>BFEA01000018.1:3287459-3300571 GCA_003427395.1 Chara braunii | reverse complement strand
TCCCCTCTCTCTCTCTCTCCTCTTCCTCCTTCTTCTTCTTCTTCTTCAGATTGGAGACTATCTTCTTCTTCTTCTTCTTCTTCTTCAGATTGGAGACTATCCAGTTGGACAGAGATCAGAGTTGGACTTCGGTGATACGAGACTGTGGTACTTACCTGATTGGAGACTTGGAGATTGTTGAGGTTGATACTCGGCTGCATCACAGTTGGACACCGGTTACATCTGGACTCTGTTATCTCGGACATTGGTGACCTTTGGTCCTCGACATTTTGATCTTGTTATATGACATTCTGGACTACCATTTCGGAGACCTATCAGACTCTATCTTTGTGACCTATCGGTGTGATCTACCTCCCACCTCCTTCGTCTCTCCTCCCACCTTTCATCTGCGTATGTGTGTACGGGATCTGGGTATCGTCTATGAATGACCCAGACCCCACCATCTCATGATTGTATGTGTGTGGAGTGATGCCATGCAAGTCAGTTGGTGTGAGTCAGTTCGTTATCAGACTTCCGCAATTCAAATGGCCTGATCTGTGCCGTGGATCTCACAGATCTGACGGCCCAGATTGAGCCTTTTCATTTTTCGATTCCGAGGCCGTGCTGGCCACCCAAAAAAAGGCCCCTTCCTCTCCCGGGGGTGCAACAGCCCACTCACCACCCTCGTGCCCCCCCAACGTCAAAACCTACACACCCCCCTTTTTCCATGCTGTGTCGGACAGGGACCCCCTGGCGGACGGTTGGGCAGGTTGTCCGGTCGGACATGCCGGATGGTCAGGGGGGTCCCGGACATCCGATCTGGTAGCACAGCAATACAGAAAGGAAAATAACGTTGAGGACTGAAGGACCTGAAACTTGAGCTATGCAATCCTACTAGCACCATTAGACTCTTCAAGAGCAGCAATTGAGGAGGGGGTAGGAAGGGAGGATAGAGCAAGGGGGCGGGGGGGAGGGGAAGAGAGAGAGAGAGAGAGAGAGAGAGAGAGAGAGAGAGTGTACTTCCATAGTGATGGTCATCCTGATGATAAAAGCATCAAGCAGTCAATGCACTGTTGCAATAGCATCCAGAGAATGCACAGCTATGAGAGGGGGCCAGGGAGTAGGCGGATTAACCATACTGATGCTTCACTTATGGCAAGCATTTTCGTAGGCGTGATTGGATTCACAAGCACTCCCGCAGGGCGTACATGTAAAAGAGTATACTGGGACGTCAGAGGTCTGGCACTCTGAAACTTCAGCAGTTCATTTGTTTTACGATTGCACTCTTTTGTTGAATAAATACACAGTCGCAACGATGACTTCCATTTCTAAAACTTCCGCTGTTCTGTGTTTTGCAGACCCAAGCCCAGAGAAACGTTGACTGCGGTGATGCAGAGTTGAAAACCCTCAATATTGCTACAGTCTTCCCCCGAATACAACGTACGGTCATTATAGCTGAATTTGGTGTATCTTTCGGTCTAAATTCAGCTATAATGAATGTATACGTTGTGTTCGGGGGAGGACTGTAGCACGTAGTAGCAACCACAACAACTCCATATCCGCGAAGGTCTTATTGACACAGAGACGAAAGATGGAAAGGAAGAAAAGAAGACAAACAACAGACCATGTACTATCGTCTTCACCCAAATAGAACACCCATTCGTTATAGCTGTATTTGGGGCAACTTTCGGTCCATACAAGGTGTTATATTCGGTTAAAGACGGTAGCCACATACTTCCCACCAATACACAAAATGGCATACATGGAACAATCGAGAACCGGAAAGACTTTTGAAAGCAGCTGCCTTCATGACAATATGTAATCGAAAACAAAGAGGCAAGAAGCTTTAGAAGCAGCTGCCCTCACAAGAACAAGCAAGTCTGAACCAAGGGGGCATACACGCTTCTGAAAGCAACTCCCCTCCTCCTTCCTTATCCCTTCTTGTCCACATGAACAGCAGATTTGTACCTTCATCCACAGAGTCCAGCTCCCTCCAGACACATATGCACAACCATGAGGAAGACAGAACGATAGCAAGAGAGAGAAAGAGAGAGCACACACACAAAACTCTTTTCCTCTTCTCCTCCTCCCTTGCCTTGCAACATAATGAGAAGGGCACACGTCTCTCTCTCTCTCTCTCTCTCTCTCTCTCTCTCTCTCTCTCTCTCTCTCTCTCTCTCTGCAGACACACACATGCACACCCTACCCTTGTGTGCTTTCAGTATTCGGGACCTTATCCCTTCACTGCCACACACATAGTATTGTGTGATCCAAAATGCACAACTCGAGTACTGCCGGCTCTCATTGTTGTCATATCATGTGCAGTGCCACACACCTTATTCTGCCCCTCAGTCTATAGGCTCTATAGCATGCTCTGTTCTGTTTCTTGCCCAACACATGAGATTGATAAAGACCAAATGATGCCTCAGGTCAACTATAGAAATCACTTATTAATGAGGGCCACCTTGACTTACTGCCACATTTGGGCCCAAGTCTAGGCACAATTGGAGTAAGTATGAATCCGCGCTAGGTTATCGATATTGGACTGTCCGGGTCTATCCACTTAGTTGTAAAGTCGGATAATGGCCAACGGCAATTGCTAAGCCTACACATACACATAGACCAATGAGTATGGCGGGGCCCAGTCGAAGCGACAAGACGAACAGAAAAGAAGGAAAAAACTGGACCCCACACCTCCGGTTCAAGTCCGGTCGTAGGCTCCGTCCGAATCGGCTGCTCCCAAAAATGCTGGCCCCAGCTGGTCCTGAGTGTACCTACCCTTGGCCTCACTAGCCTCGTTCGCCCTGTTGTTCCAACCATGGGTCAAGTGCCACTTCGCATGACTGTTGCTAGACCAGAACCAATGCAGCCGTAACACAGAACAGCTCCATGCTTGTCTAGTCTGCCACAGCTATAGCTTGGTGGTAAGTCTAACATGCGGTCATAACAAAAACCAGCTCCATGCTTGTCTGGTCCGCCACAACTAGCTCGTGGTGAGTCACCACCAATGCGGCTGTAATACAGACCGACTCCATGCTTGTCTAGTGCGCCACAGCTAAAGCTCGGTGGTAAGGTCTGTCCCTCGCATGCATGCACGCACACGCACACACACACACACACAAACAAACAAGAAGGGTGCAGTGATTTCTCCTCGGATACATGTTTCTACGCAATTAACGCCTCCCAAAATTTAGCCGAAGGCAGTGGACAATTCCGTGAAAAGCTCGTCTCAAATCCTGCAAGCTCTGCCTGCACTGATTGCAAGACGCCTGTCTTTGCCATTGCAGGAACTTTGGGCACATAGCTACCAGCAAAGAGTCAGAGACGATTGACCAACACATGCTATCCATCGCCTGCTGGGACGGATCTACATTCTGCTCCAGAAAACGGTGTTCTCAGTGGACTCACTATCACTTGTCCTCTATGCATCCGTTCACCGCCACAAACGACGACCAGCAGAGCATCGTATTATCTCTAATTCACCTGCCCTCCAGTTCCTGGAATGCACCCAGGTGAAGACTGAAGACGCTCAACACGTACCCCGTTGCTACACAAAAGAGAACAATCGTTAACAACCGCGCACATGGGTGTCAAGCTCTACATCCCTCGGCCAGCAACTGCCATCAGCTAAGCTTCCGGTTTTTGAAACCTACGGAATAAAATACAACGGCATCTGCGACACTCTGGACGCCATGAGAGAATCATGAACATCCACAAGACGAGACACATCAGCTTGACCCTCAGCAGGTGGCAAATCTTATGCCTAGTCTAGCAACACCTGTCAGGCAGAAGTTCACCATTCTCAGCTCCCCAAAATCTCCACTTCCTGGACAGTACCCAATAGAAGCTTAACACGCAATACACATGACGAGTCCTGAGACAATCAGGCACATATGGCAGACAAGATAGTCTGCTGAAAATGCAAAGTGGCCACTGAAAATGCAAAGTGGCCGAGTCAGTGCCCCTCATGCAAGCCTGTTTCGAGGGTACATACCCCCCCAAGCCTTCTCAGCTTCTGGGACATGCAAGTCCTCAGTTGACCTGGAACATATGCCACACCTGGCACAAAAAGAAAAGTTGTCTTTGCAATCCCTTTCCCAACACATGTCAAGTGTATGGCCTTCCGCCAGGAACGAGCTGAGCAGGCGGACAGTATTCATAAGTTTCCCCAACAGTCTCAACGAAACCACCCAGACCACCGCCGCTGTTCGGGTGGATTTTGCTCCTGAGTCACAGTGACAGGTTGTCGCGTGTTCATATGTGCTTTGCCGGTAGATATATGAATCACATGATGTGCTGTGGGCATGGTTAAGCTTTGCACGGACGTGTCTGACAACCAGCCATATTGGTTCAGACCAATTACTTTCCTCATCAGGATGGGACACCTAAATCTTAGTCATCAGCGGCTAGCTTTCGCATCAGAAGCGACCATACCAAAAGCTGGACCCATTGCATGCTCGGTGATGGGAGGGCACCTTAACGACAGCTGGTCTTGCACCGATTACGTTCCAGATTGGCAAGGGATACCTAAATCCTGCCCTCGAGTGGCTAGCCGTCGCACCACAAGCAACCATACCAGAACTGGGCACCACAAGCAACCGTAACGAAAACTGGGCCCATTGCGCTCTCAATGATAGGAGTGAAACTTAACCACAACCGATCGCACACATACTCATGACTGTGCCTTGACCAGCTATAGCTAGACCTTGCACCTCCAGCAACCGTACCAAAAACGAACCCACTGCGTTCTTGGTGATGGTAGCATGTTCTTAACAGCAACCAATTGCGCGACGATTCATGAATGTTTCCTGTACACACATTTGGAAGAAGGTGAACAGAGCTGCTGCTATATATACAACCTTCCCTCACCCAGCACCAGGTGTCCAAGCCCTATACACTCAGTTGGACCAAAAGGCGTGCCAAATATGCTGCACAGTGACACGTCTGCATGTACAAGCGCCAACTATTCACCTACAAATGATTGAGCAACTCCCCAAGTGGTTTGACATCCTCTTTGATATCATCATAGGACAAGTTGAAGTTATCTTCTGGTGTGGCTGGTCAATTAATAGCCTCTCCGAGTCGACCACTGGCACCTGGTTCATCATGACAGAACCTCACAACCACCCCCATTCCGAACAAAAGCTGCTGAAAGGGTAAGGAAAGACTCAGGATTCGTTCTCCACCGACACTCGACAACATGCGATCATTGTGATCATGTACCTCTGTGAAGAGGTCCTAAGAACAGAACCCAGGGTACGAGGACCAGAGGAGGTCAAGGCTGCATAAACCCCCTGGATATAACCCATGATCCAATCAGACATCTAGCTGAAAGATTTCTCAAAGTTACTCCAAGACACGAAGAGGACATAAGCTGCTTCACACAGCTACATCCTGACTCTATACAGCAGTAGTGTGTGTCGCAATCAGATCATCGACAGATCATGTGTAGTTCAGCAGGACTTGCTAGCTTAGTAGGCCTTGCAACGATCAAGCAGTGATGTCCCATGCCTCGGTTCGAACCTGTGTACCTGGAGCAGCAATTGGAGCAGAGCTGGTTCATAGGACGAGCTTATTCAAGAAGATCTGGTTCTCATTGCAGACCAAGAAGAGCTTGTTCTCATTAACCAGCTCACATAATTGAGGCATACACAACTACCAGTAGTTCAAAGGTACCTGACATACATCTCTTCCCGAGAACAGGTCCCATGAGAGGTTGCACTTTCCAGATGTCCCACATGACATCCGAAACTGGAAGTTTCAGCTCAGTGCCAATCTCACTCACTCACACAGCCATGCTCAAGAACGTACTGTGACTTCAGTAATTTGTAGGGAACCTGTGTCAAAACCAGATCACTGCATCCGTCCTGCCAGTCCATCGTTTCTCTTGGTTGACGTCTCTTTGCACTCGAGTCAAGACACCACCCCCGAAGCACTTCTGCTACTGAAATGCTGTATCAATCGCGACAACCTTCTTGTCTTTCTCGGGGACCACCCTGTATCGTCTTGTGGAAGCTGGAGTGATCGGGTAAGAGGTGGGGTAGGCAGGAGAGGAGAAAGAGCAAGTGATCAAGCAAGAGAGAGAAAGACAGAGAGAGAGACTGAGGGAGGAGGAAGTTGGACGGACGACTTACGCAGCGATCAACTGTGATTCCCAGAGGAAGTCGCCAGGCTGAGAGAGAGAGAGAGAGAGAGAGAGAGAGAGAGAGAGAGAGAGAGAGAGAGAAATATTTTCATGTGGACCCATCAAAAGCAAGCAGCAGATCCTCGGGGAACCACCGGTCAACAAATGGAGGAACCGAGAGGGGGAGGCCAGACCNGGGGGGGGGGGAGAGAAAGTAAAAAAAGATAACAGAGACAAAGAGGAGAGGGGGAGGGAGAGAGACAGACAGACAGACGGACAGACACAGAATCTAAACAAGCAGAGGACCCACAGAGAGCGGTCCCGCTTTTATTTCAGCCTGGCTGGGGCGCAAAAAGACGGCCCCGAGTGGTCATTTGATCTATTGATGCGGCCTAAAGCCTGAAAATAAGTTCCTATTCGCGCAGTGAATCTTGTAATCCATTGACTTATCCATCACTCCGCTTCCACCAACCTTGACCCACTTCCCTAGCTTCATGTCCTTTCTCACGTCAAATTGGGTGGGCAACTACCTACCAGACCGGAACGTAACAAATGAAAGGAAACTTGGCAAAAGTTAATACCTACAGTCAGATTCGAAGTCACCAGATGATTAACCAACCAACTGTTAAGCCCAGCCCTGCCCTGCAGAAGGCTTGAAAGGAGGCTGCTACACTGTCCTTTTGTATTCTCCTCCACAATAACCGGACCAAGGCCACGTAGCAACCTTCCGCCATATCCAGAGCATCGTACATGCTAATTGCAGACAGACAGCTCATCCAACCGTCCATCCCTCTATCCATCTATCATACTACCGATCAAACGTTTAAACGAGGGAATCGTATTCCCTATTCCTTTTCGCAAGAATAAAACAAGACGGAGAAATGTAAGGACAAAAAAACGAAAAAGAAAAAAAAACGCTATAGCTTGCTTCAGTCATGATCTTAGCGAAATTACCTAATCTTATGTGGTTCTTTTCTTTAACATCTCGGCCCCCCTCTCCCCGCGTTCCCCCGCCCCCCGCCCAATTGCACAGCAGCTAGTGTTCCCTTTCCCAACTTCATCTCGATTGGAACGAGACTACAGATATGTGGTCTGTCTACCTATCTGGCATCCTCGACCGCCATCTTCACCCATCCTGGAAGGACGAGTTCATCCAATTCGAACAGGTCCGACCAACGAAGACCAGTCTTCCTATCGTTGCTTTCTTATTTTCGAGTGCCCCCACTCTCCCCCCCGGGGCACACACAACCCCCCCCCCCCCCCCCCCCCCTCCCCCCTCCGCCCTCCACCCCGGCCTCCTCCCTTCTGCTGCGTTCCCCCATCCTGTCCAGAACCAAGGTATGCATCCCCTCCCTACTCCCGCCTGTGTTCCTCATCCACCAACATCCTGATAACGACGTATGTAGACATATTAGGGACCAGGTTCGTCATTGTAGACATCCTGATAACGACGTATGTAGACATACAAGTATTAGAACACCCGCAGCGAATCTACACGCTCCACCCCGTCCTTAAACCACTCCCCCTTCTCCGATCTCCTCTTCCTCCCCTTCCCCCCTCCCCTTCCCCCCTCCCCTTCCCCCCTCCGCAGGGAGGAAACAACTACACCAATAGGGACCAGGTTCGTCACTGGACACCAAAAGTAACGTCGCACCCATCATCTCAGGCAACCGACAACGGGATCCGCCTTACAAGCAAGCCACTTCCCACCGTCCTTGCTTTCAAGGTCCCAATTCGGCAGGTCCCAACTTTAAGAGAGTTCCGACTAAGATACTGTAATAGATCCCGCAGTGGGTGCATCTGAGATAATAGATCCAGCAGTGGGTGCTTCTCCATCAGCTTCAGGTAACCAAATACGAACCGGTAAGCGAGCACAAAGGGACGGGACATTCGACTCGAATCCCCCTGCGCTTGGCACCCCTGCTGTCCAACCCAACTTACGACCAACTCGTCCGCCAGTTAACTTCTGCGATATCCACGAAATACAACGGATATTCAAGGAGGAAACCTCCTCATCTCACAACGATCATCTCCACTCCCATCACCTCTTCTCCCCACAGAACGTACTCTATTTTCCCAAACCTGCCCAACCCGACCCACGATCATTTCCTAACTCGTAGAATCCCCATGGCAATCACCACACCCGCATCCGGGGGGGAGAATTGTCACATCTCCATCTACATCCTTACCCGTTCGTCGCCTACACACTAGCGTTTCCCATATGGGGGGAAACATTCCAGGACCCGCATCACCTCTTCTCCTCCTCCCGTCGAGCGTTGGCCATCGAATATACTTCACACCAAGCCCAACATCGCCCCGTTAGTTGTTGCATATTGAACGGCTGGAGACAATTATATCCACGGACTATGGGCATACTCACTTTGGGACTTGAAACGTAGTGTATGTATCTGTTCCCCAATATCGGCAAACATTTAGTCGAGGAGTCCTACTTGCCAGCGCGCCCTAAGATATACGCATCCACAGATTACGAGCGAGAAACTCTCCACGCTCTCCTCTCCCTGATGGAGCCTTCCTCGCCTTGCCGATCTTCTCCCAAATCTGCCTCTCAGTGCCTAATTAGACTGCTTAGCGTTCAGAAATCTTTCCAAAGCCCATTGTGACATCTCACAGGCCAATCACCATACGTGCACGCCTAACCAGAATAAGTACCAAAACGCCGAAAACCTCTTCATGCCTCCCCCGGTACAGCCTCACAACCCCTCCTCCCCCCTCGTCGTTCAGAAATCTTTAACAGCCAATTTCCAAACCTCCCAGACTAATTACTACGCGAGAATACCAAGGAAAAAAACAGAGACACCAAAAGCAATAAGACGATCACCAATACCCTCCCCTCTTTCCCTCCCCTCCGTCCAGAAACATCCGGCTCTATAAAAGGGAACGTTCCTCAACACCCATCCTACCCTATGGAGATCCTCAATTTGCAGAAAAAAAGACGGACCGGGCAAACCGCAAGCCCCAGGAAGGTCAATCTTGAACGAACGCGTCAAGGAGTATTACCATCGGCCGCCAAAACCCTCCCCCCCCCCCCCCCCCCCCCCCCCCCCCCCCCCTTCCTCTTTCTCCTTTTCCACTTTCTCCTCACTTCACATTCGGTACTCGCCTCTCACAAACCCCACCAAATTAAAGTAATAACCCAACCCAAGCGCGCTGTGGACCATCCAAATGGGCAAGAGCCAAGAGAAATAAATACCCAGCTGGAAATGTTACTATGAGAAATCTTGAGAACGGCCAGCAGAGTAAGAGCACCGCATTAAACGCGGTTCCAAGCCGGAAGACGGTACAAAACGGAACGGCAAACGGTACCAAGCGGGACCGCAAATGGTACTAAACGGGCCCAGTGAAGCCGGGGAGGACAGTCTCATGGACATGGATAAAGCCAAGAGGGAGATCTCCCAACACCTGTGAATGTGGCCAACAGGATTTGAACCAGCGACCTCACGAAGCTGCTCGGGACCAAGATTCGCAGTAGAGATAGGATTCGGACTCTTAAAAAAACTGGGTGGGTAGCAAACGGCGTATCTCGATCCCATAGAGTCACATGTCAAACACGAGACAAGGCACACATTGTGCCTTGGGAGGGAGACCTCCTATCACACAAGTACATCCTCCTCACCAAAGGCTGTCAAAGCCTGAAAGTGCTGGCGCCTCACCACTTGAATGCGTGCGTTCTCACGAAGAAGATAGTCCCCGCTACTTGGAATACATAAGGGCATACTCGCACCAGCACTTTCGCCCGAATGCATCCGACTGCAGTTCTGGACAAATTCACATCTTCAAGTCCTGCTGTGAGTTGCTCCCTGAGACACAGGGTGTTGAGCCTTCTACCACTAAGCATATCCTCAAGAAGTCGCTGTAAGCCAGGACGCATTTTAACTCGAGAGTTAAGCAAGTCCCCCGATACTACACTCTCCAGAGTCAGCACCCAAGAGGCCTGACAAGATTCCCACAGGCAAGTCGCGTTGCGCCTTCACAAACTCGAATACATCTACTCAAATATGGAGCTAGAGAGGCAAACACCTGGTCTTCATATCAATCGGTCTTTCCCGCGTCACATCAGACCTGTTAAAGAACACCCAATCCGCGAGAAGTCCAGCCTGCACTCCGTGGCCACTCTCCTCCCTTCCCCGCACCCTCCCGACCCCCAAACAAAGCATCGAGCACAGCGGCAATAGCCCATATTTCGACAAACTCCTAGCAACAGGCATGCACGCAGCGCTATACACTCAGAAGAAGTCAGAAAATCCCACCCACCCATCTCCTCCCCTTGCCCNNCCCCCCCCCCCTCTCCCCGCTTCCCCCGCCACGACCGCTGTCCTAGCCGCCGCACACAACATTACTCGAACCTCGCCAAACACAACTATCTTGCATACCCATTCCTCACAACTCCGCCGCCATGGGGAACCGTACCAAGCAGGAAGAACCTGCTCGATATGTATGCATCGTCAGATTCGCAGAGCCCGTAGACCACGGCCTTAAACTCTCGCAAACATAGGTAGCAGTCAGTCGACACAGATAAAACGACTAAGAGAAGGCTGCCCCTTCTCTTATCCTCCTTCCTGGCCTCCTCTTTGGTCCGCCCACCCATCTCCTCCTCTCGTCCCAACTGCTGCGGCACGCCCCATACACAGGCGCTTGTTAACGGAACACCTTCAGGAAAGGAAGTTCCCCCACAAGAGAAAATAGGCTTGGTCTGCTGCTGCTAGCCCCTGTACCGCGTACACAAACAGCATTCAGATCGCCGGCGCCACAACCCCATCCCTCCCACCCCCCCAGTGGCCTCAGCCGCAAGAAGGTTCCAATCCCGTCAAAATAGCAGCCTTGAGCGCTTGGCACCGACCACCCACCCCAAACGCGGAGACACGTAGATACACTGTCGACTGTCGCCGTCCATCGCGGGCGCTTGTCCTCCCCCCAACAACACCGGCTCTCAAGACCACTCACTCTCTTGAACGGGGGAGGGCGTCGTATCTTTCTCCCCTTTGTTCAATTTCGCCACGACCCAATCCAATGAAAAACTATCAAATCAAAGCAAATCAAATCAATCCGACGGCTTCACTTTATTATGCTTTCACCGGAGCCGATACGAATGTGGAAGAATTTGTGTACAAGTTCGTCTTCCGCGCCCTCCTCTTCCTCCTCCTGCTGCTGGTCCTCGCACATCATCATCATCATCATCATTCCTCCTAGACCTTAATTAATCTCTCGCTTTGACTGCTGGTGCGACGTAAATTTTATGTCCACACAACGACAAATTCCCTCTTCCAGGTCAACTCCGTTCCTTTGGATCATCTCATGGATTTATCTTTTTCTTCTACATCATCCAGTCCCGCCAAAACCCACAATCCACTCTCCGCCGCAAATGTCCATCACTTCCATTCCCGCCACCGACAAAGGGAATGGAAAAGAAGCTGAGCTCAGCGACTCGCTGCTCATCACCATTAATTTGCTGTTAACGTCAACATGACGCGCGTCGAGCAATAGCTCCTCCTCCTCCTCCGTCTGTCCTCCTCCTACTCCTCCTCCTCCTCCGCCGCCGCCGCCGCCGCTGCCGCCTTCTCCTCCTGCTCCGGCTGTCACAAGCAATATGCCCTAAAACCGTTAGACACGAGATTCCCGTCAACAAACTCCTCAGTCAACGAGCTACGTGGCATTAAGCCCATCCACCAGCTCACGATATATCATATCAATGAATCTATCATCGTGTAGCAACCGATACATCGCCGTGCGAATCCGATCCTTGGTGATGGTGATGGGATGATGATTAGGATTGGGCAAAGTGCCGCCGCCGATATGTGGAGGTAGCAAAGGCGGCGGAAGAGGCGGGGATAAGGGCGCGGGGATAACATTAGGGATAGAACCAACGGGACCAGCAGGGCCAGAAACAGGAACAGGGTTCAGCAAGGGTCCATGCAGTCGGGAGCACGACAGGGCCATCGAATTAGTATGTGCGCTGGACGACGACAGAGATGAAGAGACAAAGTAGGACGGCTTCAGCAGGCGAAACCGATTGTCTTCAATGGGGAGGACATGTCTTGGAGGAGGGAGAATGCTGGAAGTAGTGCTGGCGATAGAAGAGGAGCAGAGAGGAGTTGGGAGAGGTAATGGAGGCATACTGGAACTCAACGAGATGCGAGCATCGCTGCTGGAAGTCCCCGTCATCCCGGCTGGTGTAAGAAGTGACATCATGACAGCAGATGAGTCAGACGGCTTCGATTGCACGGAGACATTCCTGAAGAGCTTCTGAAGGGAATCTTCCTCCCGTGCCTCCAACGGCGGCGGCTTCTTGAAGACTGCAGACACTATACTACCGTCGGATTTCTCTATGGCAGGATCTGTGTTGGGATCAGCCGCTCTGACAGGAGAAGACACAGCGGGGACGGGAGCGGGACCGGTGGTCGGGCCTGGCACAGCGGAGTCTGGGCCTTGAGCTTCAGCAGCAGCCCCTCCACCTCCAGTCGGGACAACGAATGGTCGAGGTCGGGACGGCGGCGGGGCCTTGGCAAACGCATAAAGAATTCGCTCTAGCAGTTTCGACACTTGTTCGCATTCTTTCTGGTTGAAAAACCATATGCCATTGACTTCTTGTTGGGCGTTTCTGTACAGCAGGTAAGGAATCTGTACCTCGAATTCGAAATCGCCCAGCAAATCTTCAACGAGGTTGGCAGTGCTTCTTCGGTTCATCACGATGAACTGAAAACGCGGCTGCGCGCGCCGCTTAACGACAAAGAGCGCGCCTTCGACATCCTTTCGGCTCCAAGATTTCTCCTCCACATCAAATTCGTACAGAGTGACGTGGCCGGCAGTAGTGAGGATCTCCTCGACCTCATGATCTATACGCTGAAGAACCGTTAAGTTCAGCTCCCGAGTTGAGCTCTGGTCTAACTGCGGCTGCGGTTTGCGGCTTTCCGTCATCATAGTGGTGGCTTGTGAGGGTCTTCACCCCACCACGTTTTCTCACCTTTCTCTTTGCCCCCTCCCCCCTGTCTCT
>BFEA01000018.1:3265441-3283206 GCA_003427395.1 Chara braunii | reverse complement strand
TGGTAGGCCCCCCGCCTCCCTCTCTCTATCTCTCTTTCTTTCTCTCTCTCTCACACGTATCAAAAAAAATGGAACAAAACTCTTTCTCTCTCTCTCTCTCTCTCTGGTAGTCTCCCTCTCTCTCTCTCTCTCTCTCTCTCTCTCTCTCTCTCTCTCTCTCTCTCTCGTGTGAGCTC
Organism: Chara braunii; assembly: GCA_003427395.1. Lineage (NCBI taxonomy): Eukaryota > Viridiplantae > Streptophyta > Charophyceae > Charales > Characeae > Chara > Chara braunii. The sequence continues at coordinate 3,283,030 of BFEA01000018.1, read as the reverse complement.
TTAGTCTCATTGATTTGGCTACCTTAGGGTTGTGTTCCCCGTGCCCACTCGGTAGACAATGTTGGACGTTGTAAGCAGTAGCAAGGATTGCGTTGAGACATAGTAGGCCTTGTCAGTTGGTGGTGGTCATTTTGTCGGGAGGTCATAAGTGTCGTGCAGACACATGCCGTGGAGCATTTGATAAAATTTTCGTCTCGGCCAAAAAAAAAATTTGGGAAATTGAATTGAGCAACCCCGACGCAATTTCGATTCGAACTGCCCAGCAAACGCGATTTCCCACCAAAATGCCACACATCCCATCCCACCAAAAACCCACCCGCCCCAAAACAACTCCCCCCAAAAAAACGTCCATTTCCAAAACGAAGGTCGACCAACCTCGAAAAGAAAGGTCGTGCGACGTCCGCCGCCACCAAAGAGCGACCTATTGCCACCTACTGTTGGTCACCCTTGCTCCAACCTTTGCACCGACCGTTTGGCCTATCTGTCTGTGCCCTGCCCCCGACCGCGCACCTTGTTGACGCCCCATAAACCTTGTATATGGTCGTCGACATTCCTAAAAAAAAAAGCCCCATTACACGACAAAGTGCAACGGGGTAAGACGCAACCTTTGGCTGCGAACAAAAAGACTTTGCTCATTTTATTACCGCCCCCCAAAACGACGGAGGTCAAGTTTTCTTCAGCAAACAACACGAAAAACATGTATTGGGACCATCACCCAACTTACGGTCGGGGACTCCACTGCATGGCAACTGCCGTGCGCTTGGAAAATATCCGAAATCGTAGCCCACCTCGGTGGGAGAAAGAAAAATAGCCCCCACCGCAACAAAATTTTCTGGCAGGTTTGTCTCGCCAGGTTACCCGACAGGGAAAGCTTTCCCTATTCACAAGCCCCCATCCAATACCTGGGTCTCCTTGTCGCACGAAATGGTCAAACGGGAACAGATGCCCCCCCCCTACCCCCTCAGGATGGTCATTGCACACGAAAACTGGTGTGCAGAACTGAGTGAAAACATTTGTCAAGTAGTTTCTCAAAACTTTGCCCACTTAGTGCCTGATCCCACCAATACACTACGAATGTAGACGTGAAAAAGCACTACGAAGATGTTAGCGGCTGTATCGGGGCACAAAAAAAAAATGGATCCCACAACGGCGACTTCTTCGGTGGTTTTCCTGGACTCGTGGTGGTTCTTTATGGGTTGTTACAGAGGCGGACCGTTGCATTTCCTCATCGCTGATCGACCGCGACTCTACAACAGAATAGGCCTCACGAACTCCGCCAACCGAAATGCCACACAACATTGTGGTCCACAGACATTCCTAATGTTGCAAACGGATAGACGAGAAAAAATAAAATAAAACATTGCTCTCTTTTTCACCGCTCTGAAGCCCTCACGGTCTGCAAAAAAGTTGTAGTAATTACGTTTGCCCCCTTAGCGGACGTGCTGCCACACCACACCCAAACTAAAGTAAGGCAAAATATTTCGGCGACCACGACGACGTCGGAAAGTGGTAGGATATCAAAACTACATTGTAATTAGGTTGTAGTGTAGTGGTGGGATCAAACCCTTACCGCGGAAGAATGTGGAGACTAAAAAATCATCGTAAGAATGTTGTGCGCACGATAGAGGAGTCCGACCCTTAGTACCTGATCCGACAGAGCACTTGTAAAAAAAAAAGAAAAAGTCCCTTGTTACAGGGGCATGTTGCGAACGAGATGCAAAAGCAAATTTCGAACCCACAGGCCCGCTATTTGGGGGACTTTTTCCACAAAACGGGCTGCACCACAACGCCAAGAACCAATAGCAGGCTGCCAGGAAAAATAAACAAAAAAAAATCAAAACGATTGACTTTCAGGGTGAGGGGTACTGGTTGCAGAACCGGTCAGTGGAAGCGGCTGCACACGTGGTGATATAGACACACAAGGGGCAAAAAGAAGAAACAGTCAACTTTTTTTTTTCTATCGTCAATTGCGGAACCATGTGGGATCCCCGCAAAACACCAAAAGCTACCTCACTACAACTAGTCGGATCAACCTTTTAGATGTGGGGCTTGGGATGAAGTCAAACCGGTCGCAACAGAGGGAGAGGCCAAAAATTCCTCAGCGAACCACCCGGAGAACAATGTACTGGGACTATTACCCAACTTAGGTGTGGGCTTTAGGATGAAGTCTACAGGCAGAAGTGACCAATAAGAGACCGCTACCCTGAATGTCCACGTAAAAGTTCCACCAGGCCTGAAAAATCGCACATAGATCGTTAAAGATAACTGTAGTAAAATAGTGGAATGTTAGTTAGGGGAATTGATAAGTTGGGGGATGGAGGGTAGCTTCGCATTCGGGAATGGGTAACATCGGGTTAGGACTGAACCTTTGTGGTATTGGTCCGGCCTTCGATCGTTGTATTGTTGGGGCTTGTTCCCCACCTCTGTGTCTCTGGGCAAGGTCTCAGTTTGGACTATGTCGTTCCAGGTTGTTTGTGAGGAATTGCCTCGAGGTCCAATTTTTTAATGGAGTTTTTCGCTCCCCCTCCTCCCCCCCCCCCCCCCCCCCCCCGTCACACAAACCTTTTGTTTTTGTTTTTTTTCCCCACCGAATACAAAAGATAAAATTCGCACTATACCCCTCAAAGTTTGCAGCCCGTTAGGGTTGCCTTTAGTTACTTTTTCCGAACAAAATTCATTATAGTAGGTTAAATAAAGGTCGGGGACCTCACATTTAACCCAGAGTTATCCTGGCAACATCAGCCAGTTTAGCTTACGAGCACAGTTCATAACTAATCTCCTTGCTAACGGAAGAGACAACAGCCTCGAGGTCGATAAATATCTAGGTACAGAGTGTGCCAACTCTAGGCAACTGATATGAAATCCCAGCCCCTGTAAAAAAAAATGCCATAGACCAACAATGCCACCAAACAAAATATAGCCACATTCCCCAAAAAACTCACAACCTGGAAATAGAGTATTCGAATTCAAATCTAGCCTAGCATTAAACCACTGGCACCTCCGCCAGTGTTGGGAAAATACGATGAACTGGTCTGTCCCCTAAGAAACCGGGATCCCAGCAAGGTCGGCAAGGTCCCAAAAATCGTAGTTTTTTTTTGCCCGTGCACGAGAGGAAAAGGGGAATTTTTTTTTTTTTTATTGCAATGATGTCGGGCAGAGTAGTCTAGGAGGCCGTGCTCACAGTCTTGAATGCATTTTACAACAAAGATGGTCGCATTCTTAAAAACTTGCTGTTTTTTTTTTTTTTTTCCTCGTTAGTTTGTTATGAGTCCCTTGCCAACGAGGCAGGGCGGAATCCGTGAACTACTCTAGCTGTGTTTCCTCAGAGGATTGTAACCCTGATGAATCCAACCATTTTCAAGGCCGAATTTGTGTTTCCGTTTTTTTTTCCTTGTTTTTTTTTTCTGGCATCTAACAATCTGAATCTGTGATTTGCTCGAGCTGTGTTTCCTTAGAGGATTGCAAACCTGATCACACTGGCACTTAGGGGAATGTAACTTGCCATTTTCACAGTCGAATTTGTGTTTNNNTTTTTTTTTTTTTTTTTTTTTTTTTTCCAATTTTTAGAATCTGACAACCTGGCCATGGGGTTGAGATGCCCTCACTGAGGGCACACTCACACTACCACTTCCAAGCATGTACATAGCTGCAATCACAACCAGAGTTTTGTTTCGTTTTCTGCTGTTGTGAGTTTCACGGCTGCAATTTTTTTTATTTTTATTTTTTTTTTGTTCTTCCCGTGAGAGTGCCATAAAGAAATGGAGTGGGACCCAGGCTCGACAAACTTGGAGCGCAGTGAAAATCAGGCTCGACAAAAACAAGCTCGGAGCCTCGGAGGTACTAGTGGTTTAAACCAACCTAACTACTTTTTTTGAACTACCTAATATGACAGGTCGAGTTTGATTCCGCTCTCTCCTTCCCCCAATCCCGCTGCCTTCCTCATTCGAAAAGGGAGCCGAGCAACCAGGTTTGTACTCAACTCCTACTAAGCCCAAAACCATTTTGCCAGATCCTTCAAATGCTTGCAGGTTCCTTTCTTTCCAAACTATCTCACAACCCACAACCCTAGCTGTCTGAGCAACATATCCCCAACCCTTCTTGGGTTCCAAGTTATCTAAGATAACCCATTCCCTGTCCCAGATTAGGGTTTGACCAGTGATATCATCCCAAAATATACACCACCACTTCCAAATGCAGCCAGAGGATGGACAATCAAACCACATGTTTGTCATTGACTCAAAGACCTAGCTACACCGTTTATAAGTCAACTCAATCTTGAGCCCTCTCTAAACAAAGTTTACTGCTGACGATGTGGCTAACAAAGAGAGTAGCCAATCTGAAACTTGGTGTCAGCGACAATTGTTGCCAACATTTAGAAATAACTTTCTTCACACTTTGTCTTTCACGGTCCAGGACTTGGCTCCATTTGGAAACAACTACCTCTATTGCGAAACGGGCAGAAGTATGAGATACATATCCATGTGGCACAGTATAACAGATGAGAGGTAGATCCTCACCACCTGAACCTTCTCATCTCCATCCCCACAATTTCGGGTCTAGTTTCAGTTATTTACAGCGACACCGTATGCGAAGACTTTGCATGATCAGTTTCCTTCCTTGTCGCAAACTTCCCAAGCCCGTACCTGAGCTAGGCTAGCTAGCAAGGGGGGTGCAATGAATCATCCATCTGAACCAATTGAAAAGGCTTTGCTGACCTGGATCCTTCCCAACATTGAAAATTCATTTTCCTGGATTGTTCTGTACCGATTAATTTCGGAAAGGTGAGGGAGGTGTCCGCTGGAAGAGAGAAATACTCTCAAAGCTCTTATAGAAATTCAATGGACCTCCAAGTGGTTCCAAATATCCTCAATCCTTAAGATAACCCTCTCTATCCAACTCTTCCCAAAGCCATTGCGCGAGAAGCCCGCAGGGAACCAATTACCGTCAGACTTCCTACTATGAGGATTTTTAAATAGTGGTTGCATCATAATATCAGCCCTCGTGGATGGTTGACGCCAAACATTCGGTTTAACTGTTTCCAAGTGAACATAACTGCTCTTCAAAATTCAGACTTAATCTGACGATTTTGAAAGGAGTTGAGTAGAAAACCAGTCCTTACGTCAGGAGGCCAAGCTAAGTTCCACTCGGTGGCCAAAATCTTTTATGCTAAGGCAATTCAGGCTTCTTCATGTATACGCATAGCCCTAATCACCCACCGAACAAACATTGCAGTGCTTTTCCTTCGTGGATAAATAAGGCCAAGACCACCTTCCTCTTTTGAAAAGCAGAGGAGATCCCAAACCACTTTCGACAGAAAACCTTCATCATCTGATGCATATGACTTTTATATAAACCACGTTGCCCTCCTCATACTCAAGGAACAAAGGTGTTTGCCCAGTGGTATGACCGCCGCTACGAACCAAAGAAGGGACAATAGATTACTATTGATTACTAATACCCTTCCATACAAAGAAAGGTGTGTAGCTTTTCCATATGTTGCTGCCCATTGCAAAGATCATCGTTGCAACAGAATACCCTCCTTATCCACGGTGCATGAGAGTAACAATTGGACGCGTAGGAAGTGTTCCGAATTTTCTGCTACAATCCTTTTCATTCCCCAATTTGAGATTAGCTCATGCATGCTATGAAGAAAAAATACAAATTTCGCCCAACTCACTGATGCCTCAGAGAGGTCAGAGTAATCGTCTAGCCAGGCTTTCAAGGCATTCACCGAGGGTGTTGAATTTCAAAGACAGCAAAAAGGTCGTCCGCCAGTGCTTTGACTTTGCCCTGGGAAAGACCGACCTTGATACCAACGATCCACTGGTTGAATCTTACAATGCAAAGGAGGTTCTCCATCTGAATAACAAAAAGGAAAGGGATCATGAGACACCCATGTCGTCATGATTTAGTCAGAGGGAGCGTTTATGAGATGTTGTCGTTTACCATCACAAAAGTTGTCGACAGTGAGTACAGTGTCACGACCCAGTTGCACAAGTTTTCACCGAACCTCACATGCCTCGGTATAGTTAACACATATGTCCAATTAACTCGGTCGTATGACTTTTCCAAATCAAGCATTAAAACTGAGACGTTGGCCAACCAATTTTCAATCACTTCGAGGGTCTCAATGACAATGGCGACATTATCAAAAATAGATTGGCCTTGTACAAAGGTCGCTTGGTCATTGCAAACTAGAGACGACAGATATTTACCCAACCGCCTAGCTAAGATCTTAGCCAACAACTCGTGTGATACATCGAAAATGAAGATAGGACACCAATTCCTAATCTTCGATCTATGACCTTTTTGTACAGCAGAAAAATAATTCCATTCCTCATACCCACTGATAGATTACCCCCCAACAACACTTAATTATAGATCTCAACTAACGGTTCTTTGATGGTATCCCAAATGAGTGAATATACTTCCACTAGTAAACCGTCGTCTCCTGGGGCCGTACCCTTTGCTATGGAGCTCAAGGTTTTCCATACCTCCTCTGCGGTAACTGGCCAATCTATGTCCAATTTTCCCTGAGGGGAGATTCTCGCTGTAAAATGGTCTCAATGACTGAAACCTTCCGAAATATCTATGATGATGTTTTCGTTCGATCTCCTAGAGATGATGATGTCTTGGTAGCACATATCATCATAGGTGCACAATTGAGATTATTCCCGAGCAATTGGTAACTCATGGTCGAAGGGATGTGTTAATTCACATATTGAATCAGTGAGATATTTTGGTGAAAGTTGTTGGAAAGTCTCACGGTTCATGCAATCATAGACTGCAATGCCCTTTACCTTCAAACGTTCGGTCTAGATCTCTGACTGCTCCTGCTCATATGCATCCCACTCAACAAAATATTTCCTTCAAATGGAGCTCCAAACCAAAATGGAGATTGGGTGAAGGTTCATCTAAGACTCTGCAGATTCTATTTTGCGGATTAAACTTTGCTCTTTGTCATTTCGCTTGGCGGCCAGGATAAAAAAAAAATGCTAAGGTGTTTAGAAAAGATCTGAACACCTATATCCCACCATGCATCCTTGGACCCAAAAGAATCTGCATTGCGTTCCCAATCAATCCATAATCACTTCATCCAATCCTCAATTCTAGGGTTTTGCATGATCTGGATATTTACCCTAAAATATTGAGACCATTTTACAAACTTTTGAGAATTAAAGGCAGCGACAACGGGCTCATGATATGCGATGGGATTTAATACTTCATCAATTTGCATGGTGGCGTGCCAAACCGAAGGCGAGAGTAAGAAAAATTCCAGTCTCCTACAGATAGTTACCTACGCCTTCTCTCTCATTCGAAAACCAGGTATAACTTGGTTTACCCAGATCGAGGAGAGGATAGGGTTCAATCAAATCAAGATCGAACATTAAGTTGGTCAGCGCAATTACATCTCAGCCGTCATGTACTCCCACTTGTTTGTCTAACACAATGTTTCAATCGCCGACCATTACAAGGTAGTCGCAATCTGATACAAATAGAGAAAGATCTTAAAAAAAAAACGATCGTTCAGCCATGTATGTATGGGAGTAGATCGAAGTTATAACCCATTCCTGACCCTCAATCCAAAGTTTGACCCAAGCCCATCTTCCCCATGAATCAACGTAGCAATCAATAATCTCCGCATTCAAATTCCTATGAATCAAAATTGTCACCCCTCCCCTTGAGCCTCTGGTCGGTGACCAAATTTGTGGGTCGTCCCACCATAAGCCCAACTCAACAACTTTGGTTTCCGACAGTTTGCTTTCCTGTATGCATAAAATATCGATTACAAGTTCGTGCACCCAACTCTTAAGGCGACCTTTCTTATTCCTCCCAAATGAGTCCCCTAGCCCATAAACATTCTATGTAGTTATTCTAAGCTTGCCCAATAAGGGCAACAACTCCAGCAGATTGGGTCCGAGAGCATCGGAAGCAGATGGCAATGGCCAAACTTATGTCAAGACACGTCTAAAAAAGGGGGAGTCCAACTTATTATCTATACCAATAAAAAAAGGGGACCCCAACTTCTTATCTTTACCAAGTTTCTTGTTTAAATTCGAAAAAAGATCCATTGTGATAGTAGAAGAAACCTTGATCCGACGTAAGTCAAGTTTCTTTCCTTCCATCAACTAGGTCAACGAAACCAGTCGGAGACCTTCTTGGTCCAATTGTTCTAGTTGCCCTAGTAGGAAATGAGCATTGAACAATGTCGTACAATGTCCACAAGAAACCTAGGCATCGATGTTTAAATAATCTGGAGGGCAAATTTGCCATGAAACAACATTCGAGCGGTTGTTTCTGTTGCGTGAGGTATAGCAGATTCTGGACATACAGAGTTAACGAACAGGAGTAATCCATTTAATCCAATCCAAAATACAATCCAAAGAGAATCTTTCACAACAGCACATATAACAAGTAGGAACCTTGATTCCAATACCGACCCCCCTTTGAATAAGTCTTTCATACGGGAGTAAGATGGTTTACTCTTACCCGCCACCGATGACCGGGTTAGAGATCCATTGGAGCTGCCAGAATCTTCATTTTGGAGATCGGCCCGGATGCCAACACCTCCTTCACTTATCCTACGTTGCTTACCCTGTGATTCGCCTCGTGGCGGCTACCTACAGGAGGCGAAATCGAAGCACCCCACGGTGACTGGCCCGATTGCTTTGCCATGAGGTCTCCTCCGGCATAACCTTGAGGGATTCACGTCGGGACCCATACGTTAAATGCGTGCAGGTTCCCCATGGATGGGTTTATGTCGAAATGATAATTAGATAGCGCTGCACCAAACCAAGGCAAGGTGAACGGGTGAGGCGGCAAGTTCCTTAAATATGAGGTCGTGGCCTCCATCGCTGGATTCATGTCCAATACAGGGATTTGACCTTGACTTGCTCCCATGATAACCTGAACATGTGAAAATGTTTTTTTTTTTTTTTTATACTGTTGATAACCGGTGTGGGAGCAGAAACCCTTACAAGGGTATCTGCTCAGTTTTTTGAATATCGGACGCTATCCGACTTTTTAGTTGAATTGAAGGACTTGATGAGACTGACATCTGCCAGAAGTTTATTCAGACTAGCCTATGACCGAGAGACTATAAATTTTATGAACCTAAGTTGGGATGCTTGTGTAATGACGGTAGTCGACAATTTCTAGCAGGGCCGTAGAGGGGAATGGACGTTGAAATGCTGAGATTAGACCTGTTCTACCTAAAATAATGACAGTCGCGCAATTCAGGGTTTAACGGGGCAATAAAGGATGACCGCATTATCTCACGACACAAAAGTCTAGATTCACACCTAATATTTTAAAAGGTTGCCCTGCCGGGATTTTGAATTGACATCGGTATGTCAGGGGGGCATGTGTCCTGCCCTACGGGAATAGGCGCGGGTTGCCTCAAGGGGTCGAAAAATAGGCAAGGGCAGGCAGAGGTCTGCTGTCTGTGCGTTGGATGTTCCCGCTAGGCATAGCCCTTCATATTGAACGGCTGCTCCTATCTAGTGTGAAATAGGAGCTAGCCCAGTAGAATAACATCCCAGATTCTCACCTGGCGGATACCAGGATCGAACCCGACGAAGCCCTACTTCGGCTAGCTCTAAAGGAGCTGCGCATTGGGGTGGAATGGAGGCGCCGTCAATTTCGACCGTAAAATCCTTAGATCTCGTGGCCGAAAAAAAGCCGCACGAATATAGCATGGCCCCTGCGCAAGGATGATACGTATAAACCGAGAAGTAATCCAAATTTTGATTTTCGATTCCTCTGTGGGAATCGAACTCGAGTCTGCACTTAGGTAGGGAGAGAAAGCATCAACAAAGTGAAATGCTGACTCTTGTGGCCGTTGGCTTATGCCAATGGCATCATCACCTAAAAAAAAAAAAAAAAAACGAACAGCGCCACATGGCGCCCAGAGGAGTGGCAAGGGACCCAGAGTCCCCAAATAGTCCAGCAGGCGCCCGTTGAAAATGGACAACCATTTTTATTTCAGGAAAGATGATTTTCCCCCTGTTTTTAAATTTTCTTTTTAGATTCATTGGCTTAAAATTTTTATTTCAGGTAGATGATTTTCTTTAAATTTTCTTCTTTTTTAGAATTTTCTTTTTTCGTTCTCGTTTTAACGAGCTACTGAAAAACGGCCACTCATTGAGAACGAACGGGCGAAGCTCCTAACTTTGCGAATGACCTCATAATACTTTCATCGATAGAATGAGCAAAATCGACTGAATCTACCCCTATAATGCGGATGAATGCACTAACTACTTGTATGTGTGTGTGAGTGTGTGTGTGTGTGTGATAGAGAGAGAGAGAAAGAGGAGTTGTCAACTTACCTGCAAGATAGCCCCACGCTACCCCCAACGATAGGTTGAGTAAAATCAGAATGAACCGTTAGTCAGAACATGAAAATAAACACTAGCCCCACCCAGTCGGCTTGGTTTCAAACTCAGGTCTGTGTTTCCACAGTCGAGGGAGAGGACGTACAGGTAAAGTGGTTGCTGCTTTTCGTTTTTTTTTTTTTTTTCCTGTTTGTTCCCCCCCTCATTTCATGGTCGTTGGGGTACAGGCAGCAAGGAAAAAAACGAGGGGGGAGGTTGAAACGAGTAAAAAAATAAATAAGTAAATAAATAAATAAAAAACAAAAGCAAAACGAGGTTGTTGCCTCATAGGAAATAACAGTCTTTGAGACTGTATGGGAGCACAATGGCTCCCACTTCGTTTTGAAACGAATACCTATGGCCGCGAGATCCAACATCTCGCGGCTCATAGTGTGCACGTGAGTTTAACTGCGGGAGTTGGAAAGGGAGGAGGAGGGAAATTGGGAGGCTAGGATAGGGAGGACCTACCTCTCCCAACCTTACAACTATCGTCCCCGTTTTCATGGGAGGGCAAAGGGAAAAGGGGAAAAGGCTGTTAGTTCTAACAAGCATGCACCTGACCAAGGTAAGGGTCAGGCGCGTGCAGTTAGATGTAGTTTTATTTTTCTTTTAGGTTTTTATTCTTTTTCTAGCATTCTTCTGAGAACACTTGTCCTCGCGAGACGCTACCACTAGTAGAAACTATCAGAGATAACTGTCAGGCTCCCGTTTTTAGAGGGAGCCTGGAAATGAAAGGGTCATAGAGGAAAAGGCTAAGTACAACCTTTTCCCCGATGTATCTGCCCTGGGAAACAGGTCTAGATACATCAAACTGAAAGGGGTTATCAAAAAAATAAAAGAAAAGCAGTTTTGGAAATGCCAAGACCTCAACTATCTCGTGAAATTCCGAGATAGCTGAGGAAAACAAAAGAAAAAAAAATAGGGCAGTTAAAGAAACTGCCCCCACTATTCCTTAATCATTTGAACTTTTCATCAATCATCGATGTATTCCAATTATAAGGGACGTTGGGCGCGGTTCCCAACACGTGCTGCTCCCCACGAATAGATTGAAGCATTAAAAAAAAAAAAAAAAAAACCTGCCCCCACTAAGTCAAAGGCTGTTGTGCGGCTACAGTTAGCCTTTGATCTTGGGCAAATCAAGGGCTCACTAAGAACCCGCGTTTTGCCTCGTGGTTGGAGTAACGTCCAACCCTCCTCAGCCATTATAAAACAGACAACTGTCCCTAAATGCCACATAGAAAACATTCGTGTTGCCAGTGTGTGACAAACACACTTTAGTGCTGCTAGGTTGTTGGAGGAGCTGCCAGAGGCAATGTGGGAGGACGCCGGAGGTCTGCAGTGGAGCGCGAGAGGAGCAAGGGACCCATAGCCGAGGTAGGGAGCACTCTGCTCCACTTCCCCTAGCTGGTGCTGGTCCAGTGGAGCGGCACTCAGGACTCTGCGGGACCAAGGCGGCACGACAGGAAGCTGTTTTGGAACTTGATTTTGTCCAGGGACTAAAATTTCATTAATTTGATGGTGGTTTTTAGCGGCAATGGCGGGATATCAAAACTTCATTGGAAGTAGTACCAACGGGCAGACCTCGACAGACTGTTTTCCTACTTTTGAGGGAAAATGTTGCCAAATTTTTTTGGCATCAACGACAATCATTTTTGCAGTGTTATGCCGCCGAAATAGGGGTTCGTCGGGCAGCACTAAGTGGAGGGAGAGTGCTGGATATGTTTGGTACATCAAAAGGCTCGCCGTCAACGCTGGTGAAGGGGAAAAAATTACACCGTGATTATTGAGGCGGTGCAGCAGGTGACACTAGAGGTATCAATGATAGCTTGTTGGTTGGACCAGGCTTGTCAAGGTGGAACGACACGTCGTTTTTTTTTGTATGTGCGAGTCAGCGGTAGCAAGGCCATTGACATTGGCTTAGTGAGATCTTATGGGACCAGCGGGGCATGTGAGTAGGACGGACGGTGTCGAGAGAATCAACACTCTCGGGCTTTATTGTTTTTTATTTGAGGCTTGGTAGAAGTGGTTTTGACGGTTGTCGTCATCAGGTGCTGGAAGGAATAGTGCGGGACCATTTAGAACCACCTGGGACCAGTAGGGACTAACGTGAGACTTATGAATTTTTTTGGAGCGTGTGCGGCTCACCTTCACACTTGGGCCACCACGTACGAGACGTGCGAGTGGAGGGTGAATTGAGGCCATTTGTCGGTCAGGACTTACCTCGGGACTACGGTTTTCTTCAGCGACGAATATATTTCTACTTAGCTTTCTTAAGTGAGCCAGCGCGCATTCAGCACCACTTTATTCAAGGTCGGTCAATTGATTGACTCAGATTCCTTTTCACACTTGTGTGAACCTTTGCTTGACCCTGTTTGTTTTGAACGTTCAGAAGAAAAGGTTGAACAAAGCGTGTGTGGTCATGCATGTGGAAAGTGAGATCTGACTAGATTATTAGTTGTTGGATTTTCTGGACTGTGGTTGTTTTTGTGTGTATTGGTAGTTAGAAGGATGCTTGCAAAGGAGATTGATTATGCCTATTTGAGAAAAAATAAAATTATTGTCTTCCTTTTGTTTTTCACATACCTGCATGCCAAAAACGATTTGTTATTTTGAAAAACGTTAATTATGTGTGTACCGTAGAATGAATTCGATTGAAATATGGCAGATAAGGTCAAATCGACTTAGCTTTTCCCAAGGATTGACCCTTTCTATCCCGAATGACCTTATCTACCTATACCTGTCAAAATTATTGATATTCTCTATCATCTCTGACTCTTTTCGTCTAAATTACCTTAACCAGGAAAAAACGAGAACAACTAAAAAAAACTTGCGGTGAACTCGTTCTCTTTTTCAAGGAAGCATATGGGGCGGGGTTCGTTGCTTTAAGAGTCGACCTTGTTATCGAGACAGAGTGGACCGTTCTACGGAGAGATACTTTACCGATTCGGTGGAGACGACCCGACTTCTGAGATCCGAGTCTTGTGCTCGTACGAGGAGGAGTACCCAATACCACTTCCTAGACGGAGAGACATGCAACATTGCAAGCAATGCACCTAATCAGGAATCATCCGCAAAGCAGCCTGTCATCCAAATAAATTAAAAATGTATGGAGACAAGTGTGTGCATGTCTAATCTTAAGTCGGCGGTGGGTTGAAATAAATAACTTTGGCAGCGTATCTCATCAAGTCAAAACGGAGGTTGTCCGACTACTTTGTCGGTTGCATCTATGTTATTGTTGAAAGTCAACTCCTTGTTGGCGGCTGTATGGTATTGTTGAAAGTCAACTCCTTGTTGACGGTTGTATGATTTTTGTAGAGTTCGACCCAGGGTGGTCGGAGTTTATTTTGATATTGTGTTATTGGATGTATCTAATCATGATTTTGATTCCTTCGATTATCATTTCAGATTGGATATATATTCATGTTGATTACGATGACTCATTTTAATATAACTATGTGTGGTTGTTATAGCTTTCTTTTTATTAGTGTTTAAAGAGACAAGGGGGTTTCACACTTTGTTGAGACCGTCCTTATCGATCAACGTACGCGTCGTACTTCGGAGATCAGCGCTCTAACGGACGAGCGACGTTCGGGTTCAATAGGCGTTTTAACCGCTCGTACCTATATTAAGTCAGCGACCAAACGCCATGGGCTGACCTACCTCTGCAGTTGCATTTAAAAACTTTCACACATAGGTCAGTAGCTCAGTAGGAATACGCCCCTAAGGGTGGTGACAACCCCTTGGGGAAGCAAGTTGTGCCCCCCCTCTTCGTGAGAAAAAGTCGGGGGCCGATGCGCTTGACAGGTGGTGTCATTGCCGGGGATAACGACAAACTACCGTTGTCCCTGTTCGAACGACACTGAGATAATTCAATTTTGATGATTAATATTGAATTATAAATATTTGTTTATATAATACATAAATTAAGTTTAAAATTTCTTATAATTTTTTTAATTATTGCATTAGATTTACAGATATTGTGATTTTTAAAAATATTGATGAAGGTTTAAGTTCTATCTCAAAAAAATATTATTTTATTACTTCAGTTGTTCGATTATTAATATAATTTTATGCCTTCTGCAGGGCGACACGATGGCGAAAAGGAGTTTTTACTCATATGGCTCCTCTCTTCGGAGGTAGCGAGGTTGTTGAGTTTCTGCAAGCATTCTGGAACTTAGCAATGTTAATGTTTTGGGAGGAGCAACACAAATTCTTTTTTGTTTTGAATTTCATTGATGAAAGGTTGAAATCCGATATTCGGCTTCTTTTAAGAGTCTCTAAGACTTGGAGCGAGTTTGAAAAACTAATGGCTACGAAGTTCTCAGAATCATCTAAAAATAGGGATCGTAAGGGGAAAAGGAAGATAGTGGAATTAAAGAGTAAAGAGCAGACTGAGTCCGATCAGTTAGAACGACCTCGTGAGCTTACTAAGGTTGAGAGGGTCGCTTGGAACTTGACTCAACGAGGTGAAGGGACTCAAGCTATGGTCACTGCATCACTACATGATGATAAAAATAGTCACTGCATCAACATACAGGAACAAGGTGAATGTTCGAATCAGAGGGATTACATGAAGAAAATACATTCATTATAAGCCCTGAAGATGTGTGTACTGTGGTATTTAAAGTCATAAGATAAAATTTTGCAGACGCCTTGATATTGAAAACGGGATTGTGAATAGAGGAGAGGACGAAGTCTGTGTAAATTGGAATAATGTGTCCATCTTCCCAGCTAAGAAGGAAGACAAATTTATCAGAGATGTGCTTATTGATCGCATGTGGGAAAAATTGAGGAGTTATAATGGTCTTGGCTCTGTTATTTTATTTTTGAGGCATTATTTTTAAGTCTTGCAGATCTCATGATCTACGCTCATATTTTTCAAGGTTCAGCCGATTGTTATTACTCGTTGAATTTTGGATTATTATCAATCGATTATTGATTTTATGCAATATTTTATAAAGCGTTTTTTCCTAAGTTCATTTTTCGTGTGATATGGATGAACCCTCGTTGTGATTGGGGGATGATGAACCAAAAATCCTTATGAAATTCTATGTGAAAGCGTTCATTGTGAATTGTTGTGAATTGTACTGTTTACAGTTGATTTTGAATATAATGTTTAACTTTTTGTGTCGTGAATGAAACGATCATACGCCTGTTATCATGTTATGATAAATTTCTGATGGATTTGTGAGTTGTCTCGATGGTAGTGAGGCTCGTGCCGGATCTATGCTCCTGGTCCGTAGTTGGATGTTGTCTTCCGAATCCTGTGTGATTTAAGGGAGAAAGACTACACTATCATTGAAAAGGAGGGAGGTGTTGAGGCCTTGCTGAAACGCTGCATGTAGAAGTAGGCGACTATTGTTTGCTATGATGGGAGAAGTGATCACCTAACCTCGTTTCAAACAGAGTCACCTTATCTCTGTAATCGAAGTCTGGTCAACCTCGGTTGTATGAGGTGGGGTTGTCCTACTCTATGTACAGGGGATTGACAAGATCACAACACTGGAATCGAAAGGAATGTGGTCAGACTCGAATCTAAATCGGGGCTTGATGTAGAGATGCTATCCCGTTAAGTGGATTACACCACTCCTCGACGCCTATCACAAGGTGTTCGTAAATAACGGGCATTATAACTTATGTGGAGTGAGGTGAGTTTCAAGCTTGAACGAAGAACTTTGAACAAACAGTTTCTCTCTAAAAGGGTCTTTCAGACTATGTCTGAACAACTCCAGGAGGTTGATACGCTTGAGCGGTCTGTCAGGGGTTATTCCTGACTCACTTGAGTTATACTAAGGTACAACAAAGGTATCAACCAAATGAATTTCATTTTGGAACTCGTCGAAGAGCTTCCGGTACCATTCAGAGAGAAAAACTTTTGAGTGGCCGCCAGTGGGATGATGCTGGGATGATTTAAAAAAAGTTCCTCTAAACTGAAGGTTTTCAGGGGCTAGACATGCGTCCAAGTTTGGATAAGGCTTGCCAGAGGCAAAATTTTGTATCATTTCATCCACTTATGAGTTGTATTGAGTTAAGGCTTCTGACAACTAAATTCGGTTTTGTTGTATTGAGTTAAGGCTTCTAGAGGCTAAATTCAATTTTGTTGTATTAAGTTAAGGTTTCTAGAGGCTAAATCCAGTTTTGTTGTTGTATTGTTGTATGTTGGTGGAAAAGTCCCAACTTAGTTCTGAACAATTGTTGGAATTATTGTGTACTGTAATCGTTCCTTTTACATGAATTTTCCCATACGAATCCTGACCTTTAAAGTAAATGATGAAAAACGTGGAAGTAATTCAATGGGGTCTGGGAATACTATCGGAGCAGAAACCCTTACAAGGGTATTTGCTTAGGTTTTTCAATATCGGACGTTGTCCGACTTTTTCGTTGAATTGAAGGACTTGATGAGATTGACGTCTGCCAGAAGTTCATTCAGATTAACCAATGACCGAGAGACTATAATTTTTTTGAACCTCAGTCCGGACGATTGTGTATGACGGTAGTCGACAATTTCTAGCAGGGCCGCAAAGGGGAGCGGGAGTGGAAATGCTAAAATAGAAACCTGTTCTACCTAAAATAATGATAGCCACACGATTCAAGGTTTAACGAGGCAAAAAAAGATGACCGCATTATCTCACAACACGAAAGTATAGATTCAGACTTGATATTTTAAAGGGTTGCCTCGCCGGGATTTGGAACGGATAGCGGTATGTCAGGGCGACATGCCTTCTACCCTACGAGGATAGGTGCACGTTTGTCTCAAGGGGTCAGAGAATAGGCGAGGGCAGGCGGAGGCCTACTGACTATGTGCTGGTTGTTCCTGCTGGGCATAGCCCTTCAATATTATCTAGTGTGAAATAGGAGTTAGCCCAGTAGGATAACATGCCAGATTCTCACCTGACGGATACCGGATCGACCCCGGCGAAACCCTACTTGGGCTCCTTTTGGAGTTGCACATTGGGGTAGAATGGAGGCGCGGTCAATTTCGACCGCGAAATCTTCAGATCTCGCGGTTGAAAAAAAAGTCGTGCGAATAGCATGGCCCCTGCGCAAGAATGACACGCATAAACAGAGAAGTAGTCCAAATTTTGTTTTTCGATTCCTCTGTGGGAATCAAACTCGGTTTTGCACTCAGGTAGGGACGGGAGGCATCAACAAAGTGAGACGCTGACTCTTGTAGCCGTTGGCTTATGCCAGCGGCATCATCAACTTAAAAAAAAAA
>BFEA01000018.1:3212266-3260989 GCA_003427395.1 Chara braunii | reverse complement strand
TTTTTTTTTTTTTTTTTTTTTTTCGGTTGTGCTATCTCTGTTTTTTCTCACAAAACTGAGTCTTTCTGCCAACACAATTGTTGTGTTGTCACCTGACATTATTGTTGGGTTTTCTTGATTGTGTTATTCCAGAGCTTTTTGCTGTCGTTGCTGTATGTTTGCTGCGGACCGTCGTGCATCGTAGTTACTACAGCTGTGTTGTGGAACCAACTAACGATACATTTTTTTTTCCCTGTTCGTCTGTCTACGATTCAAATATAGTACAGAGAGTGTGCTTTATTTCAACGTGTTTTTTTCCGGCTGCGTGAACTCAATTTGGCCAGAGGAGGAAATATTGTGATTTGAAGGGAGTGATCACACTCTGAAAGAGGGATTACAACTGCGACTTGAAGGTTGTCAGAGTGCAGTTTACTCTGCGTATTATACTTTTTGCCACCATTGTGGAACTCTCAGGTGCATTGGGATCTCAAGGTCATTTCTCGTGAGACTGAGTTGAACCCCTCCTGTATCTTGAGAGTCCAACTTTCCTTAATCTTAGGTTCGAAGAGGAAGGCGACACGTGGGATTGCAACCAACAAAACCGCAACAAGATCTTATGGAAGGTCCACCCTGCGATTGTGGAAGCTCTGCCACGACTCGGGATGAGTTATGGAGGTAGAGAATTGTCAGGTATACCACTTATGACTTGTGTGAATCCACTAATCCCTTATCAGTACATCTCTGTACGCTGATTGCTTTGTATGTGTGCATCCCTATGAATTTTACTTTATTATGAACTTAATTTAAAAAGAACGGTTTCTGAAATTCATATTATTCTATTGCTTGAAATTCAGGTTGAAGGAGATGAATTGAGGAAAAGGTGGGAGAAAGGTAATTTCGTTTGAATTAATTGGGTCCCCAAAGGGTCAGATAATGTGACTTCAGTTTCGCTTGACCTCTTTGTTTACTTTGTTTCCTCTGCAACTAGAAAATGTAGCTTCGATCAGGTTTAGTTATTGTAATATTTCTTGATGTGTCGTATTTACAACCAAACAATGTGGCTTTGCTCAGACTTGGTTGTTGTATTGTTCGTATTTTTGAAAATCAAACAATGTGGCTACGGTCATGTTTGATTGCCATACCTCAATAAGTTGTTATTCGTGCAGCTGGGCAATGCAACTTCGATTTAACCTAGTTGACTATGCTATGTCGTTATATTCCTTACTCTTACCGAACAATATGGCTTTGGTCAGGTCTAGTTGTTGTTCTTGTGGTGATTTGCGTGTTGAAAGAGTTTAAAAGTAAGGTAAGGTGACTTTTATCAGATTCAACTACTTATTTTTTATGAAGGAGGTTTGGACTGATGACTAAGCAATGTGACTTCCTTTTGGCTTATTTTAAGGTCGAGCACATAAAATATGAATATGAAAATATGACTTCCTATATAAATATATTATACTTCAATTATTGAACCAACCTACTCAGATAATGTGGCTTCAACTTTGTCTGACTACAGCTTATCACAAAAGAAAGAAAATATTTAATTAAGAATATAATAATGTAACATTAGGCGGACTGAGCAATATGGCTTCGGTTTAGCTCAACCCTAGTCTTTAAAAGATAAAAGGTTCATAAAACGCTTGAGTGTAACATAAATTGGATATTAAACACTTGACAAAACTAGACAATGTGACTTCGATTTAGTCTAGTTAACTACCTAATGAAGAGATAAATAGTTACGTCGTCCGTTTATGTATACAAAGACGATGGTTAAATTTCTTACGCCATATGTAAGGAAGGATATTGAGGTTATGTATACGAAGCCAAGGGTTACCTTTCTTATACCATATGTAAGAAAGGGTACTGGGGTTTATCTAACCGAGAGACAACTAATTATTTATGAGAAGAAGAACTAAAGGTTTCGATCAGAGTACTTACTCATTGTGGTATGAACTGGCATGTGGTTGAGTGTGAGTTCGACCTGTTATGAATCTTATCTTTGATAGGTAGTTGTTTTAAATGCTCGCCACGTGCTGAAACTATAGGAGTTAGTTCATTTTTTGCATTTTAAAAGTTTATTTCTCATACTTGGCTTTCTATAAATTTTGAAAAAACAATTCCGCTAAGGGAAGTGATGCCAAAAATTTTGCAAAACCAAGGAGTTAGTTAAATTTTGTGTTTACAAAATTTTAAATTTATCTTGACTTTATATCCGATTTATACTCTAAAGGAGATGCTGCCCAATGTTTTCGTGATTCAGGGAGTTAGACAAAATTTGATACTGTAAAATCAAAGATCGCCTTTAAATTTCATATTCAATCTCATATAAATGATGTAAGGACATGTTTCCTTTCGGAAGCGTTGCCGAAACTTCCTTACTTCTGAAGGAGTTATACTATTTTATAACTTCGAAAATCTAACAGTTTACTCTTGCTTAGAAGAGATACTTCCGAAATTTCATGCATTTTCAGACAGATATGACAGGTAAGGTAGGAAGGTAGGAGTATTTCATACTCACTGACACATAGCTTGGGCACTGACCTGTGTTGTGTTGCATGTCATTTTCATTCAGATTATTTTATGGCTTTACTAGCTTCAAGTCGGTCCTACGATGATCATTTTCCGTTTTCTTTTGATAACAAGTCAGTTTCCGCTATTCAACTCTAACTCATTCTCGCTACTCAACCTAAGACCTTAGCCATTATGCGTTAAATTGGATTTTTTGTTTTTTTGTTATCCGGATTTTTATCAAGTGTTTATTTAAAAAGAGACTGAGTGTGTTCTTTTGGAGAGTTGGACAAAGGTTGGGGCTTGTGTAAATAAGGCAACGGGTGTGAGCGCATAGAGTGGTTGAAGTTGACCTCGTGTAGTGTGTGGTATGTCGATGTTAAATCTTTGGTGAGATTGCAAGCATGGTTACTAGGCCGAACGTACGAAGGCCCCCTAAGCTGACCCCCGAACGTTCGGGCGTTCGGGTTCCCGTACGGGGCCCGAACTTGAAAGGGTTCGAACCCCGCAAACAATTATTTTGATACCCAAACATATATATATATTTTTTTGAATTTTGTATTGTGCGTTCTTTGTGATGTAAGGTATCCCCCGATTAATTTTGAAATCGTTCTGTTCAGCCAGAAAAAACTGAAAAATCCTCAAAGGTGGTGGTGTCAAAACTTGCTTGCCCACTCACAAATTTGTTTTTTTTTTCTTTACACTTTTTGTTTTTTCTTTATTTCGGGGCACAAAACAATTTATTACTTTTTGAAAATTTATTCTTAGATTCTCTATTATGTAAGATACACAAATATAAATTTTCATGGCATTTATCACAGCCAAAACAAAATGAAAAATCGCCAAAGATGGAGGTGTCAAAAACATGCTCGTTCACTCAATAATTTAATTATCGTTTTATTTTTTTAATTTTTATTATTATTATTTATTTTTAGTATTTAATTTTTATTTTAAATTTGGTAAAAAATTTGAATAAAACGTTAAAGCAAATATTATTTAGTTTATTCTTTTACATAAGATATATTTTTTTTTCAACTTTTTTAATTTTTTTATTATTTTTTATTATTTTTTTTTTTTTTAGGGATCCGCGTTCGGCTGAACGCGTCGATAGTGGGTGGCGAACGTTCAGGCGTTCGGGTTCGGGCGTTCGGCACGCCGGCAACCCTAATTGCAAGTATATTTTGTGAATCAAAATTCAGATTTAACTTCATCTGTAATCATGTGTATATTTTGAAAAAAATCAAACTGTGATTGTGAGAATGATCGCCTCGTATTTTATAACCTCGTTATATTTATATTTTGTGTAGACGCACAGTCTACTTTGATAGTACGTAAGGATTGAACAAATTTGTGTCGAGAGAAAAGACAGATGCCCTTTCATTTCTGCTTCTTAGACTTTTACAGTTGGGCGTTGAGGTCCGGTCGCGACCGTCAAAGTCAAACCTCTTGACCTGTTTCCAGGCCTCCGAAGATGGAACCCGACTTTCAAGGTTAGGAGCGCTTGGCTGCCACTAAGGGCCGAAACTCGTCTACCCCTCTTCGCAGATTGCAGAAGAGGGTAACTCTCATAATCGCATTTGCAATTGTCTAGCATCGAGGGATCAACCCCTCAAGACGCGTGTCATCTGACATTTGAGTGTCGAAAGTAACCCTCAAAATCATTGAGAATCGCGTGTTCATGAGAACCACATAGTACGCCACGATTGCGATCGCTTGCATATTTATGCATGGTTGGTCGAAATGATAAAGTTTATGTTGTCGCGATATCTATTTAGACTCTCGCGCGTGACACCAACACAATTCTTTGGTGGTTAGACTTGACCGTCCTAGTCAACCGACATAAGATCGTGTTCAAGAGATCAGCGCCTCGACCGACGATTCGTGCACGGGGTCGACGTGGGCGTTAACCTCACGTACCCCCTATGCTATAACGAACGAGAAATGCCCTTGTTTGAACCACATCTGCTATTTCGTACGAAAAACTTTCATACAAGGTTCAATAGCTCGATGAGGATACGTCCACCTAAAGGATTGCGACAACTCTCACGGGTGGAGGTAAGTTGTACCTTGCATCACCCTATCCTGTCGTAGGGGTTCGTGAGAGGTATGACTAGAACAGTTGACCGAAGCGACAACGCTCTGCAACAAAGTCCTGCGAAACCCTGTATGACGCGGTCGAGAGGGTCCCCTTGCGGGACCGATGTGCTCCACAACGACCAACTTCACTAAGCACACTATAGCGACAAGAATAATTGACTACTAATTGAGTGACGCGAAATTGTTGCTGCATACTCGACTGTTATTGCTAACTATTTGAGTATTATGTTTAAAAAGGTCATCTCGAGTTCTGTTCGAACGCAGTCTGTTAGTACCTCCATCATTGCGTCCTTTTTTTAAATCTTGTTGTGACCCGCTCATTTGAGCGCTACAATTTGTGATTGGTTATTAATATGCGGACCCTCAGGAGTGAATGGCCTCAAGACCTTCTTACGCGAATCTGAGTGAACCTTTTTTATGTCACGAGAGGCTAAACGATTTCTCTCTCTGTCTTTCGTGCTACAAGTCTAATTTATTTGGTTCAGAGAGGACGACAACAGGCGGGGATTGTAAACCGTAATTTATGTCAACGCCTTTGTGGTAAGTTACCCGACAGATTGCGGGAGTTCTACCGAAACCTAGGCAAGGTGCTGTAGGCAGAGAAATTACAAGTATAATTTTTATCTTTGTGTGTGCCCACTATACCCTTATCATTGCATCTCTCTAGTTTTTCTCATATGTATGCATGCAACTCTATGATTGTTGTTTATTTTCACAACTTAGTTAGACTTAAATGGTCTGATTGCTATATTTATGTTTTAGGTTTGTTTGTCTGATATTGTGAGACTAGACATTGTTTCTAAGCAGAATGACTTGGGTCAACTGGTTTCTTATTGGGTTTATCACTTAAGTTGGATATTGTTTCTAAGCAGAATGAACCTACTTCCTTATCTCCCCCCCCCCCCCCCCCCCCCCCCCCCCCCCTCCGTAAATGGTTGAACATTTTTTTTAAGCAAAATAACCCAACTTCCTTTTTTTTTTTTTTTTTCCTTTCTTCTTCCAAAAATGGCCGAGCATGATTTCTAAGCAGAATGACTGAGACAAAATTTTGGAGGAAAGTTAAACAATGTTTCTCATATTGTATGCGAAGAGATAGTTAAACATTGTTTCTAAGCAGAATGGTATGTCTTAAGTTACATCACTAAGAAAAAAAATAAACTTAAGAGTACAATTGGAAGTAATATGGGCAAGATGAACATTATTTATAAGCAGAATGGTTCAGCCCATGCCCATATCCAAGTCAAAGACTAAAAAATATTCAAAAGTTAGCTATTAACCAGTTCTGGGAAGATTATGCATTGTTTCTAAGAAGGATGGTCTAGTCGCATGCCCAAAGAAGAAAAGAGTTATTGTGCTTTTTGTTTGTATATAATTAATACATCTTATATAAATTTTTGAGCATAATGGTCTAGCATCGTACCATATGTAAAATTGGAAGAAATGGTTAATCATACGGGGTACCAGTGAACTACTATGAAACCAATTTGATAGATTTGGTGAGAGTGCTTACCTGGGTTGTATGTGCGTGCTTGTGAAAAAAATAAACAATCTTCAAGCTCATTGGCCCGGATAATTAAGATATTTTTTAATTTCGTGGGTACTCTGGTTTGTATTCCAACAATTAATAGGTCCACCATCTGATCTAGGCTTTGACCTAGATCTTTCTTTTTTTCAGTCCTGACCAAATTGCACCTCACAAATTTTCATTTCTTTGCAGTGTAACGAAGATAGTTTGACCAAATATGAAAGTCGAAGGCGAAGAGGTCGGCTTAAAGGGTTATTCCTCATTTTCATGTTCAATCGGTGTTCGCTTCAGACCTTACTTTGGTGGATACAAAAAAACCCTAATTGATGGTCATGAATCATTTTTGTAAGGCAAAGTAGAGTTTTCCATAGACTCAACAAAAATAAAGTTGACGACTCTTTTACAACGGGATCGTTATGCAATATAGTGATCGTAGGGTCATCTGTTTTGGCAGCCTTTGTGTCGGTTCTGTTCGTCTTACCTCCGTATTATCCAAGAAAAAAACCAAAAATTTGGCGTGCAATATCCAAGTTAATTACATAAAAAAAAACCTTCCCTATCCGCCTTGCCCCCTCCCCTCCCCTCCCCTCTCCCATATAAGATTTAAAGAAATTATGTTATGATAATATATTGGGTTACTCATACGGATTAATACTTTGAACTTTGTATTAATATAAACGAAAAAAATTATTACATCAACAATATTTTTTTCTAAAGTGATATATATCGCTCTACATTTATTTTGTGTTTTTTTATCTTAGCATAAACAAAAAAACATGGGATTATTAACATTACCTACAAAAGGGTAGTTACGAGCTCAATAAAGTTATGTTTGAATAAAAGAAACTACGTATCAAATTTTACTATGTTGACAGTCTTTACGCTCTATTGAAGCAGTGAAAGTTTTGTATTAATAAACTTCGTAATTATTTTTCTCGGATTACAAACATGAATTAATGTTTTCAACTTCGTCTTTAAGTAGGTAAAAAAACATCTGTTATAAAACTATTCCAATTACATACTAAGAAAATGTGGTGGAAAGGTTTCAACCTTTCAAAAAATTATATATCCTATAAAAAAATACACTTCTGCGATCTTTTGACTTCCCGTTCAAAGATGATAAATGAAACAGTGTGAGAACGTTATAATTTTTTTTGCATAACATTCGTAACTATTTCATACTATGGCTTAATTACTTACTATAGTAACACTGGAAAGTATTGTAAAATGTGAAACAACTAAAACACTTTGTAATATTGTATTATGACATAATAACGTTTTCGTTATTTTTGGACTGTTGATGACAAAGTCCAACATATTGAACAATGTGAGTTACATGGCTTGATATCTGAAATTTTGTCTAAGTAAGAACTGACAGAAACAAAATGTTTTATGACAGTATAAACTATGTTATGAAAAAGCATAGGGCTATTTCATCATCGACGACATAAGCATGATAGTAAAGACATCTCGAACTTTGAGTTAATATAAAGCGATAAAAAAATTATGTGAAGAATTTTGAAGTACTTGACGCAACGTCTTTAACACCGATTTTGACGAAAAATGTTTTGTTGTCTTGTGAGAATGGGTAACATATCGTGTCATTTGTCGTAAAGAAATATTTTTGCATAATTTAATAGACAATATAATAATTTTCATAGGATAAACATGAAGTTACAAATTTGATATATTATTGTTAAAAAAAAAAAAGGTACAGAATTAAAAAAGAAAGGAGGAGGGGAATAAGTAAGAGAATGCGTAATTTAATAATCCCAAAATGTTGGATTGAAAATATTTATTTACTACCGATATTAATTAATATATTGAGCTTTGCTATGAAAAAGTATTATATTGTCAATAAAAATAAAGTTTTTCTTGCCCAAGTTAATATTTTTTGCATTTCTTTTAAACATAGTATATCTTACGTCGGTAGATTTCGTACCTATTCTGTTTGAATAGCTAACATAACTTCATATCTTTTATTTTATATTATCATATTCAATAAAAACGAAAATAGTTAGCAAGAGATAACTTCAAGTTCTCTACAAGAACACTAGGGGAATGGTAACCGCATATTAAAAATCATATTTTTTTTTACCAAAAAAAACTTGAAGACATTGAACCATAATAATGACATTATTTCATAAGATTTTTCATCGCATTATGTAAAAGGGAAGATTGAGTATAAGTAAAAGCAATTTCAGCTGACTCAACCATTTCCCCGACTGCATGACTATGAGAAGAAGATGGGCTGATTGAGCAAGGAAAGGGAACAAAGAAAAGCCAAAGAGTATGAAAAGGATAGACATGTGGGAAGGGCTATGTGTTGACCCCCAACGGAGGATTGTATGGATCTTTGCTCGTGTGGGATTGTGCAGGTAAGTGAAGGCTAAGGATGCCTTGAGCGAAATAGGGCCGGGAGGAATATGGCATCAAAATGAAAAGGGAAGAAGGACAAAGGGGTTAAGGGACCCTTAACATAAAGCCGACCCATGAAAATGACCTTTGCGCTTGAGATTGGAGTGCGAATGAGGGAAGGGCGTACAATCTTGCCAAGGGAAATGTGAGGTCATGTGTGCATGCATGTAAAGGTCCCGAAAAGACTAAGGGGCCTGCTTCAATAAGTTGAGTGTGAATTATGAGGCTCAAGGGGTGCATAGAGGCGAGGGGGAGGACGGCTTCGCCGCACCCCGATGACGCCATAGGAACACAAGGTTTAGGGAAATGGTGTGCGGCCTAAGGATGACGCTTAGCCTACGCACGAAAGAAGAAAACTCTCAAAGAACCCCTGGACCGCCTGCGTATTGGAAGGAGCAATTGCTTGAGAACACAACAAAAAATCAAAAAAGATTCGGCGCTACGGAATGACCAGCGAGACTACCACCCGACGTGAGGGCTGAGCTACATCCCCAATGTCAAAGCTCTCTCGCGCGATGGCCCACCCCCATCCATCTCAAAGCACTACGTGGGGGTGACCTCGGGACGAACGGCCCGCGCCCTGAGCATGAGCGTGGGCGGGCCGAGCCAACTGGGACCCGTAGTGGGGTCGACCAAGGCTCGAAAGTCTACCGGGGTTTGGCCCTACAACGTGATTCGGGAGAGTGACTGTCGGTCGATCGGGTATCTCAAGAGGCATGTCGATCCAATCATCAGGTTGATTTCGTCGGTCATGGACGCTAGAGAAAATAGAGCTGCTAGTGCGAACAGAAAATACAATCGCAATCATCTGGGATTCGGCAGGGCTAATCATCTCGGTTTCTTCAACTTCGGCGTCAGTTTCCGAATCAGCCGTAGTTTCTTCCACGGTTAGTCCTATTAAATCCACCATTTCCTGCATTAGATTGGGCACATCGTCGACGGGAACTTCAACTTTCCGTTTTATCAGAGCGATGGTCGCTCCTGTTGTAAGTAGCGACCTTGGAGGGGAAACAGAAACATCAAGGTATTGTTTCACCTGTTGATAGCGTGCTTGGAGGGAAAGTGTTCCTTCGTACAAAATGCGAGGGGGTTCCAAATCGTCCGCTAGGTCAAATATTTGCAAGATGGGTTTCCCGAGAAAGGTCGAGGAACTGACCTGGGCTCTCGCATGCACGAGCGTGTTATCTTCCAGACTCAAGTGGAAAGTTCGTGTGGTTCTGGGAACCATCCGAAATTCCTCTGGAGATTCGTGCTCGAAAAGTTCGACTAAGTGTTTCCATTCACTTTCACTAGGCATCTCTTCTTCGCACTCCTGCTCCTCGGATCCGCTACTATCATCCGGAGATGGAAATTCCTCGTGATCGGGACCTTGAATCATCCCTATCCGACCAGAGTTAGGATTCCTTTTTACTGCTTGGGTAGAAATCCGCAACGGAACTGTCTGGGGCTTTCCACCTGTTTGCGTAAGCACCAACTGTTTGGAATCGAAATGCATGCGGGCACCTACCGCCATTGCCCAAGGCAGTCCCAACAATACCGAATATGAGTGCACATCTATGACCAAGGCGTTAACGAGGACGTGTACTCGTCCAACTTTCACGACCACATTCTCAATGACTCCTACGATATTCATTGCTTCCTTGTCAGCAGAGACGTAATTGTCTTTGCCATATTGAGGGAGAATCGAGTTGAGTCGTCCCGTTATTTTCACCGTATTTAATGATATGGCGACCGCAGAGGAGCCAGTATCGATGAGGGCGTTAAAAGGTTTGCCCCATACTTCACAATCACATTCTGCACTTTTCCATAACACTGGTCGAACTCGCACGAAATGATATTTCTCAGCTAAAGAAATCGTAGCTACTCACGCCGCTTCGGGTTCACCAACTTCGAGTTCGGGTGGTGCTACACCTTCTGACCCTTCTTCCTTCTTCTTTTTCAACATTCGTTGTATGCGCTGGTATGTAAAGCGTTTTTGATTCTTCTAACATTGTTGCAACATCTTGTTATTTGCATCTTCGGATATGGTGAGCAAATGTCCTACTGGGACCGGAACGCGAATATCCAGTTGCTTAAACGTTCGTAGTACATCAATTTTTCCCGTCCGAAACTGTGGTCCAGGGTTAGATTCGCGTTCGACCCATTCAAGATCGTCCTGGGCCGGTCGGATTGCTCCGACCATGCCGGCGAGATGAAGGTATTCGACCGGATCAACCACGTCAGCATCTTCGGAAGAAGAAGTCCCCGAGGTCGATGCAACTGCTATTGAGGGGAAAGATCGCTCAGGAGCGTACGCAATGATCTCCTCATTTCGGGCCGTATCCATTAGTGCAGCTACTCGTCCTTGATTTAGAGCTACGGGGGCTGCGACAGGTGGGGGCTGATTTCGTTTTGGCTGCGGACAGTCCCGGACAAAATGCCCGTGCTGTTTGCAATTGTAACACTCGATCTTCCCTGTCAAATTAGCTGCATGAGGGAACTGTGGCGCATGTCCAGGTGCAGGCGGGGCAGGCAAAAGTGGGAACGATGCAGGGGTAGATCGAGCAGGAGCCGGGTTGGGCTTAATTAGCCTGCTCATAGTCTGTTTCATTCGATCCATGTGAGCCGCCTGTATTTGGACCAGATTGCTCATCCATTCAGATTGCTTGGCAGTAGTTGTATGGAACATCTGTGCCAAGTGCATATTTGTTATGGACATAGAGGCAGGATCCTGGGAGCTTCTGGGTTTAACAGTTGCTACCTGTTGGTTCATTGAGAGAGTCGGAGGAGGGGGAGAAAGAGCTGGCGGGATATCAGAGGCGAATCCTCCAGGAAGGTCATGATCAGGCCGGGGATAGAATCGTCCTACGGCTCGTAACCACGATCGTCGTTTCGCCGCTACATCTTGAATCATATTTCTAATGTCTTCGTCTCCCTGACTGATATACTTCTTTGTATCCGTCAGGTCTAACTCGAGCGATTTGGTTTAATAGCGGACAACTGGTTCGTTTTAGGGGGAACCTTTTTCTGCAACTTAGCTTTTAGCGCCGGATTTCGTAGATGATCGATGAGCAAATCTCGGGCGAAATTTTCATCTCGCCCTAATTTGTCCAACGTGATCCACGAAGTCAGGCAGCAATTCCCCTGGTTCTTGTGGTCGAGTTTTGAGCACATACCAAGTGGCGTCTTCGCTGACCGTATCAAATCTGGCCAAGAACGCTTGCTTGAAGGTGTTCCAATCTACCCATCTGTGTTTCCTAAACCAATAATGCGCCGTGTTGCGAAGCAGCAAGGTGATGACGCGCGGGAGATCTTCCGCGCTATATCCTTGAGCTTGGACGGCTTCCAACCAAGCTTCGGGGTGGGTGTGATTAGGAAAGAAAGGAAAAGCGGCGGGAATACTAACAATCACCCTAGGGGAGGCTGCGTTGCCGTCGTCCATTGGCATAGCTGGTCTAGGCTCACCAGATCTTGATCTGGTCACCGGGCGATCTCGACGAGCAGGTTGAGATCTTCTTCTACCTCTCGCCAACTCGACTTACTATCATCAGAACCGACACGTGTCGGCTCCGATGCCAACCTCACGCCCTGTGCTGTCTTCCGTTCGGAGTGCTAAGGGTCCGAAAAGACGGCCCAGGAAAACATCAAGATGGTTGTGCCAAGGATTTTTGGAAAATTGAGTGTGGGGACACAGACAAAACTGAAATCCCCCGTGTTGGCCCGATGAAGTAAGTCGGTTGCTTTCGCGCGTCACGGAATGCGCGCGTGGGCACGGCGCGAAAAGAGAAAAACCCAAATTCAATCCAAAAAGTATTGTCGAACTTCCTACCACGCTACGACTCTTCGTTTAGAGCGAAAGGACTTCGGTATGCTCCGCGTGTCCCGTTTCCGTATCAAGTCTCGACGTCGCTCATTGGTCAGTTCCGAGTCCGACGTGGAGGGTCTCAGCCGCGTGGCTCTTTCCTTGTGCTCGTCTTCACTCCGTATAAGGTAGTGGAAACCCTTTTGCTCGTAGCGATCGAAACGCTGGCACTCGGTGCACAGAGTTCGAGGCCAATGGGGCGCCACTGCCATCCACGGAATGACGATCAACTCGTTAAATGGCAACAATACTGAGTAAGGCGGGAAGAGCGTATCGACAATGACAAAGTCCGCGTCCACGAATCCAGAGCAACGATTTTCGAGAGGGAAGTAATATCGCCCACCGATCCGTGCGACAACTTCTCGTACGTCCCACTCGCAAACACGTGTCCTTTCCTTGTTGTAAGGGAAGGGGCGCGTTGGCGTGAGAGACACGGAAGGCTGACACCCAATCGAGGTGCGCCCGTTAGTCCACATGTCAATCAATCGGAACGAGTTTGCAAAAACCCCGGGACGTCATCAAAAAGCACAATCGTAAAACCCAACTAACATTTTCCTTCCTTTCGCCACGAGGGAAGCATCTTACAAAGCCCGTACAACCATGCAATAATCGAGTTGGAGTTTCGAGGGATCAACCCGCGACTCAGGTTCAGCAGACCAGATCAAAAATCCGAGGCGCCTGGCTCTTTCGAGGCTGCCCCATAGACTGTCTGCAGATGTCGTGCAGTATAAGGCATGCGCAATGCATTAAGAACAACAGATCTAAACACTCTTGCATTCTCGAACAAGATCCCGTCGAGCTCTGGGTCTAACCAAAACAAAATTCACATACAAACGTCTTCCTTTCCATGCCTATATCCACTGTGGAAGGTGCGAAAATGACAATGGTGCATCAAAAACAAATCGGGGGATAGTACACACGCATCCACCGTTCACAAGACAAGAAAATTGAGTTCCTTTGCATCCGGGGATTACCCACGAAACTAATGGAAGAATTCCGGAAGAAGTTCTTCTGCGCGGGAAATCACGAGGATTCACTTTTGTTCATAGGAGAGACACACTCATAACACATCATCATTCAAATCGAAGAGAGAGATGAGAGAGATAGACGAGAAATGTCGAGACAGGAGACACTGGGATCTGAAAAGAGAATGCTCGGCGTCGCAGCCGTGAACTCACACCAAAAGAAAATGATCCGCAATAGTGAAGGCGCATTCGACGTGAAATTCTAATATGGCCTCGGGCCAATCATCCATCCAACTCCAATTACCGATCCTCATACCCGCACCAACGATCCCGGCCGTTGCGTGCTAACTTCCGCCGCTGCGATCGTCACCCCGCTGACGCAAGCTCGATACGGCTCGCCCGGATCCCACAGTCCGTCGTGGCGATCAAGCTCGCAACCGGCCAGCCTACAGTCAGCCCGTCATGACTTTTCGACTCGCACCAAACGCATTACCTAGCCACTGCTTCCGGGAAGCTGGCTTGGGAGTTGAAAACGCAAGAGAGGGTTGCGGGCGCGCTTGCGGAATTTATAGTTGCGAGAAAGAAGACAGACGGGGGAGAAGACAGAGGGGAAATCGAGGTGTAAGAGGAGAAGATTCAGCGAGGGGTGCTCAAGGGAAGCCATGTTGATCCTTCGGAACCCAATGTTCGGCCAATCAGATTCGTCGCACAATAGGAAGATCCTCTTACTCAACGCATCTGATTGGTGAGCGGGGGTACTCGAAGGATCAACCGGGCTTCGCGAGCCAAGGTTGAAGAGCGAGAAGGAAAGAGGCGCGAGAAGCAGCGCGAGACGGCTCCAAGATTCAGATGATCAAGAAAGGGAAAACAGGCGCGCAAAGAACAGAAAGAGGGAAAAACAGTTGTGATAGGAGAAGAAGAGGAGGGGGGGAAGGGAGAGAGAAAAGAGCATGGAGGAAGAAGGACGCGGGAAATAAGGAGGAGGAAGCTCGCATGCGCGGCGCCGACAACAAAAGAAAAAGGCACCAAAACAGTTACAGCTTGCCTATGTCCTAAATCAATAAAAAAATTGAAATCACCATATCCGCGCACGAAAGTCGACGCGGGAAAAGAAAGTCCTATGCCTGTCCGTATTCTCACAAAATTCCTAGAGTTTTTTCCGACGTGACCGAGAACATTCATGCACAAAAAAGACACGTCGGGTTCCGCTTATTCCGAAATTCCTAACTGTCGATCCCGATTCCTAGTGCGCTCGATAAGGCACACGCCATTTCCCATGCATTTCCCGAATTACAAAAAGCAGAATTCCAAAAATCAATAGAACCTCCGAAAAATGGGGTCCTGAACAAGGCACCTGAAATCAAAGAAAGCGACGGGGGCTTTGTTGGGCCAACATGATGCAAAGGAAAGAATTGAGCCAAGGGGTACGAAAGATAGCACGGGGTCGGGAAGTGGTTCGTCACAAGGTACTGCTCCCCACCAATAGATGGAGCCTTCACAATGGGGACCCACTTAATGGGGATGCTTTTATCACCCCTTTAAGTGAGGGGCCCCTGAACTGAAGTTGTTAAGTAAAAAGAAAAAGGATGGCCACCACATCAGGGCCACGTGAATTAATAGTGTGGAGGTAACTTCCTTTTGTAAGGGAGAGGGAGTTCCTGCTTCGGGGATTAGTTGCGTGGAGGTAGCTTCCTTTTGTGAGGGTGAGGGAGTTCCTGCTTTGGGGTTTATATGAAAGGCTTGGAGGGAATTCTCCCTTTGGACCTACTGTTTATGGTCATATCTGGGATTGCATGTGTGGTAGAGGCTACCAAACATTTCCTTGCTTGCTCCAATGGTCAGCTCTAAGTGAACAGTGATCCCTCCTTGGAACCCCTTCAAAACACCAGTACCCACCCACCGACCCATGAGAATGTGCTGGGTAACACAATGTCATAGAAAGGCTTGGCCTACTGGACCACGAAGGTTCACGACACCGTTTATTAAACAAACAAACAAACAAAAAGTTCACAGCACCTGATAAGCCCTTACCTTGGACAATTTAGTACTTTAGAGGCAGGCGAAATTGCAGATTGGGAAAAAGAGTATAGGAGGTAAGGATGCCTTTGATAGTGTAAGAAGTGTGTCTTGATGGCTCAGCAGGTCCTTAAACCACCACCATCTCCAAGCCTCTTTCTGCCGAGGCAGATTCCCCCTGTGCGCCAAATAAAAATGAGCCGCCACAACACTGTTTTGTAGCACTGTTTTGTTTCTTTTGGCTGGCGCTGCCAACCTTTTCTGTCCGTAGCACTGTTGGTCCGAAGTCCTTGGAATGTCGCATTTTCGAATCTGAATGCTATCCGTACGCCTGGGCCACCCTATAGCACCCTTCCTTTTTCTCATCATCACAGAAGCCCTATCAGCCAACCTGCAGACCAATAAGGACATTACGAAAAATTCAAAAATTAAGATCACTCGAATCCCTGAAGACGCTGTCGCATTTTCGATTCTCAATGTTATTCGTACGCCAGGGCGACCCTATAACACCCTTCCTTTTTCTCATCATCACATAAGCCCTATCAGCCAACCTGCGGACCAATAAGGACATTACGAAAAATTCAAAAAAAAATAAAAAAAAAATGAAGATCACTCGAATCCCTGAAGACGCTGTCCCAATGAAGCCCGCCCCCCAGGATCCGCGCTAGTGCCTTGCGCCCCGCGGACGGCTAAGCCCGCCTGCCAAGATCCGCGTAAACCCGATGGATATGGCCGTAAGATAGATGTGCCATAGCCATGTGGCTTGAGCACATGTTACCCCGCGGTTGCGCTGCAACCGAAGTGGAACCTCCGCGCTGGGGGCACATCATGCGTTGACGCCAGTGCAATTGATTGCGACGAGAGCAAGCTGAAGGACATCGCTACGATGGAAAGGGGTTGGCAGAAGCTGGGAACGACGGACGTTGGAAAGGCCGCTACTGAAAACGAGAGACAAAGACAACACTGCAGAGAGAGGGAGAGACGCTGAAAGACACCGATACCAACAGGAGTGACCCAAGACACTGATACCGACGACAGAAACGACACAGACATTGACGATAGAAGGAACCCGGCATAAACGAGCATGAGGAGAGAACGTCGAAGAAGTTGGCAGGGAAGACGGATGAGAAAGAGTGAGGTGAAAGAGAGGACAACACACGAAGAGGGGCATCGAGGAGCGACACCGACCGCACGACATGGTGATAGATGCGGGGTGAGAAGTTGGGAGCGGACAGAATACGCAGCGAAGATTCAATTCGGTTACGAAGAGAGAGGACGAACAACGCCCCATGAATTTTTTCCCGACACCCACCTTCTCCCACTATCGCCCCCCCTTGACCCCCGCCCTGACCTTGCACATCCCTACCTGGCCCTACAAACTCCCCCCACATGCGGATTGACCGCTTGTGGTCAATGCCCAGTCATACCGTAATTATAAGAAAACATAACTGGGCTTGACCGCGGATAACACACACCCTAAATGCGCAAACAAGACATATTAGGGTTCACATTGAATACCTTACGTTCAGCAAGCCAGTGAAAGAAGAGCATGAAGGGCGAGAAGATGGAGACGAAGAAGTTAGCTCTGACCCCTAGCCAAAAGCAAAGCCAAAAACAAGTTGCCCCCCAACCACACAACAAACATGAGGATGGGACCTCGCATGCCTCAGGGAGCGGGGGAGGATCACATGGGATACTAACCGTTAAAGGAGGGTGACACCTAGAAGGATAAAGTGGCGAAGCAGGGCGCCGTTCGACCGGAAGAAACCGC
The DNA here is from genome assembly GCA_003427395.1 of Chara braunii. Classification (NCBI taxonomy): domain Eukaryota; kingdom Viridiplantae; phylum Streptophyta; class Charophyceae; order Charales; family Characeae; genus Chara; species Chara braunii. The sequence goes on along the minus strand of BFEA01000018.1, from coordinate 3,243,869 downwards.
CCGCCTGGACAAATCCAATAAGCCACCCCCCCAGCTGATCAGAGCGCTCTCAGCCCCAGCCCGAACAGATGCGCTCAGCTCCTCCACCTTGGATCCCATGGCCCCGTTGAAGAGCCACCTTATACAACAGCTGCGTGTGGAACCGGAGAGAAATTCCAGGTTAGGGAGGGATACATCTACTCCCACTCGATCTATCTGGCCCAGGCAAAGGCAGCTCGGGATGCAATCTACTCACATAAGGCAGTACACTTTCGCTTCCAATCGACCCAGTCAGCAATACTGATTAATGATAAGGTGAAATGGATCGCCGATAAGCTTGGCAGAATCAAGCAGGATCGTCAGCTGGTGCATGACCACTTTCTGGTGGAGGTAGATAACCCTGACTGCATTACCGTCGTGGCCCTATACCATACAGATAAACACCTAGTCTTAAGAAACAGGGGCTTGCAATTCAGGGGTTGCCCAGTGCAGCTGGCTGCGTGGTCACCGACCAACCCGCAATCGACTAACAAAAGAAGAGAGTATCTGATGAAGTCCAACTTTTGGGTGGAATTCAGATTCACTCCGCTTTGTGTGCAGGGAGCAATACTAACTGATTTGGAAAACATAACTCCTATCAAAGGATACATCACAGATCTGTGCCAATTTATGGGAAAAAGAGATGACTCACTCCTAGTGGTAGTGGAATGGGACCCATATTACCCCTTTCCCCTCAATGAAGAGTGGCGGTACTCTCAAGGGGGAAACAAATTCTCGGTCCCGGTCAGCCATACCTAGGATCCGTGGTGCTACGCCTGCAAACATAGAGGCCACCTTAGCACATATGATTCATGCCCGAAAAACAGGGCCAGAGCCAAAATCAAAGGGCTAGTGGTCCCCCACCCCTCATTTGAGGAATGGTGGTATCCTGAGGAGCGGGAGCTGGAGGGATGGATCTTGAGGGCATATGCAGATGGCCGCCCCGGGAAATGGATATGGCAGGGCAGTGACAAACCATAGGCTTTTCCCTCGGGTGCCAAACTGCAGACCACATATAACACCAAACTCAAAGGCAAATAGGAAGCCACCCTAGAATTGGAGAAAGGTGGGCGAAGTGAGGGCCGACCCCCAGCGAACCGAACAGGGAACATCGCATCAAAAGGAAATGCCCACCACTCAAGACCTTCCCCTACAAATCAAGGCCCCCCCCATCCTCGCAAAAAGTACCAACTCAAGAGGAAGGAAACCTTGAAACCTGACTCGCAGCACCAAGACACGACTGCTGCAGCCAAAACCATGAATGGCGGAGGGCCGAACCGGACAGAGGGTAAGGGACAGACACCTCACTCGACCACAGGAGTACAACCCCTGGCCTCGGTAGTTCTGAAGGATGCGAGGGGCCGACTTGCAGACTGCGAGGAACAGTGGAGGGAGGAAGGACATGACACCGGAAACTGTACAAGCCACCAACAAAGAAGAAGGGCGGCAGCCACAAACCGTGCCTCCTCCTACGCCTCCGTCTGCTGTTCCAGCACAAGGGGAGTTACAGGTGACCCAAAGCGTGCCTCCTCCCGCACCTCTGCCTGCTGTTCCAGCACAAGGGGAGCTAGAGGTGACCCATGTAGAAACACAAATCCACTCCCGACAGCAAAAGACGTAGCAGCGCCCCCCCCGACCGATAAGCTCTGGCCGCCAACAACTACCAAGCCCCTTATCTGTCAGTAAAGTCGCCTCCTTGGAGCCCACAGAGGGGGGACAGGCAACGGCCCAAGCACACGATCCCAAGGATGAGAGGCTTGAGAAGGGAAACACAAAACTCCCCTCGCCGCAACATATGTGGCTTAAAGCGAACTCGCTCCTCAATAAGATAAAAGGCGTTGCCTTTCCTCTCCATCGAGACGCCAACTCTGACATACAGCCTCTTCGACTGGAGGTAGGGGACACTTCGGATAAGAGCACTGACATCCAGGCCAATTGGGCACACAACACTAAGGACGCACCCCCCCAGGATGACCCTCAGGGGGGAGGGGACGACAATAACCACAAACACAAATACGACGGGGAGCAGCCCTAGCAACAATTGGCGGAATACAGCCAGGGCCTGGAAGGGACTGGACAGCTCACGGAATCGCTCACCGTGGCGACAACTTCCCAAGCGAGAGAGGTCTCTCAGATCACAGGAGAAAGGAAATTCCTTCCTGCCAAGCTGACGACCAGCGACATTCCAAAAGCTGCCTCCCGGAAGTCACTCAAAGGGGTGATAGAGGAACAACAAGAACGACAGGTACATCACCAGCCCCGACTGCTACACCAACTGGAGCGGCCTCCCCAGCTCCACCACACCCCGGATATCTCCCAACCGTACGGGGAGCAGGATACCATACACCAGGACCAGCCGCTGTCCCCTACCCAGATGCAGACCCAACAGATGGAACTGCCACAGATACGCACTGAGCAGCTCTGCTTGGAACAACAACAACACATAATCATACACACTGAGCAGCTGCGCCTGGAACAACAACAACACATGATTGGGCTTGCCGAGCAGCAGCAACCACAAGCCCTGCTGCAGCATCAAATCCCTCCCTGCCCAGATATGCACACACAACGCCAAGAGCAGGAGGGTGCCCGACAACAACAACAACAACAACAACAGCCACTGCCCTGCCAAGTGCTACTGGAAAAGCTGACCCACCAGACACAACACGAGTGGGAGCAAATGAAACAGAAGAATGCCCAGCAACAACACCTAGGCCTGCAAACACCATCACCAAGTGCAACTCCACTCACTCCACCATGCACAACTGCAGCAGGCACAACATGTACAAACCCAACATCAGGAAATACAGGGCATGCACCAAACACAACTCCACATGATGCTCCAAACGAGGCAACAAACCCAGCAACTTCAACAGCAACAGGCCATGCAGCAGAGGGAACATGACGAACAATACCACCTCCTACTGCAAGCCCAACTAACACAATATCACCAACAACAACACCAATAGAGAACGATACAGCAGCAACAACTCCTCCAGCACATGCACCTACAATGGCAACATCAGCTATGCTGGCAACACCAACAGGTGCTCCAGCAGCAGCAGGAACAACTACAGAGGTTCTGGCAACAACAAGCTGAAAATCAAACTGACATGCCTGAGAACCACAAACACCAGCTGAAGGCGATCGCTAACGAGCCGATTCCCCAAATAGAAGACCACCAGACCCAAGATATGGATACCTCGGCCCTGATAGACCCCCCGGTGCCTGAACAGCACCAGCAATACTCGCCTATGGACATGGAAGTTCAACTGCCAACCTCTGTACTATCAAAGAGCAAGGAAGACTGCTCTCCGCCCCGACTTATCGTGGCCAACGACGAGGTCAAACAAAAGCTAGAATCTCTCATGGAATGGACTTTAGTGAATATATTCTCACTGTCGGATGACAGACCAGCAGACAGACTAAAAAACGAACATTGGGGCGAAGCAAAAACTGTCCTAATGTACAGTCCGCGAGTGTTGGCAACGGTGGAGAAATACGAGAATGTGACTGCCATTGACTGGATGGATGTGGGGGCAGCGATCGTCCTCGTCGTAAATGAGTTTCTTGACAAAATTGAAGCATACGCGAAACACACATTTGGGGTCGAGGAGGACCAAAAACCCCACGGGCCAACACAAACGCAAGCTAAGGCTTTCTTCCATAAAGGCCTAGCTTGGCCCAAAGTGCTGATTCATGAGCTGTGTAACACGCTGTATACCCTCCCAGATCTGACCTCTACAGGGCCGGGAAGCGGTAACTATCACGGTGGCGTAGGCCACCAGAACAGCCCACCCCCCACACGAGACCCTGGATGTGACCCACAACAGGGCCAATCACTGATTCGACAGGATGTGGGCCCACCAGACCTTGGATGTGACCCGCAGCAGGGCCAATTATAGATTTGACAGGCTGTGGGCCCACCGCCCCAACTCATGAAACGACGAGCAGCAGAACAAGGGCAACAAATATGCGATGATCCCTTCCAACCCCCCTCAACAACATCCCACGGTGGTTGAGATTATCCATAATGACGAGGATGAATGCTTGGTTGAGACAGACGAAGACCATAGCTCTGAAACTTCCCCCAAAGGGCTGAGGCAACTGGTGGGACTGGAGGAGGATGACAACGCCCCGGTTGTGATGCCACCAGGGGTTGTCATCCTCCCCCTCACCAGAATAAAAAAAGAGGGGCATTGGGTGTTGGGCCTCAGGCCACCACAACAGGATACTGCCTCTCCGCAAACCACACTCCCGATGGCCTGACGTTGGAAGGCTGGAGGGGCAACCCCTCCAAGGCATTTATCCTCAAAAGACTCAAATATTGGGCCCGTGAGACGAGCAAGGAAGGTGTGTTGGGTGCAGTGTTGCCGACCTCTCTCTCATTTCCAAAGGGCATCATCCCCGTCATACTACTCATGGATCCAAAGATGCGGTTGCAGAAAAACGCGCCCTTCACCTGGTTTACTCACCAGCTGCTCATGGGCCTCAAAATGGCACGATTCAGAACCAACATTGCCTAGACACAGTCAAAGGTCTAGACTTTCATCCACACATTTCTGGAGGATAATGTGCTGGAAAAACATAACCATTGGGACGACCCCCCTTTCGTCCTTCCTATCAAAATGAAGGACTTACGATTCAAGGCGCCAGCTAGATAGTGAATCAGGTCATCAGAATGAATCATATGACAGACTTCCACACACATCAACGCCCAATTGATACCCTGGCCAGCACACCCATATCACACACCAACAACCTGCCCACGCCCGCCCTCTTGAACGCACAGGCCACAAGGATGGCTGCACCCCTGTCTACTCACCACCACTGCACACTCGCACGACCCCCATACCCCCCTGTCTTTCCCCGAATTCGAACCCCCCCCCAATGGGCGACGCGAACGCAAGCTGAGGCTTTCTTCCATGAAGGCCTAGCTTGGCCCAAAGTGCTGATTCATAAGTTGTGTAACACGCTATATACCCTCCCAAATCTGACCTCTACACAGCCGAGAAGCGGTAACTATCACGGTGGCGTAGGCCACCAGAACATCCCAACCCCCACATGTGACCCTGGATGTGACCCACAACAGGGCCAATTACTGATTCGACAGGCTGTGGGCCCACCAGACCTTGGATGTGACCCGCAACAAGGCCAATTACCGATTCGACAGGCTGTGGGCCCACCGCCCCAGCTCATGAATGCATCGGTCCACATGGACGACAAGCAGCAGAACAAGGGCGACAAATGTGCGATAATCCCTTCCAACCCCCCTCAACAACATCCCACGGTGGTTGACATTGTCCATAATGATGAGGATGCATGCTTGGTTGAGACAAGACGAAGACCATACCTCTGAAACTTCCCCCAAAGGGCTGAGGCAACTGGTGAGACTTGAGGAGGATGACAACGCCCCAGTTGTGATGCCACCAGGGGTTGTCATCCTCCCCCTCACCAGAATAAAAAAACGGGGGCATTGGGTGTTGGGCCTCAGGCCACCACAACAGGATACTGCCTCTCCGCAAACCACACTCCTGATGACCTGACGTTGGAAGGCTGAAGGGGCAACCCCTCCAAGGCAGTTATCCTCAAAAGACTCAAATATTGGGTCCGTGAGACGAGCACGGAAGGTGTTTTGGGTGTAGTGTTGCCGACCTCTCTCTCATTTCCGAAGGGCATCATCCCCGTCATACTACTCATGGATCCAAAAATGCGGCTGCAGCAACACGCCCCCTTCACCTGGTTACCAGCAGCTCATGGGCCTCAACACTGCATGATTCAGAACCAACATTGCCTGGACACAGTCAAAGGTCTTGACTTTCATCCAAACATTTCTGGAGGATAATGTGCTGGAAGAACATAACCACTGGGACGACCCCCCCTTTGTCCTCCCTATCAAAATGAAGGACTAATGATTCAAGGCGCCTGCTAGACAGTGAATCAGATTATCAGAATGAACCATATGACAGACTTCCATAGACATAAACTCCCAATTGATACCCAGGCCAGCACATCCATATCACACACCGCCAACCCCCCCATGCCCGCCCTCTTTAACGCACAGGCCACAAGGATGGCTGCACCCCTGTCTACTCACCACCACTGCCCACTCCCACGGACCCCATCCCCCCCTGTCTTCCCCCGAATTTGAAACCCCCCCCAATGGGCGGCTAAGTTGGCCCGTGCTGATATTGACATTCGCTCAATAAATGTTAATGGCCCTATCCAAGCATCAACAAATAAGAAAATGCCATAAGGGATATGATCAAATCCCCGATTACTGGTGGGTGGCCTGATGCAGTATGCATCCAAGAAACGCACCTCCAAGACACCCCTCAACATGCAGCAAAAGCCATATTCATTTGGCCCTACACATGCTACTCAGCACCACCAATAGACAGAGCGTCGGCTAGAGTGGCAATATGGCTACCGCCATCCTCAAGACTAAGATCGGTGGCAGTACAACACAACCATAAAAAAGGACGGTGGGTGTGCCTCAAATTTGCATATGAGGAGGATGAGTTCTACCTTGTCAATGTCTATGCACCCAATGATCCCACTGACAGGGCGGACTTTTGGCTTACCCTGCACCAGCACATTCTAGACGACGCCCCAGCCATAATGATCGGAGACTTTAACACCACCTTGGATCCGACGATGGATAGAAGGTCCACCTCCCAACGATCGAATCCAGCAATACCCTCACCCCGGATCTGGGCCTGGACACGTTGATGCTCAGACAACTGATGGCAAACAAGGAGTTGGAAGATGCCTACAGAATACTGCACCCTGCCCGAAAAGCTTTCACATGCTTGTCCTCTAGAGGGGACTGGGGCTTGGCTAACTCATGCATAGATCTCGCTCTGGTGTCCAAGGATTTGATGGGCTTAATCACAACTGCGGAAATAACTGCAATCAGCCCATGCAAATCCTTTGACCACATAATGATAACGCTGGGACTCTCTTTCCACACTCATATCAAGAGGGGGTCTGGATTCTATAAGTTCACTACTTCACTGTTGCCCCTCTCTAAATTCAAACATGGTTCATGAATTCTGGCAGTACTGGCGGTCCACAAAACCACAATCGGAAGCACGACAAACCATGGCCTGGTTTAATGAGGACATTGCTCAACTGAGGGACAAGACCAAGAAATTCTCCATCCAGTGTGCAAGAGACCGCAAGGCGGTCTTGGAATCGGCCCATGCAAGAACTTGAAGATTGGGATGACAAACTCATGAACAACCCCCAGCACATCCCCTCCTTCGAAAAACTGCAAGAGGCAAGGGAGCACCTCCAAGACTATCTACAAAGACAAGCCCAGGCATGGAGGATACAAGCCAAAATTAGACAAGAACATACGGATGGAGCGAGATCCTTCTTTAACAGAGTGAAAGCCCGAGCACGGGCCTCTACTGTTCCCAGGCTTAGACAACCCCTGGACAACACTGCCCCGGTCGCAACAAATGCCTATACAATTGCAGACTACACAACCAAATACTATACAGATTTGTTCACATCACGAACTCCCAATAAGAACCTGGGGGACGTCCGGGGAGCCAGGGAAGAGCTACTCCCAGTTGTGCAACCATGCCTTACACCGACACAAAAAACCGCTCTGGACAAGTCACTCTCATCAGACGAGATTTGGATTGCCCTGTAGGATATGGAGGACGAGAAAACACCTGAGATTGACTCCTTCCCAAAAGAATTATGGGTGTGCTTCTGGGACCTTCTCAGAGACGATCTGATGGACTATATAGCGAGCGTCTAGAAAGAGGGTTCCTTTGGGGGCATGATTGGTCAAGGAGTGACTACGCTCATCTATAAAAAGAGGGACAAGGAGGACATCAGAAATTATAGACCCATCACTCTCCTCCCAGTCCCCTACAAACTGGTGGCCAAGGCACTCACCATCCGACTGCTGCCGCATATGAACATGCTGATTCATCCGGATCAGATGGGCTTTATGCCCAACCGCAATGACAACATCCTCCTGGTCAATGAAACCATCAAATATGCACGGCAACGCAAGGCCCAAGCGGTTGTACTATTTATAGACTTCGAAAAAGCGTATGACCACGTTGACTGGGTTTCCTGGATATGTGCCTGATCAGAATGAACTTCGGCCCCGAGTTCTGCCATTGGGTGCAGCTCTTTCATAGACCGGCCACTACTAACATAATGCTCAACGGCCACCTCTCGCCTCCAATAAAGCTGCAGACGTCGGTACGACACGGAGACCCCATTGCACCCATCCTTTTCGTAATAGTTATGGAGGCCCTTGCAGCGAAGATCAAAACCCACTCGAGAATTAGTACAGTGCCCATCCCAGATATCCCAGACCACCTTATCCCGGTGATGTCACTGTTCGCAGATGACTCATGATCCTTATACTTGCAGATGCCGACAACCTTCAGACGGTAGCCCAAACCATACATCTTTTTTGATTGGCGGTAGACATGACAATAAATTGGGGCTCTAAGACAGAGGGCTGGTGGCTCCACCCCCAAGACTTGCCCCCCCCACCGGACCCATGTGTATCATGGGCGAGAAAAGAAGATGCTATCAAGATTTTGGGAGTAAGGCTAACGGCAATGGGACCTCCGCAGGACCACGGGGATAATCTTGTGAACATGGCCATCGACCGCCTGGCAAGATGGGAGGGGCTGCATACATCGCTGGTGGGACGGGCGCTGGCAATCAACAATGCCATCCTCGCGGCCATATGGTACAAATTGGCAATGTGGCCACTGAAACCACAACAATATACCAGGTTGAGAAAGGCGCCTACCACGTACTTTTGGAAAAACAGCGCCAAAGCCGAGGGCTGCATGAACGGGGTGACTTGGGACATCCTCACACAACCAAGAGCCAAAGGAGGGTTGGGGATATTGGACCCTGAAAGGGAGAGTGAGACCTTGATTTTCAAGGTGCTAATCAGACTGCTTATGGGAAATAACATAACATGGGCACCTCTGGCCTGTCTGCAAATTGTTGGCCTGGCACCTGAATCTATGCCCCCCAACTGTGTGCATTCCTTTCAATGGTTGACCAACAACCGCTGGACAATCTCGGGCCCCCCGCTGACACAGGCATGCCACATGCACGGTGCTGGCCCCCAGGGAGGACATCCCCAACGACCCCCTTTGGCCAAACATGTTAAAATTGAAGAGGAAACGAGGCCCCAAGCAGAAGCCTCCACCCAATAGGTGGCACTCCATATGGAGACAGCCACTGTTCAGCAACCCTTTCATCTTGGATGAAGCTGGCAACCTATTTCTGCTCACAACTAACTCATCGTGGCTCTCCTGGGAAAAAAAAAGAATCTACACAGTCGGTGATCTCTGAGACCCTGTCGAGCAAAATTGGGCCTCGCCGAACAAACTGCGGGCCAAGCTGAAGCATGTAAGAAACGTGGAAGAAAAGGCCTGCCAACTGATAGACACCCTCCCTCTAGCTTGGTAGCAAACCCTTAAAACAGGTCCGACAATTCAATCACAGGATTGGGTGGTTAGATACACCGACCTGCCCACTCCGGAGACTGTATACAGGGTACGCAATATGCATAATGGGAGGTGCACATTGGATGCGGCTCTGTGGGCGGGCCTGATGAACGTGAGAGTGGTGGGCGACCAGGACAACGGATACCAGGCATATGAGCCTGCCTCGTCCATTGCCCGACTCCCCTTTGACCTGGATGACTGGGAATGGACGGGCCAACAAACCACGCACATTGGGACTATACTGTCAAAGGGGGGTACAAAGCAGCTTATCCACAACATTAGATTGGGCAAACAAGCTTACAGAGATGGGAGCGGGATTCACCTTTGAACCCACAGTTGCTGCACAACCTCCCTTGGACCAAGTATGCTAAACTAATGCCTACAAGCCTCAGGTCCCTGCAATGGCAAATCTTACACCGCTGTCTTCCCATCCCCGATTGGCTTGTTTCGAGAATAGATCTTGAGTAGAAAGGCTTACTGTCCCCCATCTGCACCTTTTGCGGTAGGACGACATTGCCCGCCAGGGCAACACCCGAACACTGCCTGTTGGCGTGCCCGATGGTTGCCCAAATATGGAGGTGGTGGGACGCGGCGTTCCATTCGCTCATGAACATACATATCCCATGGGACTTGGGCCTTATCTTGCTAGGCAAAAACCAACACCTACTACGACACTGAACTCCATTTGCCACTAACCTCTTCTCATGCATGAGACTACACGTTCTCATGCAAGCTTGGAGAGCTAGATGCTCCTTTGAGAGAAAAGACCACCAATACGGTCCGCAGCAAGCACAACAGGCGATAGAGGAAGAGATCAGGTCCCGCTCACAATATACTTGGAAAACCATGAAACAAAACTATCACGATGAAAGAGATGCCACTCTCAAAGAAGCTTTGAAGGAATCCTACTGCCAGATCTGGCAAGACCCGCACCGCGCCTTCTCTGACCTCCTAGACGACCTCCACATACGATGGAAAAATTGGAGGGCGGATGAACCATTCTGGCAGAGAAGACCCCTAGATGATTTCTCAGTCCCATACCTACCGACCAACTTTCTGCTGATCCCTCAGAATCCCCACCACACAATCGCCCCTACCCCAGCTTCGCAGTAACCCATCCCACTCCCCACTCACTACCCCCGCCACCACCTCCTCCCTGACCCACCCCTGTCTCGTGAGCCTCAATCATCCCGCCGTCTTTCGCCACCACCCCCTCTCGACCCCCTCCCACCCTGAGCCTCAACCATCCCGCCGCCTCTACACCCGCTGCAGACGATGTGAACAACCGGAAGTCTTCAAGACACTGTGGCGAACAACTGATATGGGGACAACAACATCAATAGACGCAGGAGACCACTGGAGATATATGAGAGCTGGGAACTTTCGTCATTAAGGGGCTCACCTAATGCGAATGTGGATACGGGCAGAACCTGCAAACCTGTAACTTCGTTCCAGTTATAAGGCTGTATAGGGACGCTGGAATTTCCACTGGTTTTCACCTGATGCGAATGTGGATACGGGCAGAACCTGCAAACCTGTAACTTCGTTCCCGTTATAAGGTTGTGTAGGGACACTGGAATTCCCACTGGTTTTCACTTCACTAGCTTACCACGACTTGCAATGAAAGAGACTGTAATGTGTTGAGGGTTTAGGGGTTGGGGGTTAGGGGATTAGTCTGTACTCCCCAAACCCCCCGCATGCAGAAGTACCAGAACAGATCACGACAAATCAGGCGCTCAGAGGATGAGTGAAGAGATACAGGAACCTCAACTGCATACTTGGATACGGACCAAATTCCCACAGCTCGAAGCAGTCTCAAAAGATAACTAATACAATTTAATATTGTTTAACATTGTTCAAATAACTCATGTTCCGAAGGGTGAGGGTTGGGGAACAGGAGGTTAGTTTGCCTACATGTACTTCGGCCCATTCATTGGTGACAGAGCCTGGCTCCACGAATGAAGGGAGATAGCAGCCATGGGACTCGGGTTTACTACCGCACAATCAAATTATAGCAGTCATGTAGGCAACCAACTTAGGATACTGAGTAGGTGTGTAACCCTAGTCATAAATCGCCTCCTTTGAGGATGGACCGTACAAATATCAGTTACCATACTCAGATGTCTGCATAAACAAGTCAACATGTTGTTCTGGGACGCTGTACCCGGTTTTCCAGCAGGTGCAGCTCCCCACCAATAGATGGAGCCTCCCCGAGAGTGATAGCGGTGTCTGCTCTTATCAGCACCCCTACCACCACCTCGGGCTATTCTGAGAAAAAAAAAAAAAAAAAAAAAAGACGTTGTCCCAGTATGCTCGCTATTTGCGGACAACCTCACTATCATGATGAACGCTACGCAAGAGAACATGGTGGAGATTCAACGCTTAATGGACAAGTTTGCTCAGGTGTCCGATATAGGTGATGAATTCACCATCAAAGGGGACGACAACCGGACTCCCCCAACATACACTGGCTTCTTCTGCAGGCCCCCGTCCTTGTGCTGGCATGTCCATGACCACACAAGGCTGGATCTGTGCACCGGCCGCAGTTAAGCTGTCCAATTGGCGCAACAAGCACACCTCCATTTTTGGTAGACCACTAGCTATAAACAATGTAGTGTTCGCCACGTTGTGGTACAAATCGGTGCTACGGCCCTTGAGCAGGTCCGCCTTTCAAGCCCTAAAGTCTAAGGTGGCCGCTTTCTTATGGAGGGGAGATGATGAACGGGCTAACGTCATTAGTCGGGTAGCATGGGAGTCAGTCATACAACCAAAAAGAGTTGGGGGTCTGGGCATCATAGACCCGACGACACAGGTGCAGGCCCTCTGTCTCAAGTGGCTGAAAATGCCGATAGTTTCCCCGGGCGGACCCTAGCCCTTGAACACATTGCCTGTCTGGCCACGTCCGCCCCCCCAAAGATTAACCCGCTTACATGGATAGAAGATCGCTATTGGTCAATCCCCCGTAAAATCCATAGCCAAGCAGCAGAAAAATTTTTGCCAACACTGTTGTAGAGTTGGCGTAGGCTTCCCCTCCCTAAGAAGCGGGCACCGAAACGCTGGGAGGTAGTGTACCGGCAACTGCTGTCTGGTAACTGGTGGATTTGCCCCCACCATAGACAGATCTTGCACAACTCGGTGGCCCCTTGGAAAGGACGGGTCAAGAAAGGGGTGCTTCGAGTTGGACATCTATGGGACCAGGGGAGAAAGGACTGGAAAACAGCAACCCAACTTCAGGATACCCTTTGGTACTACCATCACACAGAGAGGCACCTAGAAATGATAATCGAAGCAATCCCCTTAGCCTGGTACAGGCTGCTCAAACACAGGCCCACCCTGGGATAGGGGGACTGGATTGCTTCGTCAAGGGATGCAAAATGGATAAATAGGATCCACATGGGGTGAACTTCAGACGCATTAGTGGAATATTACATAGTTGGAATAAGGGGTAGGCTCCATGGTTTCCGTAAGAATGGACCCCCAAGTTGGAATAAGGGGTAGGCTCCATGATATCCCTTCGAGTGGCGGGATAAGCTGTAGGTGTTTTGGGTGTGGGTGTTGGGGGAGGAAGAGGACTAAACAATCTTTCAACCCCAAATGCCCATACACAAACTGGCTATGGACCCCCAAGAATGGCGGCAAACTTCTCGAAGGACAGCAGTTGTGCCCGGTAAAAGAATCCATCCGAAGAGAGCGCTGGAGGATCAAATTAATGACAGATGGGCTGGACACCTGAATGTGGAGTGTCGAGCGCATCGGTCCGGCACCACTCACGGGTAGCACGGGACCCTCCCGGCCGCGTCACGCAGGAGTCAGAGTACACTCCCCCATTGTGGTATATACACGGAGCTTCCGTAAGCCGCTCCGGCCGGGTGCGCCAGCCATACCTCTCGCGAGCCCCTACGACAGGACAGGGCCTACGCGAGGCACGACTACCTCCACCTTATGGGAGTTGTCGCCTCCCTTCGGTGGGCGTATCCCCGCCGAGCTACCAGTCCACAGTACGAAAGCTGATCAACTGCAATCGCAGAGGTGAACCAGCCGAGGGCGTTTCTCGTTCGCTGTAGCATAAGGGGTACGCGCGGTAATACGCCTCTATCGGACCCGCGCCCGAACCGACATCGTAGGGGGCTGAGGTGCCAAGTGCGGCTCGTCGCCGGTCGACTAGGACGTATCCCACACGCCACGGGCACACCACTATAAGGTACATAAGAGTAAAGCACACGCACACACGCACACGAGTACTGAACGACGCAAAGGACGTACAACGCGACACACTCCTAGTCCCTTTAGTACCCATCCCATAACTTCCTAGTGCGGGAATTGGCTGAGCGTCGTGCGCGAGACTTAATATAAAGTCGCGCGGGCGTAGGCCATCTCATATCGACTAGCAATGCCAACGCACACAAGCAGTCGCGAAGATGGCGTACTATGCAGTGCCCATAATCGTGCGGTCCCTCGTGGGTCCGAGTACCGCTTATAACACTCAAGTGTCAGACTCGAAGTATCGTGAAGGTTCCGCCCTTCACGACATTGCACGGCTGAAGGACTAGCCGTGCGGTCGCCGCGGCACGTCTGGCTTTCGGCCCGAGTGCCTTGGCGGTCAAGGCAAATAGGCTCTGCCCGAGGGGAGTCCCCTTCAGTGCAGGGCCTAGGGCTAGGGATGTCCTGGACAAGGACCTTGAATCCCGGCCCAGGACCAACGTCCGACTAGCAATCTCCAAGAAGCACTCATATAAGTAATGGGGTCATCCTTTCTCTACTAGCCCAACCCCTGCTTAACTCCTTAGCACGCGGGCCCTTCAGGCTACACAAGTACCTTACATAGGTACACATAGATACACATATACACACATATATACATATATGGGAATAAAACGTGTGACGATCACATCTCACAACCATAGTGGGTCTCCTCATGCACATATATAAGATCGTAGGGCAGCCCAATCCAATAATCCAAGCCACAGAACATACCTGCAATCACATCAAAGAGTCAAGCAGAAGTCCATACACTACACGGAGTCAACTCCAACCAATCTCCATGCTCGTACCCTTTGCCTCAGCCATGCAAGCCCCAACCTCCAGCCAACCAACCTTAAGTAAATTACTCAGTACCTTTGTTAAATGGCCATTCAATAGAAGTCCGGGTGAAACCTTAACAAAACAGAGAAGATCACCAGGGCTGAAACCTCTTTAGGTTGAGTAAGGAGAGTGGGTTGAGGTTGAGTCGTAAACCGACGAGTCGGCAACCGACCTGTTATCAGTGATAATAGAAGGTGATCCTCGTAGGATCAAGTTGAACTTAGTCCAAGTCCTGAATCAATCGATCAGAGAGACTTGTAACACAAGACAGGCCAATCTTAAGCTAAGTCTATACATTCAGGGAGAATAACCTCCATATCGTAATCTTACGCAAGTCACCATTTCTAACTAAGCCTAAGTCTACCTCTAGCTAGCACTCAGCAAAAGGTGGATCTCGTCATAGCCTCCCTTACATAGGTTGCCACCTGTCCAAATATTCTAACTCCTCCAAATTAGGAAAATTTCGACAGCGCTTCCCGTAGGAAGAGTGACATCGTAGAAAATATACTAGCCCAAAAGTCAAACCTTTGGGTTCCAGAACGTCAAAATTTGTCTAACTCCCTGACTTAGCAAAAATTTGGGCAGCACTTCCTTCAAAGAGGAAGGCTCCCCAGATCTATACTAAGTCAGAATTGAACTTAGACATAAAGTCTAAGTTCTGTAAGATAGAATCTCAACTAACTCCTTAGATTTGTAGAAATTTTGGCAGCGCTTCCCGTAGAGAAAGTGTTAGTCCAAGATTTATACAAATCTAAGTTTGGAATCTGAAAATGACTTTGATCCTTCAGGGCCCAACTTTGGCTAACTCCCTGATTTTGTAGAAATTTCAGCAGCGCTTCCCGTAGAGAAAGTGGCTTACCAAGATTTATACAAGCTCAAGTACGAATCAAAAACCCCAGACAATGCAGAAATTGATCCAAGTAAAAACAAACGAGCCCAGCAAATGCAGGAAATGACTCTAACTCCTATGGCTCTAGCACGTGGCGAGCAACTACAGCAACTACCTATCAAATCCAAACTCAGACTAAGAAGTGGCATCACGCAGTCACATGCAGACCAAACCACAAACATGCACTCTCTCCCCATCCCAAGTTACCTTAGCAAACAATAGTTCGTAGTCTTTCAATGATTTATCCCTTATACCCAGCTTACCTAGGGCATAAGGCTAGACCACCCAAACTTATGGAACATGTCTAGCCCAACCAAGAAGTATACACAAACACAGGGCACGACAACTTTTCTCTTCTTTGGGCATATGACTGGCCACCCTAGCCGCCCTGAACTGTATCAGTATCCAAGGTTTATATAACTGTCTGTACCTAGTCTTTTAAGGTAGCATATAGCTGAGCCGATCATCTTCAGCTCAAGACTCAGGCTGCCCCTTCGTACCACAAGTTTATTCTCAGTGAAGTACTCTCTTCAGTTGGTGATAAGCTATAGTCAGGCCACCCAAACGTATGGAACCCTGCCTGACTAACTTGCTCATAGATAGTATAATAGATAAGTATATCAAGGTTATAGCATTCCGGTTCCAGCATGTGCGAGGCGTTGGACCAAGACCACCCAAACTTATGGAACATGTCTTGGTCCTCAGCCTGGTTTATTTCTCTTAGACCAAAGCAGGAAGAGGTAGAGTCACCCAAACTTATGGGACAGGTTCACCTCCTCGTTCAGAAACCAAAGAAACTGTCAAAACCCCAAAATAAACAAGGCCGCCAGACTACCCAAACTTATGGATTTGACTGGCGCCTGAAAAAGCAATCACATTCAACCCTCACAAGTCAGAGCAACCAGATCACCCAAACTTATGGAACATGTCTGGTTCTCCAGGCAATACAAAATAAAACACAACACTGAGCCTTCCCAAACTTATGGAACTGGCCCAACCTTTGGTTGACCCAGTCAAACCTCATACAATACAACCTTTCTCCCACCCTTCCCCCAGATGCAATCCCACAATCTGCTTTCAATCAGACAAAGAAGTCGAAACCTGGCTTTATACATACAGTCTTTTACTTTGTCTGGATAAGTCCTGAATAGAAAACGAAAACCATAGGGTCAAGCACGCATACGTCCATCAAACTATAGGGGGATATGCAAGCCTGGGTGTAGTGGGGTATATAGGTAGATAGAGATTACCTGATGGTTCCCTGCCTCCAGAACCTCGCCTAGGTTCCGGCAGAGCTCCCGCAATCGGTGGGTGGACTCCCCACAGAGCCTTGATGCGGTCCTACGTGTTGCAATCCCGCCTGCCGCCTTCCCCTCGTAACCAATAGACTAGACTTAGAGTTAGAAGGGCAGAAAGAGAAAGGTGGAGACTCTCAGATCCAAGAAGGGTGCACTCAGACTCATGGGAGAGGGCCTTGCTATCTTGGTTCGCCTGAGGGCCCCGCAATGGTGGCCAAAAACTCGCAGCAATACGGCCAGACTGAAACCAAGGCGCAGAGTGATGGTCCTATGACAGTCCTCCAAGTCGCAGCAATAGCAGCCCCGCTGTAAAAAGGGACAACTTTGGCACACCGCCGCAGCAGCCCAATAAGAGCTCCCCCAGTATACAGCCTGCAACTGCAGCCTCCGAAAGGTACAGTGACGACACAGTTGCTGTAGCAGCAGCATACGGTGCGCATAGGAGCAGCCTACAATGGGAACAATGTTGTTTTCATTAGCAGTTCCTAAAGCAGTGCCCAGTACGGTAACAGCGCCCAACTTAGACTGCCGAGCTCATCCCAAAAAGCACAGTCGAAGCCGCCAGCCCGTGATGCCGAACTGCGCAGTCAACTCCAAAATCTGCCGAAAATGCGTGCGTAAGTACCGATGGGCAGCAGCAACAGTTCAACCACCCGCGTGGTCATCATGTACGGTATTCGCGTCCGTAGTAGTGAATGTGATCCGCCACAGCCTCGTATGGTAAGGACTCAGTGATGCCCTACGCCATACACAGTGGTACAACAAGGACGCAGCGTCCATGGTACAACAGTTGTTCCCCTCAGCCGCGCATAGCTAAAGGTCAGCGCAGTGCACAGCAACGTCCTACTATGAAACTCAACGAGGTATGGACTGCATAGTAGGGCTGCACTGCCACAGTTCAGCGAAGGCATACCCACCCGCAGCCTGTATGATGTGGCCACTTGGGCTTAACAGGAATGGTAGCTGCTGTAACGGTCCTCCATAGGCTTGCTGCAGCACCCAACAAAGCCTCATGGCCCCCAGGTAGTAACGACCATCTCACCCAACAGTATACCGAAAGTCGACTGCAACAGTCGCCTCCGCACAGTGACAACAGCCTTGAAGACTAGCAGCAGCAACTGAATTCTATAGTAGGTCGACAGCGGTAGCTTGAGGCCTGCAGCAACTCCAAGTTCAGTGACAGGTTGTTCGGGGTCCCCAGTAGTAGTTACCACAGCCTCCCATTTGCAACAACCATAAACTGAGTAAGGTGGCTGCTCGCGGTGACACACCAGCACTGGTAGGACAGCGATTTGGAATCCATAACAGCGAATCCCCACTAGCCTTACCTGTAATTGATCACTGGCTACCCAGCTAGGCCCCACTAAGCAATAGCATCCTAACTATAATAGTAGCCCCCTCTTTCTGAGTATCTAGCAACTGCCCCCCCACGTCCAGCCTCAGCGACACCGGAACCTTCAGTAGCACTAGTACCAGGGGGGATCAGTAGTTGCAGTGGTTTGGGACCAGCTACTGCAATACTGTGCGGAGTCACACAGACCCTCGAGCGCCACAGCCTCAGCTCCTTCGAATGCCCTGTTCCTGCCTGGGCTGAAATTATGGCTATACTGCAAAAGAATATATATATATATATATATACATATATATATATATAATAATAATAAAAACAACAATTACTTGTGGGTGACAGCGAGTAGCACGACTCCCTAGCCCATGATCATATCCCACCCGTCCACCTAATCAAAAAAGCTCTTCAGCCGTTAGACCTCCCTGTGTCTACACAAGGTGGCTCCGCTCTCTCTTCAATGTCCCTCACACCCCGCTCGCTGAATCCCGCCTGCAGCTCATGGCCCTTGTGCGAACGCACTTGGCCGCAAACACCACCAGCTTCATAAAGGAGAGAAGAAAGAGAAAACAAAAAAAAACAAAAAAAAGAGAAAAGAAAAGCAATTCATGAGCAACCAGGTGACGTCGAGGCGTAGCACGTCAACGACGTAATTATCATGGCCGTCGGAACAAAGAGCCTGGTCGCAACGCCCTGCCCTTTGAAACAAGAGGGAATCTTCCCCTAAGCACGGGAAGATACATCTCATCTCATCATCATTATTATCGTCATTATTATTTATTATTTATTACTTATTATTTATTATTTCCTCCCCCTTCTACCTCTCTTCCCTCGTGATGGACCTCATCCATACTACTAACCAAGTGAGCCACCGAGTGGGGTCATCAGCCTCCAAAATGTCCTTCCCACAGCCTGTTTCTTCGTCGCACCTCCCCAACTCATATCAGCGGATTCTCATTCTCTCCCTCTCTCTCTTTCTCTCTCTCTCTCTCTTTCTCTCTCTCTCTCTCCGATAGGATAAGCAAGGTAGGAGTGAATCTCCCGTTGGAGCCCGGAAGAGTGCAGATGTTGCTTCTGCGCCTGAACCTGGGCAAAGTGAAACTGAACCTTCTACTAGAACCGGGCAAGGTGCTCGACTGTCGGATGTTTCATTCCCGCCAAGTACCCTACTCTCTCTCTTAGTTGTATATGTGCTTATGCCTGCTCGTCACCGCGGGCAAATTGAACTTGGTCCTTCGCCGTGCTGACCAACGAGATACTCCGCTCCAGGCCTTGCTCTGCTGCCCACAAAAATTCGGTGTGAATCCTCGATTGGAACAGGGGAAAATACACCCTCACACTTCGAATTCTCCTATGGTGCCCCCGCAGCCCTTTCTGCGCGTGCTGACTTATCTGTTGCTCGATCCAAAGATATGATGTGTCCAATGGATCCGTAGCACCTCAAAACCCCTGCTTCGAGTCTTCACTTGCCCGTTTTCGTTGAGAAACTGGCGAGATCTGCCTTTTCCCCATCGGCCATATCCAACACCCCGTCACCTCCACTCACCATTCTTCCTGTCTTCCTCCCTTTCCACTGACTCTCTCCTCAATCCAGCATCACCGCTTGGTTCGCCCAACCTCAAAACCCCAGGCCAGCACCTCCCCCTGCGAACTTTCACCAAGAAGTAAGCACGCAGTGGTCTTTCACTCCGCCCTACCTCCTTGCTTCGCTGTTTGTTTTCTTCCTCCTCCTCTGAGTGCACCTGGCGCGAAAACCCGTCCAGGTACATCCTTATGTCACTGTAGTCCCTGCTCTCGTCGTGCAGAGCTCTCCTGCGCTCTCTCTTCCTCCTCTAACTCTCCCTCACCTCTCCTCCTATACTACCACTCTCCCACTAACGTGCGCTGCCTCATCCTCTCAGAGGGCACCTCCGAAGAGCGAGCTCGCCCTCTCTACTTATGCCACTCAGCCTTGTGTAGGGGTCGTGCTAATCTGCTCTGTATCATTCCAATTTTAACGGATGTCCCGAAGAACTGCGCCCGGGCAGCAGCCGGAGACATCAGTTCCGAGCTGGCCCGTCTCAGGTGACCAAGGCAACTCCAGTATCGGTGTTTCTATGACTCGTGCCCCCTCTACTGACCGGGTTCGGGCCCACACCTTCAACAGTTCAGTGGTGTATCCACTGAACTAGGATCCTGGTTCGTCGCCGGACCTGGCACCACTACCGGACCGCGTTCAAAACATGAAAAAAAAAAAAAAAAAAGAGGAAAAAAAATAAGAAAAAATGGAAATAGGAATAATAGTATTAAAAAAAACTATACATATATATAAAAACGGGATAGGGGAGGGGGACCACTGGTACTTGGTCCTACCTCACGGGCCCGCGGTCGGAACGCCCCGCAAAAACTAAAGGGGATAGTCCCACAGGACCCTCAACCCCTCAGTTCACTCTGTAGCGCTCCTCCGCTGCTCGGCTGCTCGCTGCTGGCCTCGATCCCGGGATCCGCCTGGTGAGAGGTCAGTGGCGTACCTATAGAGCTAAGCCCCAACTCAGACTAGCTATGCGCGGCCTCGTAGGTGAATAGTAACCGTGGCCAACCAGGGCCTGCAGCAGCCGTGTTATGTTTGCTGCTTGGCTTCCCAACAACCCCACGGCCGTGTACGCACGCACATGCGGGTAGGGGCCGGGTTTGGCTCGGCCTGTCACGCTTATAGCCCCCATGATGCCGCGCAGGGCCACCGCTCGCGCCTATGGTTCCTACGCACCGGCCCTTTGCCGTACGAAGGGGTAAATCTCCCCCTTTTTCTGCCGTCGCACGTGCAACACAAGTGTGCCTCTACCTAACAATTCCACCCCGGCGTCGCATGCTGTATGAACGCGGGTGCGCCATGGGCAATCCACTAAAGGATAATTCTTCCTAGCTTTTAACCAAAGCCCAAAATGTTGCCGGCGGACACACCGGCTCTATAACATCAAGAGAAAAGTACCCATCACGCGCGCCGCAAAATTGCGCGCCCACACACCCCCTACTCTAATCAAGCACCCTACCTACGCAACCAACACACTTAGGCGCGTCTCGCGCGGCACACTTTAGACCTTTACTCTTACTTCCGGTTATTTGCAAAAACTAGGGCGGATACCCTTGTCAGGGTATTCACACCAACAGCGGTCCCTCCTCAAACACATCGAGTGGTTCAATGGAAGCAAAGCCAGCCCGACAAAAGTCATGTCCTTGCAATGACAGATCCCCCATCGCTACCTCCCGACCAACGCCTGGCTGATTGATCACACCAACCTGGAACCAAAAAGGAAAGCGCTCCCGTGGTGCAACAGGTGCCTAACTGCTTTCCGCATGCAAAAACGGAACACATCTTTATGCAGTGCCCGGTTGCAGTGTAGATGTAGCGTTGGTGGGATCGCATAGGGCGAAAAACGGTGCCAGACACCCTCTGACCATGGTCCTGGCAGGCCATACTGGTGGGGCACTGCCCAACAATGGCGAGTGTACCCTCCTACGCCGATAATCTGTACAATCTTGGTAGACGGTCTGTTCTGTGGCACTCTGGTGGCAGCGTTGTCTCCTAGTCCTGGAGGGGGTAAAAATAAAGGGACCCGAACTGACTAGGCAAATAAAGGAACTCGTACAATTGGAACTGATGCGTAGATGGAGTGACCTCAAGCCTCGGTTGGACATCTTTTAGACGGCACGGGATATTAAGAGGGCGATTTCTACATTTTGTACGGATTGGTTGGGTGGGCAACCGGGGGGTGGATTGTTCGAGTCGAATGGACAGTGGACCAGGCTACTATGTCAGGACAGGGACTCCTGAAAGACTAAGGACTTGTATACGATGATTGAACTGACATTGACCCGTCTTTCCCGATGAGGCCCCCGTCTGATTTCCCGGTCCATTTCCCCCCGACCCCCTCGCCCTGGTGGAAGTTATTACTTGACAACATAGCAAGACACTGTGATAAGCTCCCCCGGTGCACCCCAGGAGGTGCTCACTGATTGCTCTTCAGTATCTTAGAATCCCCAGACTTCATTTTTCCAAGTGCTGCTTCTAAAGGGAGGAAGGGGGCTAGGTGGTCAGGCGTAGTCAGGCACCCTGCAGCAGGGTGAAGAGGCCTCCTTTCTCCCCAACCCCTCTCTCACAGACTTACCACCTACTCAGTCGATCCCCTGGTAACCAGGGCAATCAATGCTTGAAGGTTGACACTTGACACGGTATGCTCAGACCTTTGATGTAAAATGGGACAATGGACCTGGTTTCCAACAGGTGTGGCTCCCCACCAATAGACCGGAGCATCCAGCAAGCCCGCTAGGGGGGGGTGCTCCTAGTACCGGTGCAGGAAGGTTCAGACGACTATGGAGACTGCGCTAGTGCTAGTGCCCAGCAGTCGGCCGACCGACAAGGTCCGGTCGCCCCGACGTGACTAGCACCTGGGAGATGGTCCTCCCGGGATGCTCGGCCTGTGTATGTGCCTCATAGGGGTGCTTGGCTAATTGATAGCCACGTGGCACCTATTGATTGGCGCTGTGAGTGCGCCATGACGCGTGGGCAGGGGTAGCGCTGCCCGAGTGTGTGATTGGACTCTTAAATGGAATAGCGGTGCAACTTTTACGTAAGTCATGGAGACGTTGGCGGAGCTTCAGCGGGGGCCAATGATTGGCTGTCTACCATGGAGATGGGATGTCTGCGGCTATAGGCGGTAGTGGGGKTTTTGTCGACTCAGATGCAGAAAGGGTTGGTGGTTGATGGGGGGGCAACCACACCGGTTGAGTGGTTGGATGCCCACACTCATGAAATGTTGGATGTCTTGTGGGAGCTGGAGGAGGGCCTGAATCCCCGGTTTGATGCCCATATTGATTGGACACGGGTGGAGGCACGGATGGGAGTCTGCCAAGCTCTATTTCGGAAGGGACGCGACCTGCGCTACCGGATGGAGGTTCGATTGGAGATGGATGATATAGGGGTAGATGGGGGACTGCCTCTAGGTCATCTTGATGACACAGTGGGAGATGGGGAGTTGTTTGACTGCAACTTCGCGACAATTGGCAGAAGTGATGGGCATCGACGATTGGACGATGATAGCACTTCACCTACAAGGACAACGACGATGGCAGTGATCGCGACAACAGGGACAACAATGGCAACAACATCAACAACAACAACAACAACACCACATTAACTACAACAGTGACAACAACAACGACAAAAACGACGGAAACGTCATCATCAACATCATCAACGATGACAACGACAGTGGCAGTGGTGGCGACAACAGTGGCAACAAGATCAACAACAACAACACCAACAACAGCGACAACAGTGATGACAACAACAACATCAACATCAACAACAACAGCGATGAGAACGACGACGACACCCATACCTATCTTACGACAGCTGGCTGAGGTATAGATGGGCTCTTGGTGGGAGGGAGGTCATGGTTTGAAGCTGAGTGGGAGCTCTCTAACCCCCCTTGGGAGAATTCTATTCCCCCCTCTTTCTTGGTTGGATGGTCTCGTAGCTGCCTCGCTGTTTCTCCTTTGGTATCAGAAAGGCGTGGGTTAGCGAGATGATCTCCCCCTTATTGATTGGAGTTGACCGATCCTCAACTGCCAATCATGATGGGTTGCTGATTGCCCCGAAGGGGGGGGAGGTAGGTTGTCTAAGGTTGTTTAGGGTTTTGAGTTTTGGTTTGCCGTCCTTGTTGGGGGATCGATAAAGATGCTTTTCGTTACGATAATACTTCATGGGCAGGAAGTCAATCCTTCCCTTGCGCAGGGAAGTAATAAATGCCTCTACTCTTTTAGGAGATACAAATTGAGGTACCAACACATACAGACTGGATTGAATGTGCACTATCTCCACACATCATTCTATAGGGATGCTGGACCCGATTTCCAGCTCACACACATCACATCATTGATTAGGGTTTCATGTCTTGGCTTGATCGTTAGGATTGGGCTCAATGCCTCTGCTCGTTATGGAGATACGGTAGATAAGGTGGATACGGCTCTCCCTACATGAGACATATATTGATTGACAAAAATATACAGAGAGTATTGGATGCACAATAGGACATATCCACACATCACTGTATAGGGACGCTGGACCCGATTTCCAGCTGATACACATCACATCACTGTACAGGGACGTTGGACCCGACTTCCAGCAGGTGCAGCTCCCCAGTAATAGATGGAGCCTTTGACACTGGGGCCTACTTATCGGGGCTGCTCTTATCACCTCGTTAAGTAGGTTTTTCCCGTATACGAAGTTAAAATAATAATAATAATAATACAAAAAAAAAATCCTATCACCTCTCCTAGCGGTGGGACTGGTTCTTCAAGAAAAAAAGAAAAAAAAAAGAAGAAAAAAACAAGGCTGCCAGAGTAGTCGTGGTTTAAGCAATGAATTAATGTGTTCAAGCAAGTGGTTTCACCTCTCTCGCCGACTTGAGCATTCGGAAGGTAATCACAGCCACGAGAACCGAGAATCTCATCACAACTGAATGATAAAGTGGAAGGATGGGACTGTTACATTGAGAAGAATGGAGTGTGTATGAGTGCTGGTAGAGAAGAAAGAGATGCAGCTCAGACATATGGATAGTGGGCATTCATGCCGATGAGGCCACCATGCGAGGGATTGAGCCCTCGGCAGCACCATAGGGCACCACTATGCCTTCACTTTGCCCGCCCAGAGAATAGTCTAGCCTACATTTTCCAAGGGCCTCATGTTTAAGATATTTTCAAGCCGTGGGGGCGCCAGACAGTTACTGGGCTCCAGTTGGTTAAGGGCCCTGCACGTGTGACCAAGACCTTTGGAGCCTTCCAGGCTCTTCCAGGCCACGACTTGGTGCACAGCCTCTCGACCAATCAGGATGCAGCGAGTGACAAGAGGCATGTTGCACAGTTGGGCGTGCCTAACTCCCGGTCCCAGGCCGGTATCTGAATCTGGGCCTGGGCGCAGACACTTTGGCCCCACTGGAAGCTACTGGGCCCCAGTGCATGTTGGCACTTGCCAAAAAGGAAAGGGCTCTGCCCTGGCCGGGCTTTCTGGCCTGAGGCTACTTGTCGGCCACGCTGCTGGTTCAGCGCTGGCAGGCTGCTTGGGAGCTGGCTGGATAGCGCACACAGGCGCTCTGGGCGGTGATTGTTGCATTGGCAGTGGGCGAGTCAACCATAGCTGGGCTGCACTTGCCCGTGCACAGTGAGGTGATGGTGGTCTTCGGGTGCTGGACGATGCATGCTGTGGGGGACAAGGAGTAGCGGAGAGAGAGAGAGAAGAGCCATGTACCTGACGTGTATGCGGAAGTCTGCATGGTCGACTTCTTCATGTACATGGTCCTCGACTGGAAGTCATTCCTGGTTGCATCGTCATTAGGGGTAGGCTAGTATGGGTTCCGAGTGGGGGTGGGCAGGGCGCTGAGTGCCAATCACAAAGAGCGACATTGGATACTATGTTGATGGTCGCAAGTTGAGGCTGACATTGACATTCGAGTTCATTGCATTGCTCTTATTTGGCTTGTATCTCAGTGCATTCTCCTTTCTGCTTGGTACACCATCATCTGGTCTTCAATGTGATGTTGAATTTGGTTTTCTGTCTATCGCTCTTGCTCATTTTCATTGCAACCATGATAGAGGCAAGGGAATTGAGGCATCAAATGATCCTGTTTGGGTTCCACCATCTCCATTCTAATCAATAGTGGTTCATTTTCCATTGGCACCATGATCCACCGTAATCCGGCAAACCCCCTTCAAAAGGTCATAGTCCAAAAGTATTGCCCAAGGGGCTGGCAGAGGGCAGCAACTGTCTCTAAGACCACGTGAATTATGAGACCAAAGACTGCATGGTGGGCACAGTGTTGTGATACCCATTCTTCCAGTCTTTCTGATAGATGAAAACCGGAGAGGGATGGAGGAAGCGTACCAAAGAAAGTGAGGACGATGTTCTTGCAACTGAACTCTAGGCAGACCTTCCTCAACCACGTCCTTTACAAGAGGCCAAAAAGAAGGCATACTTGTCATACTATCTTCTTCTTCTTCTTCTTTTTTCCATTTTTTTTCTTTCAACGAGGCTCCTATCTATTCATGGGGAGCAACACGTGGCAGAAAACTACAAGATCCTTCATGATCCCTTCCCATGCGGTGAAGCTGGCGACCACCCTTTCATTGGGTCATTTCAGAGGCCCATATCCAAAAACCTTTCAGAAAAAATGACAAATGAAAAACAGTGGCATTCATGCACCCTCATGTTCGAAGTCACGTGGGTGAATCCCGCGTTGACTGGAGCAGGGGGCGCAGTGCTACCGGGAGCGCTGCGCCCCACCCGGGCCGAAGCAACAGAGAGCAGATGTGCGTTGGGGTGGAAGCCACGAACCGATTAGTGTGTCCGCGACAACTTAACAGAGCGCGGTGATGGCGCTTCTTGGGACTTCCATTGTGACGAGGTAGGAGGGGTGTATGGTGGTAGGGGGTGGTGGATGCCACGTGGGAGAAGGTGCGAGACAGATCAGTGTGACGATGCATGGTGGGAAGGCTGTTGGGTAGGGTATGATGATGCCACGTGGCATGGGTGGGTCACTGGGGTTACCGTGGAAAGACGAGAGAGCATGTATATTGAAGAGAGGGAGGGCTATTTGTGTCCTAGGCTTTCTTTTCTCCTCCCTCTGCCTCTATTTCTCTGCCTCTATTTCTCTGTCTCTTGCTTCGCCTGACCTAGCCGTTTGAAGGTCATTGTACATAGATTGAATTTTATGTGAGGCCGCGTCGACGGG
Organism: Chara braunii; assembly: GCA_003427395.1. NCBI lineage: Eukaryota > Viridiplantae > Streptophyta > Charophyceae > Charales > Characeae > Chara > Chara braunii. Next base: position 3,216,966 of record BFEA01000018.1, on the reverse strand, counting down.
CTTGACGCTGTCACTCACAACACAATCGCCTTCAAAAAGTTTTAGGGAGGCGGCAGTGTCCTATTAATCTCTTCTGGCCAGTGCACTTTGCCAAGGGGCCATATTAGAACTGGCTATGGGGAGGAGAAGGTGCTTCTCCCGCAGGAAGAGGCACGGGATGAGTTTGGTCGGGATAATGAACTGGCAGTTAGATCAGGGGATGGCGGGAGTGGAGCGTCTCGTGATGATCTGCAAAGTTGGGTGACTTCACGCGGTTCAAGGCAACTTCACGAGGCAATGGGAGCCCGGGGTGCAGCAGCTTGTCGAAGTCGTCATCTAAAGTACTTTTCTGAATTTCTATTTTGGATCTGATAGGGATTGTTGGATAGATTGAGTCGTGATTTTATATTCTGTCGTGCTTGGAATTTACGTTTTAAACCTTTTTATTCTGATGACATGTAAGTCGGTAACTCTTAAGTCGTGATGGCCGGTAGACCGGTAATGCTTGAGTCGTGATATTCCTTTGGATGTTTACTCTGAATTCTTATTACCGTACAACATAATTTTTTTTGACATATGATGAATCTTATATGCTTCTCTTAAACATGTCTGGATTTCTTCTATCTTTTCATGATGCCGTATATTCAAAAATCCTACATGGATTCGTGATTTGAAACACTCAAGTTTCTTCGCAAACTTGAATACTGAATTGGTTCTCTCATAATGTTCTTTATTCATAAAAAAATACTAGCAGTGTATTGAATTCCTCATTTTTTGTGGGCGTATGGATATCGATTCTTTTGATCTAGTTGGAAATCCTAAATTAATAAGTGATGGAATTTTGCCCTGTAGAGTGTACTCTCGTATCTGTTTTTTTGTGCACTGGTCATGGGAGATACACTCGGAATTGGGTAGTGGGGTTTTCTTCTCCAGCTCACCCCTCTATGTGGGGGTCAGTGCCGATTGGCTACATCGGGATAGTAGATGGAGGGACACGACGCATACTGCTGATGAAGGGGCTAGTTGGTGGGACAGGAATAGGGCACAGCAACGAAGATGGTGGCTTCGTTGTGATAAGTATTGTGGGAGTGGGGTTTGGGAAGGGGTTTAGGCGGTCCTGGTGTGCTGAACACAACCAGTGTGCGAAGGGAGCCGGATAGTGGTGATGTTCAGCGGATCGCTCGATGGCTGGTTATCGCCATCATATCCATGGGTTTACAGTTGGCCGATGCCAGAACGACGCTGGCCGGAGCTAGGGTTTGGCTGTGCTACCCTATAACCCGAGTCATGTGGGAGTTAGAGGCCTGGTAGAGAGATCTGGGGAACTGCCAAGGGTGGAAAGCGGTCCAATGGCTAACCGTGAGCTGTTATGAAGACGACGTTGGTCGCAGCTGGGGGGGTCACGCTGCCCTGTAACCCAACGGTTGGGGGTGTGAGACCTGGTTGAGCTTAGTATTTAGGATAGGTGGGTTGAGGCAGCTGTAGAGTGGTCTGTTGAATAACACGGGTAACGTGGTTTTGGATATCTTGACTCCCGAGTTATCCCAAACTGGTTCTCATTCTTCAGAAGTAAGGGCCTCGTTAGACCCTCCTTGGAAAATCCTCAGGAATTAGGACGAAGTCCTTGGAAAAATTTTCAGTTTTCGGCGTCGTCGTTACACCGCGTCCTAATTCGATGGGTCCCAAGGAAAACCCTTGGAGACCTCTGGCGGCCAATTTCATATGCATACACGCGGCCGCGGGGTGCGAATGTCCGTGCGTTGTCGGTGTGGTCCAGTAGCGGCGAAAGGGAGGCCCGGCGCAGGCCACCGGGGTGGGGAAAAAAATGGCGCGACCATCCCAATTCAAATTTTGAAATTTGAAACCTTCGTAGTAACGCGACCGTGCCAGAGACGAGAGGGCCGCTGGAGTGCACACTGGAGCCAAATGTCCGTACGGAGGAGTACTGGTGGGCATGGCTTAATAGGCGGGCATTGGAACTGACACCGACGTAGCACGAACGGTAACAGTCATCCCGCACGACGTCGCCAACGGGTTCCACATTTCTCTACAGGCCGTCCATGCCAATCTTGTGGACTGCCATAGCTGACCGCGTACGTCGGGGGCATGCGTGAAGTGTGGGATTCCGTGAAGCATGTAGAGTGTTGCCGCCATATCCGTCGACGTGGAGACAAGGAAACGAGGGCACCGACGAGCAAAGGGGTGTTGGGCATTTCCGCATTGCACGTCATGAACATAGAGGGAGAGGTGCGGGCCGTTGGGAATGCATTGACGACTGCGGAGAGAAATGTTGTGGTTGCGGCTGTGTCGACCGTCGCCATTCGTTATCGCATTGAGAGCAACAACATGCCTGAAGATGAGACTGTCCATTCGCAGGCAAAGGCAACTCATGCAACAAGTTATGGAGGCACCCGATTGTGTATCGTTGTCGGAATCCATTGGGCAATTCTGCTGTGCTGTGGCATCGGGTGCGATCCCGTAGGCGAGTCCGAGATGGTGGATGAGGAGAAGGACGGGAGGGACATGGGTGGATCTTTGGAAGATGGATGACATGGCGGAGGGCTACTATAAGGAGAAGGTGTGGATGTCCCGTAGAGTGTTCCTGGAGATCATTGAGGCGTTGTCCCCTCATCTGCAGCGCAGGGTGACATTCTACAAGGAGCCTTTGATGCCCGACCACATCGTCGCATAGGCGCTTGATCGTTGGGCAAGCGGGGAGATGTACAAGAGCAACACGTCGTCATTCGGTATAGGTCGCGCATCAGGATTGATTGCAGTGGAGGACATGACGAGGGCGCTTCTCAGTGCGTACCGGGAGAAGATTGTTTGGCCTTCTGGGTTGCGGCGGCTGGTCGTTCTGCGCACGTTCGAGGAGAAGGGTTTCCCCAACTGCTATGGCTGCATAGACTGCACGACACATCTACGTGGACAAACCAGCCAACGGGCCGTCCGAGAACTATTTCGACCGGAAGCATCGTTTTTCGGTGGTTGCGCAAATGGTTGTGGACTTGGACTTGCGTGCGACAGACGTTTTCGTTAGCTACCCCGAGAGCTGTCACGACATCCGAGTGCTTCAGTTGTTCACTCTGAAGACGCGCGCTGAAGAGGGGGATCTTTTTCGTGGTCCTGCTGTGCTCCTGCCATTCGGGGTGCAAACACACAGGTACATCCTTCGCGATAATGGCTATCCTCCCACGGAGTCGATCGTGGTGCGTTTTGGAGGGACCGATCAGATCCCCGATGAGGAGAGGTTCGGCAACAAGCAGAAGGTCGCCAGAGGAGTGGTGGAGAGAGCTTGTGGTAGGTTGATATGGACACTCTCCCACAACAGTTCCAAGCCATGTGCATTCTACACAACATCCTCCTCGATGTCGGCATCGACTTCGATGACAACTTGTTGTGGGAGGTGTGGACTTGGGGATGTATTATCCACCCCACCCCATTGCGGAGAACTTCAATCGGCCCTGGGCGTTAGTCTTGCGAGAAGCACTTGCGGAGCGCATGAAACACGAGTGAACGCACTCGTGCACTCTCCACAGCACTACCTCGGTCGTTGCTCTATTGCGGAGGATGACTGTCCTGATGTTCGTCGTTCTTCGCCACGGCCGGCGGGGGGGGAGGAAGGTGGGGCTGGGGGAACGTCGATAGCCGGGTCCATGCATTTTTTGTTTTTTTTTTAGTGTAGATTTATTTCATGTTTTCGTATTGTCAGTGTTCTTTTGTTGCTGAACATTTGTAGAGCGATGGACGGTGCTCCATCAACGATTTGAATATGGTGGCGCTATCGCCTTTACTCTGCGTTTTGAACTTCTCCAACACTTATTTTGTCGTCCTTTTGTAGTTGTGTGGCCATGTTACGGTTCAAATTTCTCTCCTGCTCATTCTGTGCTTGGTTGTATGCTGCATGTCTTCGGTGATAATCCCATCGGAGTCACATCGACGGGTTCAATCACACTAAAATCATGATTATTGTTTTATGAGAATTGTTCAATTGATCAATCAGTCTATCAGGGGATAAATCGATCAATCAATCCATCGATTGATCGATCAATCAATCATTCAATCAATCGACCGATCAGTCAATCGTTTAATCGATCGATCAATCGATCGATAAATCAATCAATCAATCCATCAATTGATCGATAAATCAATCAATCAATCATTCGATCAATCGAACAATCAATCAAACAATCGATCAATCATTCAATCAATCAATCGGTCAATAGATGTATCAAACAGTCAATCAATCAATCATTCAGTGAATCAATACGGAAATGGCAATCACAAATTCGAACGATTGAAGTCAGCAGTATTCGTGTGCAAAAAGAATAAGAATAAAAAAATAATTGGTGTGCTTGAAAGGCTGAAAGTTGCACCAAGTATCACACACCATATTCACAAGTTGTAGTTGTGGGTAGCCACCCCCAAGCGAAGTGACCGGCTGCCAGGTTCATCGCCACACGCATCCTCGTTGCAGTTGTGGGTCGAATGTGCCTTTTCCTGCCTCCACGACGACCTACCATCCGAAGCCACCCTTCCACACTTCAAAAAGTTCCCGCCCGCCCTTCCCACCCCAATTTGCAACCCGCACCCCCCCCCCGCATGCCCCCCCCCCCATCGGTATGTCCAGCACCCTCGGCTCACCGAGTCCTTGAGAGTCCTCTCGTTTATCACCTTTCTCTCTCTACACCCGCGGCATTGGCCGCGGGCATTTCCGCCGC
>BFEA01000018.1:3185471-3195700 GCA_003427395.1 Chara braunii | reverse complement strand
AACCAAAATTTTATTGCAGATTCGGGGTCCTCTCGCTGAGAGCAGAACGACACCGGTTTCAAAAAAAAAATAAAAAAAATTGTAGGTGGTTTTTTGTCCCGCCCGGTTTACCCGCGGGGCCCCCAAGGGCCCAACCATTCCGGGAGGTGTCCTCACTCAGATTTTTTTATTTTTTTATTTTTTTATTTTTTTTGCGCTGGGTCTGCCTGGCACCCTGGCCTGGGGTCATGCCCGTTTGGGCACCTGGGCATGTACCCGGGGCATAAGCTGGGTGCCCGGGCGCCCAGAAAACAGCCTAGATCATTATAGTATTACGGGGAACCCCATAGCAGCTAGCCCGAGTTCAAACCTCCAACGAGGGAACATATGGGGGTTGTGCCCGACCTGCAGGTGGCTGATACCGGCCACGGGTCAGCCGGTAGCATCAGGACCAAGCTTCTTTGATGGGTCAGTTGCTGTGCCTCCCCTCCGGTCCCCTCCCCTCTCTCTAGTCCATGCCACTCGGGGGCACCAACAGCCTATCTCTAGGTGGCGAGAGCCAAGGTTGCCCAGAAGGCACATGAGCCCCAGACCTGCTGAATGCCACAGTCGCTTCAATTTTTCTCCTTGTTGGGATTCAATCTGGCACCTATGCTTCAATAATCTACTGGGCTGGACTGACAAAGTGGGTTCTGGGAGGCTTGCAACCAGAAGAAAAAAAAAACAACTACGGTGTGGAGGCCGGCACACTCCTCCAGCTTTTTTTTTATAACTATTCTTATCTCCTGCTCCTCTGCGTCTCTTGAAAATGCTGGTGAAAGTTTGTGTTTTGTCTTCCCCCCCCTTTTTCTTCCCCCAATTTCAGAAAGGTAGACCCTAAGCAATGCCTAATATCACTGTAACCAACAGAAAGTGAACTACTGATCTGCTCACCAACTATGTGAAATATTGTGCATCACTCAGCCAACCAGCGCAGGCCAAAACTACACTTTCTGCTGTTATTAGGAGCACCTGATTTCAACAAGCTTATGCCTTGACGTGGGGATTGGCAATTCCACCAAACAGGTCTCAATACTTGGCAGTGTGTCGGTTGGTGCACGCTGTTTATAAAGTGTGTTGTCTGAGGGTGTGAGTTATGCTGCAGCCACACGCGTATTACCCAATTGTGTAGCTAATATCGTCAGGCACTCAGAAGGTGGACACATGGAACCAATCAAAGGTCACGGCTCACATGTCGACAGGCAAGTGCCGAGAAGAACGACAGACTCCACATGACACATCATCTGTCAGAGAGCATCTCATGATTGTTACGGCATAGTCAGACCACTGGCAGACCTTTAGGCATAGGGGAGCCTGCGGCCGGATCAATTCCTTTCCTTTTCAACTGATTCTACTGTAAACTGTGGTCCGATAAATTCAGTGAAGGCCTGGTGTGAAGGTATCCTCATGCTATCGAGGATAGAGAAGCCTTGTGTGATTGACTGACTCAATGCATAAATCCATTTAAGTAACTGCACATTTCATCCACCCAGTGATATGTGCAGAAGAAGATGAAGGAATCATAGAGGCACAGTTGACACTATCAAGAACTGCATACTTCCAAGAAGACTTGTTCTCTACTCCACAAATCAAGACCTGCTGGAAGAAGAGTTCAAGGTCTCTGCCAAATGACACCTTCTCCTATAGTAGCTCAACGAGTCGCAAAAAACACTCCCAAGTCTCAAAAGACATGAAACCCACCAACCTCACGGAGCTCAAAGTTTCTCCCCGGTTCCGCATAAACCAGTGCACAGAAGCATGAACCTGCCCCAAAACCTCAAGCACTAGATGCCGTTCCAGATGATCCGCACCAGTCTAAAACATGGGTACCTAGACCTATGCAGTCAGTTTCAGCGGTTCCATGGTGCAGGGAACCCACTGACCAGTCCTTACAGAGACAGCTGCGGTCCAACCTAGGTCCAGTAGGTGGTAAAGAATCCAGGTGGGAGCTGTACTGGCGCTTGCCTGTTTGACAAAGGAGCTGGAGGAGGCTTTGTCGGCCCAGAGAGCTGCATGAACAAGAGTAGATTAGCTGGGTGGAAGTCATGCAACCGCTTCTTGGATGGAAAACCGCCAGGCTTCTGAGCTCAGCAGCAGAGTAGTGAGCCATTGCTCTGTTCAGATGGTGTGCTGAAAAATGAGCAGCCATGAAGCTGTAGAAATAGGAGGAACAGTGAGAGAGCCGCCACGCTGCAAATACTGTTGGAGGGAAACTGGATTAGGGTTTCAGCTGCAGTGCAATTGGAGGGAATTACTGATTAGGGCTTCTGAAGCTGCACTAAGGTGGAGGCTGCTGAAGTTAGGTTTCTAGCTGCGATGGAGCTTTCTTCTTACCTAATAGCTCTGAGGATTATACTCTAGTCTCTTGCCCTGCACGTTACCCACAGGTTACCCATATGCTGCGAACTTTCAGGGATGTCAGACCGATCCTAGCCATACTTGCAGCACACTTTGGCAGTGCGCCAAAAAGTGGTGCAACACACCAGAAATATTACGTAAATGAAAATTGAAAATCCAAAAACGCAACAGGTCTCAATAAGCTTATGAGAACTCCACAGCTGGAATGTCAACGGCCTCAGCAACATACTCACCGAGGAGGATGAACTACGGGACATCCGGGCAGGCTTGATAAATAAAAACAAGTCAAAACCCGACGTTGTTCTACTTCAAGAAACTCACCTCTCCAATCTGACCAACCATGCCAGAATCAAAAGGACAATAGAAAAGAGCCTGGGAGGATTCGCCTTCACACTGTGGTCCAACAAATACGGACTGAGCAAACGAGGTACTGCCCGCACCTCCAAAATCCTGACAGAAGGACAGATTGTCAAGGGAGAAGGGGACGGGACAGAAGGCAGATGGTCATGGATTGACATCAGGTGGTGAGACAAAGACCTGAGGATTCTGAACCAATACGCCCCCAACGCAGAAAGCGAACGACTGAAGTTCTTCAACAACATCAAACTACTCCTGCCCAACCCCCAACCCGCAATCTGATTCATAGCAGGGATTGGAACGCAACTCGACCGTATCTCTCGGTCCCTCCTCATGGGACCCACACGCGCAGGAACCCACATAAGGAACCTCATGACGGAGATCGAACTGATCGACCTGTTCAGAACCCTCCACCCCACAACGAAGGCATTCTCTCTAGTCAAAAGGAACCGGGTGAACCACACGTCGCTCTCCCGAATTGATTTCTTTCTGATCTCCGAATCCCTCGGAGGGACAATTAAGGAAGCGGAAATCCTGCCTGCTGCTGCTTTCAAGGGGCCGGACCACAAACCCATCCACCTGCTCCTGAACTTCAACTCCCCGGTGGAAAAGGGTCAAGGCTTCAATAGATTCAACAACTCCCTCCTGGCAACAGAGCGCCTAACAGAGGCAGTGAAGTGGAATTGGCTATTAATGAGACAGGATGCAGTAAGAAGAAGAAGAGACAGACACCAATGGTTCATCGATAGCTATAAGGATCTTGCTCAGATTGTCTCTGACGAGTAAAGAAGCAGAGCAGCCGAACGTAAAGTAAGAAAAGGGGAACTCTAAATCGCCATAGCAGTCACCGAGGCGAATCTCACAACAGATCCCTCCAACGACTTCTATTATGACCTTCTAAAAGCTGCTAATGAGGAACTCAATGAATGGAGAAGGTCAAAATTGAGAGACTTGCAAATACGAGCCAGGATGACAGACTACTCCCTCAACGAGTCCATGACCAAAATTTTGTTCTCCAACATTAAATCCAAGGCCAGAAACAACATGATCGAGGGACTGAAGGACTCGATGAATCAAGGCAAGGTTGAAACAACTGGCTCAGGAATGGTGAGAATAGCCAGGGCCTTCTATGCCGAACTCCACGAGTCCAAACCCCCCTCGCCTCCCCCCACAGCCAATCTGAACGCCGGCCAACATATGATATCCAACTTAGAGAGGACAATCCACTGAAACAGACAAAGGACCTTGAAAGGCCTATCACCAAGGAGAACTCCAAATAGCACTCTCCCAAATGGACAATGACAAAGCCCCAAGCATTGACGGCCTATCAAAAGAGTTATGGCTGCAGTTCTGGCCCATATTAGAAGATTATCTTCTCGACTTTTTCAACGAGAACAGAGACAAGGGAGGCCTAGACCAATATCTCAGCACCAGCGTGGTCTCACTACTCCACAAGAAGGCGGAAAAGGAAGACCTAAAAAATTACAGACCCATCTCCTTGCTCACGACCCCCTACAAAATCCTGGCAAAAGCATTGGCCAACAAAATCATAAGCCCCACTGACAAATGCTTCCACATTGACCAAGCAACCTTCATCCCAGGGCGGTACATACTCGATAATGTGATGACTCTGAACGAAGCGGCCAAAAAGATTACCGAAAAAAGAATGAAAGCGGCGATCCTCTTCTTCGATTTCAAGAAGGCGTATGATCAAGTTAATTGGGACTTCCTACATGCTTGTATGGAAAAAATGGGAGTGGGACCAAAGTTCAGGGAATGGGTCAAAATCTTATATGGTGATGCCACTACCAAAGTCCAAGTCGACAGAATCCTGTCCGATGCCTACCCGATCTCGAGATCCGTCTGCCAGGGCGACCCCCTTGTTCCTCCCATTTTTCTATTCATGATGAAGGTCATAGTGTCCTTCATTCGAAAAGACCCGTCGATCGACCGCCTCACAGAATGTAACTACAGCCCTCTGCACGGCTTCTCCCTCTCCACTGTACTTATGTTTGCTAACAATCTCACAATTCTCATCCGCGCCAACAACTCATCCTTTCAAACCCTTGCCAAAGCCATGGATCTGCGTCATCGCCAGGCCTAAGGGGCCCCTGCAGCAAATGTGCCCGCCCTAAGTGAAGGCGGGCCAAACAAATTACGAGAGGCCCTTGCTGTCAATTTCGTATTTGGGGTCCAGGCAGTTTCGTCGCGCCAGTTGGTTGAAGGAAAACACAGGCCGAGCAGCGTGGAAATTCCCARGSCTTCTARGCCTTTCCAAAAGCACAGGCCCTGGGCRAGATTCRCAGCCTCATACACAGACAGTTGGAAGGCCCAAACGAATGAGGCCCAGTAGCTGCACCAGAGGCGCAGCATCCTGGGGCCTACCGGAAGCTTCTGGGCCCAGGCCAGTCCAGACAGGCTGCCGAATGAGGCAGGCTCTTTCCATATAGGAAAGAGCTCGCTGCCTGGCCAGGCATTCAGATACTCACATGCTGGTGGCAGCGCTGCTGGAGCTGAAGCTTGTGGGCTGCTGCTAGCGCTGAGCGGCGAGGTGCAGGCACGTGCGGTCGTGCAGGGATCAGGGCGCTGCTGAGGGCAGCGCCATAGCCCAGCCTCCATAGCTGGCAGGGCTTGGATGTACAGTGAGGCGCAGGGGTGGTCTTCGGGTGTACAACAAAGGGAGACGTGGGAGAGAGTCAAGGACTAGTACACGCATGCTTTGCCGCAAGTCCTTGGTACTGCTGCTGCGTAATAGAGATCATGCAGGGCATGCCAACCCTTTGAACAGACGCTTACCAGACCGTCTTTAAATATTTCTGGCGGGGACTCGATGTTGATTCTGGCTGTGATCGTCATCCTATCTGCGACGTTAAATAATTCATGAGGAGTTACGGGGGATCTCCTTAAATGCCTCCTGATCAGCAGATCAAACCGGGTGTAAGGCTCGTTGCATGCAAGGATAAATAATGTGCAGGGGCTGGCAAGTTCGACGTTGACTTGGGGCACACGGGTGGGCCGGATTGCACACCTTTAGACACGCTGCTGAACCAGATCCCTAGGTACGTCGACACAAAGTAACTACTCAAGAGGGATACAGGGGAAGGGTTAGATTCCGACAACTGTTCGCTGTGGGATTAATTACATAAACAGCCATTCAGCATACATCTCTGCAGGAAGCATTATTTTTATTTTTGATTACTTAGTTGTTACAAACTTGATTGACAACTGACAGACAACTGCAGATAGAATAGAATATTCTTTGTTGCATTGCAATCTGTATTAGAGTAATCTAAAAATAGACTTAATATTCCCTATAGGATCTGACACTGGGTGACACCTAGCCACCTAACTGTTTCTGTCCAGGCCGACCGAAGTTAGTTGTGTATCATAATCGGTTGTGTGTCATGTTGAGGTAGGATTTAGTGTGGATTCTAGTTTAGATCACACACACTCTAGCTCATGAGTGATGCAAGCACTAGTGAGGAGGAGTTGTTAGTGGATGACCGTAGAACTACTCGTAGTACTGCTCTCAGTCGACCTTTGACTTTCCGAGTTAGGTCCAAGAGACGAGAGGAGACTGCAGAGAGAGGCTGGAGAGAGAACAGTGGCAAGAAGAGCGAGGGTGGCTGAGGACAATGCTAGGTCTAGGACTTCAGCTAGCACCGGTACGACCATGGCTACTTCCTCTACCATGTCGCAGGCCTCTTCACAGGCCACTTCGTCAGGAGTTAGTCGGAGTGGTTCTCGGGTTTCCATTAGCCAGAGTGCTGGCTTGCAAGTTAGCCAACAGGCTCAACTCACGCCGGAGGATTATGAGATCCTCCAATCAAAAGAACTTCAGGATGAGTTGCAACGACAATTGGATGAAGCAGCAGAGAGGAGAGGAAGAGCAATTATGAGAAAAGCTAGAATAGGTAGTAGATTGCAGGAGCTAAGCAGATTAGAAGCATTAGATGAATCAACACTTAACCGTGCGATGGGAGCGTTGCGTAACTCGCTCTTTTGTGTGGCAAAGACGCAGGTAGTTCAGCAAGAGGTGTTGGCTGAACTAGTGGCAGGCCAGAAACAAATTATGGCTGCACTACAGGCTCCTCGTCCAATGATGAGGCAGCCTCAGTTTGCTGTAGCTCCCCCTTCGGGTGCGGGTCCATCAGTGACGCCGTCGCCGGTAGGGCCTTAATTCTCACCTATGTTTGGCATGCCCCCTCGAGGTGGTTATGTGGCGACTAGTGGTCCGGTCCTTAGAGTCTCAGTCGTACCATCGACGACAGTGGTTACTACAGTCCAGGTTAGTGTGCAGCAACCTGTTTCGGTGGCTATGCAGCCACTGCAGCAATCCCCTGGGCCAATGCAGCCTATGCAGTGGATGCCCAAAATACCATTGCTGAGTCCTAGGCCCTTCTTCGGCGATAGGAAGAAGGATGAGGATTTGGATGGGTAAGGAAGGTGCCAACTTATGTGAGACACAAGCTTACCAAGCCGGAGCAAGAAGTTGTAGTGGCTGCCTCCTTTCTAGAGGGGTCAGCAGCCCGCTGGTTGAATGGCCTAGTGCAACAGCAGGGCTATAGTCGGAACTTCGATGCCTGGGCCCAAGCCCAGACATTGGAAGAGTTCGTACGGTCCGTGTATAATAGGTGGCATGACCCGCAAGGGGCCCAAAAGGCCACAAATGCGATCAACAGTCTTTGTGCCAGAAGGTACAAGAATGTTAGAGAGCTCACGGATACCGTAAAGCGTCTGCTCGTGGCACCTGGTGTGCGCTATGACCAGCAGGTACTCCTCACGGATTAACTTAGATGTCTACCTTCAGAGGTTAGGACAAAGTTGGTAGATGAGGCGTATGTCGAACAACACAACTTCGCCTCTTTCAGCAAGGCGGCCTTAGATATAGAGGCAAAACTGGGGTCCGCGCATCAGAGTCAGGGAGATAGTAGGAAGAAGAGACTACCCCAGGACTGGAAGAAGAAAGGTCAACTAACGTTCGTCGACCACAATGGTCAGGCGACAAAAATTGACGATTTCCCAGACCTTGGGGAGGAGACACAGCACGATGGGGCCAGCGAGGCTTCGGATGGGGGAGTCGTGGCACCCATCAAAGAAAAGGCTAGGGGGACCAGGAAGAAGAAGGTAGGCTGGTCTACGGGTCAGGGCGACCAAGGAACGCCCACATGGGTGAAACTTGGTTTAGACTATGAGGTGTGGAGGGACCCCGTCGCTAGGGGCACGTGCATGAATGTGGCAACTATGGCCACACGTCCCGAACGTGCCGAGGCAAGAAAGTCCTAACGAGGGTAGCCTCTCCAACGGTGGTAGGACTATCTTTGAACCCTGGCGGTGCTTCTGCGAGCACTTCGTAGGGAAACACCTCGGGCCAGTAGGAGTTTTAGCCGCTCTTACACGCGCTGAAGTGGTAACGTTGCCTTCCCGGCTTCAGGCGTTGGCCAGGGCTAGTGACCCACGTATCGCCCCGCAGACATATTTAGACCCACCGACGCTCTGTTCGAGAGATGTGTCTGAGACCCTAGAAGAGTTAAGAGACTGAGTGGTCAGGAAAGGACCCTAGAGACTCTTGGGCGATGATCAGTAGAGGTCCAAAGGGTGAACATTTCGTGGTAGAGGTTGATGTAGGTGGCCGCAAAGTTGGCACCTTCACAGACATAGGCTCTACGTGAAACTTCATCAGTCGTGCTTGTGTGGATAGACTGCGCTTAGGGGACCAAGTGCAGCGGCCTAGCAGAACTGTAGCTTCTACGCTAGCCAACAAGCACAAAATGGTAGTTAAAGACTATGTCAAGGACGTAGTCTGTTCCTTCTCTTATGGAGGAGGGGAAGTGAGGCATAAAATCTCATTCCTCGTTAGCGACGAACTGCCCTTTGATATGCTACTAGGCATGTACTACCTCGAGGTCACGCAACCTCAGTTTGATTGGGATAGGAAGGTGTTGATACACAAGTTGCCAAATGGTAGGACCGTTAGACTGTAGAAGTATAAGGCTAGCAGTCTAGTGGAGAAGAACGGCTGCATGTGTGCTTTCTCTTTTTATTACTGCAAACAAAATGGCGAGGAGGGCATGTATCTAGTCTTTGTCTCTAAGAAAGGGGAGGCCGTTAAAACACCCCCAGAGATAGAATCAGTCGTCGCAACATATTCAGACCTTTTAAGGAGCCCACAGGCGTGGTAGAAAGGGAGGTGGTCCATGCAATAAAGTTTGTCCCAGGGAGTAAGGTACCTAGAGGACAAATCTATAGGATGTTTCCAACGGAGTTGGATGAGCTCCGCCGCCAGCTCAAGGAGCTCACAGAAAAGATATGGATTTGGCCTAGTACCTCCCCTTACGGTGCGCCAGTTCTATTTGTCCCAAAGAAGGGAGGTACCTTGAGGATGTGCATTGACTATAGGGGCCTCAATGCCATCACCGTTAAGAACACGGAGCCCCTACCCCGCATCGACGACCTCTTGGATAGAGTGCAGGGATGCCGGTACTTCACCAAGATAGATTTGAAGTTTGGATACCATCAAATTGCCATTAGACCTGAGGACCAGCACAAAACCGCATTTCAGACCAGGTACGGTCTGTACGAGTTTGTGGTGATGCCCTTTGGCCTGTGCAATGCACCTGGTACTTTCCAGCACGCGATGAACATGATATTTCATGAGTACTAGACAAGTTTATCGTTGTGGACCTCGACGATATTCTTACCTTTAGTAGGACTGCAAAGAAGCACGCTGAGCACTTGGAAATAGTGCTAGGTCTCCTAAGATAGCACCAGTACAAGGTTAACTTGGAGAAATGCGAGTTTGGTCGCACCAAGATCTTGTACGTGGGTCATGAAATCTCAGCAAATGGTTTCAGGCCGGATGATGCTAAGGTGGCCAGCATACGTGACTGGTCCAGACCTCAGACTGTTACTGAGGTCAAATCGTTTTTGGGGATGACGGGCTACTATCGTCCGTTTGTAAAGAACTATAGTACTACAGCTTCCCCATTAGCAGATCTAACTCGACTGGACACCCCGTGAGAGTGGACTGAAGAGTGTGAAGCGGCCTTCAGGAAACTGAAGTATGCCCTAACACACTACGAGGTTCTTAAACTTCCGGATCCTGATAAGCCATTTGTAGTGACCACAGACGCTAGCCAATATGGCATAGGCGCGGTCCTTGCGCAAAAGGAGGGGACCAAGTTGAGACCTATCGAGTACATGAGCAAAAAGATGTCGTCTCAGAAACTAGCCAGGTCTACCTACGAGTGTGAGCTTTACGCCTTTTACCGAGAGCTGGTCCACTATAGACACTATCTCCTTGGCATATTTTTCTATGTGAAACAGCCATTTCGTCAAAACGGACATATTATATTTTTTAAACGAAATCAAAACCGACTTTTTTTGCCGAAGTCCGGTCGGAATTTTTTGCTCCTGGGGGTCCGGCGTTCCCAAAACGCCGGACCCCCCTGGTCTATGGTTGAGACCAGATACTTTTTTTTTTTTTTTTTTTTTTT
>BFEA01000018.1:3130518-3142882 GCA_003427395.1 Chara braunii | reverse complement strand
GCTGAGGGGCCCCAGGCCACATGCCATCAGACATGCGCCCTGGAGGCCCACGCGGCCCCAGGCCGCAGATTCCAAATAGAGGCAGCAGTATTTATTTATTTATCTACTTACCTGTTGTCTCGTCCCTTGTCTGTGCAGACGCCGTTTCGGACTTTCAGACCCCAAGGCACCGCCTTGGGCCAGGTACAGAGGCACGAGGCCCTTCCAAAACCAGGCGCTCTTTGGCGCCTGACTCAACGGTACCAATACCGTTTCGGACCACAGGCACCAGGGCAGCACCTTGGGCCAGGTACACCGAAACAAGGCCGGACCAAGGCCAGGCGCGTTTTTGCGCCTTGCTGCATCAGCAGCACGGTCTGGATGTCCGGTAGGGACCCAGACCGGCTGGGCCGTTTGAGGCCAGCACCAGGCAGACTCAGCCTCGCCCAGCGCTACTTATAGCTGAGCTGAGGCTGGGCTGGGACAGTTGGATAGGTCACTCCTTGAGCGACGCGCTGCTGGAAAGAGGCTGCGCTATTCTGAGCGCAGCGCTGCAAGGCTGGACTCAGCAACATAGGCGAGAGTGAGCGGTGGAGGCAATACCTGCAGTGGCGAGCTTACCTGACGCCATAGCTGGGGTCTCCACGCAGTACCTGTACAGGGCAACCACGGCGGTTAGAACGGCGACGGTGCCTGCAGGTGAGGCAGCGAGGAGGGTGGCGTCTTCTTCTCCCTTCTCGCCCTCCATCTCCCCTCCTCTTCTCCTCCTTCCATTCTTCTTCTTCTTCTTCTTCTTCTTCTTCTTCTTGTTCTTCTTCTTCTTCTTCTTCTTCTTCTTCTTCAGATACGAGAGTGAGAGTGGTTACAGGCGGAGGTTACAGGCAGAGGTTACCGTGGGCATGGCGCCCAGGATCTGATTCGACATTTCTGAGACAGACATTGATTGGAGATCGGCAAGAGACTATTTTTGGACTTCACTATTGTGACCTACCTCCGTCCTCGTCTCTCGCTCTCTTCCCATCTCTCGTCTGTGGTACCTCCCCATGTGTGTGTACAAGGAGGGACCTTTTTTCCTCGTGTGCCGTCCCTCCTCCTCCTCTCACATTTCAATCTTTCTCTCACCTGGTGATGTACCGGTTCCTTCCTAGTTGCTCCATAGTATATATGTATGTATGCTGCACTCTCACTTGTGCAAGTTCAGTTATCTCTCACTTGGTGATGTGGCGGTTCCTTCCTAGTTGCTTCATAGCTCACGCATGTACGTGTTATAGCCTCTTTGGGGCAAGTTCAGTCTTTCCTTCACTTGGTGATATGGTGGTTCCTTCCTAGTTGCTCCATAGATCATGTATGAATATGCTGTAGTCTCATTGGTGCAAGTCCAGTCTTTCTCTCATCTAGTGATGTACCGGTTCCTTCCTAGTTGCTCCATAGCTCATGTATGTATGTGCTGTAGTCTCTTTGGAGCAAGTTCAGTCTTTCCTTCACTTGGTGATGTGGCGGTTCCCTCCTAGTTGCTCCATAGTTTATGTATGAATGTGTTGTAGTCCCATTGGTGCGAGCTCAGTCTTTCCTTCACTTGGTGATGTGGCGGTCCCCTNTAGTTTATGTATGAATGTGTTGTAGTCCCATTGGTGCGAGCTCAGTCTTTCCTTCACTTGGTGATGTGGCGGTCCCCTCCTAGTTGCTCCATAGCTCATGYATGAGTGTGTTGTAGTCTCATTGGTGCAAGTTCAGTCTTTCTCTCACCTAGTGATGTACCGGTTCCTTCCTAGTTGCTTCATAGCTCATGTATGTATAGGCTGTAGTCTCATTGGTGCAGTTCAGTCCTCTCACTTTGTGATGTACCGATGCTTTCTTTGTTGCTCCATAGCTCATGTGTGGGTAGGCTATAGTCTCATTGGTGTAGTTCAATCCTTCTCTCACTTTGTGATGTAACCGGTGCTTTCCTAGTTGCTTCATAGCTCATGTGTGTGTAGGCTGTAGTCTCATTGATGCAAGTTCAGTCCNGGTGCTTTCCTAGTTGCTTCATAGCTCATGTGTGTGTAGGCTGTAGTCTCATTGATGCAAGTTCAGTCCTTCTCTCACTTTGTGATGTACCAGTGTTTTCTTAGTTGCTCCATAGCTCATGTGTGTATAGGCTGAAGTCTGATTGGTGCAGTTCAGTCCTTCTCTCACTTTGTGATGTAACTGGTGCTTTCCTAGTTGCTCCATGACTGATGTATGTGTAGGTTGTAGTCTCATGGGTGTAGTTCAGTCCTTCTCTCACTTTGTGATGTGACCGGTGCTTTCCTGGTTGCTCCATAGCACATGTATGTGTGTGTTGTAGACTCTATGCTGCAAGTTCAGTCTCTTTCTCACTTGGTGATGTGGCGGTTCCTTCGTAGCTGCTCCATAGCTAATGTATGTATGTGCTGCAAGCTCTTTGCTGCAAGCTCAGTCTCTTTCTCACTTGGTGATGTGGCGGTTCGTTCCTAGCTGCTCCATAGCTCATGTATGTATGTGCTATACACTCTTTGGTGCAAGTTCAGTCGCTTTCTCACTTGGTGATATTGCGGCTCCCTCATAGATGCTCTATAGCTCATGTGTGCATGTGCTGAAGGTTTTTTGGTGCAAGTTGAGTATCTTTCTCACTTGGTGATGTGGCGGTTCCTTCCTAGTTGCTCTATAGCTCATGTATGTGTGTGTTGTAGGTCTTTGCTATAGTGCAGTCTTTTCCTCTACTTGGTGATGTGGTGGTTCCCTCCTAGTTGCTCCATAGCTCACGTATGTGTGTGCTGTAGGTTATTTGCTGCAAGTTCAGTATCTTTCTCACTTGGTGATGTGGTGGTTCCTTCCTAGCTGCTCCCACGCTCATGTATGTATGTGTTGTAGACCCTTTGATGCAGTTCAGTTCTTCCTTCGCTTGATGATGTGTCGGTTCTTCCTAGTTGCTTCCCTAACTTCACACATGTGCATGCTCTAGTCTAAGTTGTGCAATTCAGTTCTTCCTTCGCTTGGTGATGTGCTGGTTCTTCCTAGTTAATTCCATAACCTCACACATGTGCATGCTCTAGTCTAAGTTGTGCAGTTCAATTCTTCCTTCACTTGGTAATGTGCTGGTTCTTCCTAGTTGATTCCATAGCTTCTCACATATGTATAGTTTAGTCTACGTCGTGCAGTTCAGTTCTTCTCTCATTTGATGATGTACCGGTTCAGATCTTGTTGCCTTCGTAGCCTATGTGCATATGTAGGCTAGTTACACTTATGCTGATCAATCTTTCTGTCACTCAATGATGTACCGGTTCAGATCTTGAACGGGGAACGATAGGTCAAGTATGCGTAAAAATTGATTGGGATTACGAAATATTTTCTTTCTCTCTCTCTCTCTCTCTCTCTCTCTCTCTCTCTCTCTCTCTCTCTCTCTCTCTCTCTCTCTCTCTCTCTCTCTCTCTCTCTCTCTCNCTCTCTCTCTCTCTCTCTCTCTCTCTCTCTCTCTCTCTCTCTCTCTCTCTCTCTCTCTCTCTCTCTCTCTCTCTCTCTCTCTCTCTCCCTCCTTCGTCTGTTGGACCTCCCCCTCTACCTCTCCCATAATCTATGTCTAAACCTTTTTTTTTTTCCTTCCCACTTGGCATACAACTAATCTCCCCCCTCTCACTTGTTACATTGCCAAGGGACAAACAATGAAAGGAAGTTAACCTCACTTGGTGGAGAGAGAGGGCAAGGAAAGGACTGTCGGTCCCTTGTGCCACCAAGAAGGGAAAGGAAGAGAATATTTGAAAGTAGTGAGCGCAAAAACGTTGGGGAATTGGAAATTGGACTAGTCCAAAGGGGACTAGAGGAAGAACTATTGACTAAGAGAAAAGGTCAGTTGACTCAACCAAACCCCTGGACTGCATGACTATGAGAAGAGGATGGATTGTATGAGCATGAAGAAAAGGGAATGGGAAGTAAGCCAAGGGCAAGGGAAGACAGATAGGCATGTGGGAAGGGCTATGTGTTGACCCCAATGGGGGATTGTATGGCCTTGGCATTTGTACTTGTGATTGGTTGTGCAGGTGAGTAGCTTAGGATGACTTGAGCGGGATTGGGTCGGGGATATGCCAGCAATGGGGAGAGAAATGGATGAGCAAAAAGGTTACGGGCCTTATTGTAAACTCTATCAATGAATGGGTCTCGGTGAACGCAGTTTTGTGTGTGGATTGGGCAACGAACAGAGTCTTGATTGATTGAAGTGTGAAGTGGCTTTTGCTTGCGTAAGAAGGCCCCGAAAAGACTAAGGGGCGTGCACCAGCCACAATGGATGGAATGTGTGGGACATGGAAATGTGCGGAGGCGGGAGGGGAAGACGGCACCGCCACGCTTCGATGACGCCACAAGACTGTTGCTTTAGGGAAAAGGTGTGCGGCCTAAGGATGACGCTTAGCCTGCGCACAAGAAAATAAAAATTTTCAAGGAACCCCCCCCTGAACTGTTTGAGTATTGAAAGGAGCCTTTGCCAAAGAACACAACCAAGAATCAGAAAACTTACGCTTGCGAAATGATCATCGAGACTACCACCCAACGTGAGGGTTGAGCTACATCCCCAATGTCAAAGCTCTCACGCTCGATGGCCCACCCCCATCCATCTCAAAGCACTAGGTGGGGGTGGCCCCGTGATGAACGGCCCGTGCCCTGAGCATGAGCGTGGGCGGGCCAAGCCAACTGGGACCCGCAGTAGGGTCGACACAAGCTCGAAAGTCTAATGGGATTAGGCCCTACAACGGGCCAGGCACCAGGCCCGAACGACGATGGAGCTGCCTGCGCTCGCCCGACCAATACAGCCAGACTCTGTTGGATGTCATGTAAGAGAGCCGTCTGGTGGTCCTGCATTTCTACTACATCTAGCAGGACTGCACACTGAGTCCTCACATCATCATCCATGCGCGTCAGATCCATCCCCTCTAACTCACTAACGTCCACTTGTCTCCGCTGTAACCTGGCTCTTCTTCTAATCATCTTCTCTTTCTCTGCCTTTATCTCTCCTAAAGCCTTCTGTAGTTGTGCCTCTTGCAGTGTCGCCTGCTGTATGGCGACCTCTTCGGGGGTCAACACTATTGGCTGGCTTGCCATAACGCCAGTGGACTGATTCAAGGTCTGCGCAATCGTTGACCCTACGGTCCCTGAACTGCTGGCCTCGGAACTCTACTGTGCAGCAGTTGCCATGGTTGTTGAAGCAGCGGCTTCGCTTGCAAACACCCTACTGGCCTCTGCTGCCCTAGCTCTCCGCTGTTGCTGCTGCCTTTCCCTAAGCTGGCAGAACAGTAACCTGTCACCCTCTGGTCCTAAGGTCAAGTGGGCTATCGGGCGTCTAGCCGATCACAAGATCCTGTCGTCCTCGCTAGTGGTATCCCTGTCGCTCATAAGCTACAAAACTATACACAATCTGCACTAGGTCACTCTCCGATGCCTACCGCAACGTAGTGCACAGACCGATTTAAAATAATTAAATAATTAATCGGTGGCTAAATCAGAGTATATACATTTGGATCCAACAGGTACGTTCAAATTCCTACAAACGAAACTATTTTGACTTTGACTAGTTCGCAAACAGAAAGCACAACGAACAGAAAACAATTCTAATTTTGTTGTTTGTCAAATGTTAACGTCTGGTCATCTAACTAATCAAAATAAAAACAAAATCATTTGATTGTTTTTCCCAAACTAACCTGGAATCTACCCTCCCTCAGTTCTTCCTGAATGGCTCTTGTCGTCAACATCCCTGAGCAATCCGGAACAGCGTGCGTGTCTAAAGGTGTGCACACGGCCCACCCTTGTGCCCCGAGTCCTGCTGAGCTGGCTAGCCCTACACCATATTTATCCTCGCGTGCAGCGAGCCTTACACCGACCGATTGGCTGATCAAGAGGCGTTTTTATGGACGGCCCCCGAAGTCCTCAGGAATTATTTAACGTCGCAAATAGGACGACGATCACAGCCAATGGAAGGTCCCCGCCGGTACTTATTTATAGACGTCCAGTACTCGTCTTTCTCATAGGGCTGGCCTGCCCCTCAGAACCCCTCTATAGCGCAGCGAGCAGACAAAGGACAAAGCAGCAAAGCATGCGTGCTCTACTCCCGGTGGGTTGGCATGGTGCCCGTGACCCAGTGCTTCGTGCAGGGACCTTCAGATAGCACCGCCCTCTCCTTCCAGATGCTCCACGTGAACACTGACGACTCTCAAGGTTGAGCGCACTCGACTCCGCACATGAGAGGACTCTCAAGACAGAACACACATCCTCACGGTAAGAAGTGTCGAAGAGGGTAGATAAGGTTAGGTGCAATGTACCTCAAAATAGCTGCCCCCAACCACAAATATTCTCACCAGATGACCCGATGTTGATTGTGATGACCAATCGCTGCTTCATCACAACCAGCATTACACTGCCGTTCCACCTCATCATCAATCACACATCAGATAGTTCTCATCACACTGCGAACACCCAATAATCACCACATAGTAAGTAGCCTTCTTGGCGATACCCCTCTTCTCCTGGGTCGTCTACTTGCCTTCGCCCTCCTCACTACACACCTTCCATGGCCGCTCGCTCAGCAGACCAAAAGCTCATAATTGATAATGCTGGAATAGTCTCATCATCATCAATGAAGAACCAATGTCGATATCCTATCTGGCGCTCGGCCCCAGACTACAGATGGCAGATCCTATCTAGCCTATCTACAATGCCGCTGATGACGTCAACAGCTCCCCGAAGTACGAGCAGATCTCGACCAATGCTGTTCGCCTCAAGCACCAGGTATGTCTCTCGTATCACCCACAACCTCGATCCCGATCCCCAACTCACAGATGCCACATGCACCCAAGAACCACCATGCGCCCCATCCAGCATACAACAGTGCAGCTCGGCTATGGCTGCCTGCTCCTTCCAGCTCGCCCGTGAGCGCGTTAGTGCTGGCCAGCGTTAGCGCAGCAGCGCTTGTGCAGCATGCAGCCAGTGCCCGAATGCCCAAACTGGAGGCAGGCCCTTTCCTAAATGGAAGTGGGTTGCCTGCTGCGTGCGGCCAGGTTGCACTGGGCCCCGGCCCAGAAGCTTCCGGCAGGCCCCGAGAGGCTGAGCCTCAGACCAAACGAATCAGGCTCAGGGCCCGCGGTGGTTACTCGTGCCCAACTGCCCACCGCCTGTGTTCGGTCCGTATTGTGTATCTGGCCCAGGGCCTGCCTTAGTTACATTCAATAAGGGCAGCCTGGGCCTGGGCGCTTTCAACCAACTGGCGCTGCGCAACTGCCTGAATTTTGCATGGAGACGCCAAAAATGGCCTGTAGGCCTCGGTTGTGCCAGCCTTCACTTAGGGCGGCCAACTGTGCTGAAAATAGGGCCCAGTAGGGCGTATCGAGGCCTTGTGCCTCACACTTTAAAGAAAAAGAAAAAAAATGAAAAAGAGTCCTTATATTAGGCTTATGAATAATTGGTTCAATCAGACTTCCCAGTCATAATTCTAGTAATCCAAGGAAATGATATTATGATTACTAAAATCGTTATATTTTAGAGTACTTTACTGCTTTACTATTTTCACTTTTTTTTACCTTTTCTTTTCGTCGATTTATTAACATCTCTTTGTATGATTTTATTTATAATTTGCATACCTCAGAATATCTGACATCTGAGTACATACTACGAAGCTGAAATATGATATCAATATCATATTATACTGCAACATTATTATAGCACATATTACATATCAATATTATTATTAATTATATAATCGAGTGCAAGGAAAATGAGCCATAGCGAAATACAGAAACCAAGCCGCATCATACATATGAAACCAGATAGTCGTGACCTCGAACCAAAACGAGAATTGCAACACGAAACACACCAAATAAGAGCACAGCAGAGCTCACAAATGACAATGTTGAAATAGTCTCGTCATCGTCATCCATGAACCAATGTCGTTCCCCTAAGTGGCACTCGGCGCCCAGACTACAACTGGCAGATCCTATCTACCCTATCTACAATGCAGCCGGTGACATCAACAGCTTTCCGAAGTACGAGCAGATCTCGGCCAATGCCATCCGCATCAAGCACTAGGTATGTCCTCGCCATACTCACAACCTCGATCCCCCACACAGATGCCAGATGCACCCGAAGACCACCATGCGCGTCATCCAGCAATGAGCAGGCAAGCCCGGCTATGACTGCCTGTGTTCAACCCTGCTCGTCCGTGAGCGCGTAGGCCACTTGTGTCAGCATCTAGTGCAGCAGCGCTTGCGCCAGGAGCAGCGAGTGCCCAAATGCACCGCCAGTGGCTGGGTCCTTTCCTTTATAAAAAGAGGCCGGCAGTCATCAGCTGCCTGGCTCGTCTGGGCCTCTGCCCAGAAACTTCCAGTAGGCCCAAGTCGCTGGGCCTCTGTCCCAGGGGAGTATCACGCAAGGCCTCTGGCAGTTACCCGTGTCCAACTGCCAGGTGTGCTGTGTACAGTTTGTGCCTCGTGTCTGGCCCAGAGCCTGTCTTCGATTCTTTCAGGAAGGGCCTAGAAGCCCAGCTATGGCTGCCTGCGTTCAACCCTGCTCGCCCGTGAGCGCGTAGGCCACTCGTGTCAGCAGCTGGTGCAGCAGCGCTTGCGCCAGGAGCAGCGAGTGCCCAAATGCGTCGCCAGTGGCTAGGCCCTTTCCTTTATAAAAAGAGGCCGTCAGTCGTGAGCTGCCTGGCTCGTCTGGGCCTCTGCCCAGAAACTTCCGGTAGGCCCCAAGTCGCTGGGCCTCTGTCCCAGGGGAGTATTACGCAAGGCCTCTGGCAGTTACCCATGTCCAACTGCCAGGCGTGCTGTGTACAGTTTGTGCCTCGTGTCCGGCCCAGGGCCTGTCTTCGATTCTTTCAGGAAGGGCCTAGAAGCCCGAAACAGATGTTGTTATGCACAGCCTGGGTTCACTCAACCAACTGATGCTGTGTAACTGTCTGATTTTCCCCGGTTGCAAAAAACACAAAAATAGGCCTCACGTAACTTATCAGGCCCGCCTTCACTTAGGGCGGCCTTATGTGCTGAACGGCCCAGAAGGGCTTACCAGGCCTTGAGCCTCGCACGATATTTTTGAATCATTTTTTTCCCCTTTCAACCACCAGTACTTCTGAGCCACTTTTCCCCCAGGCGGATCTGTGCTGCATGGCAGTGCATGCCCCAAAAAAAGGACCGATGCGGCACATGACGTTTTGCCTGGCTTCACAAGCCAAACAGATCCAGTAGGCCAAGCCCCGAAAGACGCATGGCGTATATGGCTGCATCGGGACAAAAGAGCTGGGAAACGTACTAGGGGTTTGGGCCTACTTAGCTCAGAGGATAGATCATTTCACTTGTGATGCAATCGTCATCGGTTCAACTCGAGTGTTAGGGCTATGACTTCTAACTCACTCTCGTCACCCTGCAACCATTTCTCACACGGAAAGCTAAAAAAGTGACAGAAACAGTGAGAAACTTCATCTCTTTCGTTTTTTCCCTTTGAAAAGACAAACACACAAGCGCTCCTTCAAGGCATCAGATGCATCTGAAAGGTCAACAAATTGCTCTCCTCACCTGCCATGAAATTTGGACAGCAGTCAGTGCATGGCAATGTGTCTGCTCTTATAGTCGGAATGCATCCCAAGACTATCCCTTCTTTTTTCCTTTGTTGGACCGTGATTCATTGTTGCACTTTTTTGAACGGCACGGGGCCGCATGAGCGGTAGATAATCAAATAAAACACGAAAATAATATATCTAAAATACCCCAACAGTCCAAGCAGGGGTGGAACGGTCCCTGAGAACTCACTCTATCATTTGGTGCAGCTGCATGTCCATAATGAAGGACAGCACTATAGAAGACAAGACGTGTCGATCCCCGAGTTCGGAAGTCCCAAATCCATCAAAAAGAAGTTTCACAGAGAGAATTGTGATTAGGTCGCAACAAAGGGACAGAGCATCGCAAAACGGCCTTCGTTAGCCAAACATCAACAGACAGCAAAGCACAACAGCAAAGCAAATCGTACTTTTTTTTTTTCCACCAAAAGGTCCAAAAACAATCTTAACAGACAGCAAAGCGCAGCAAGGCAATTCGTTTTTTTCTTTTCTTTTTTTCTTCAGATTGCAAGGAATACGAGTGTGAACGATATACAGAAAACCAAGTTGCGAAATCACACAGATGTCCAGGTAGTCGTATCCAAGCAGAGAGTACAAAATGCACCGAGAAACCATCCATATAGAGCAAATTGAGCAATACAATGAAGTAATGAGCTAATGTTCAAGCCCGTAGGCCACACCAACACAGTATCCAAAGTCGCTCCCCTCTGTCTGGCGCCCAGCGCCCAGCCTACTCTACCCGACTATGCTACCTACAGCTGGTTCATGCAACAGGCTCACTTCAACTCTCGAAGGCCAATGCACATGACTGTCAACACCATAGCCGACCTCTCTTCATGCACCAGGTAAATATCTCGTCACCCTCAATCAGACCTTGATAAGCCCACACTCGCCTCCTACCCCCTGGCGCCCAGCAGCCGGGCTATGGCTGCCTACGCCCCGCTGCCCTGCAGCGCCCCACTTCACCTCCACGCGCCCCGTCAGCGCCCTTGGCCGCAGCGCAGCATCAAGCGATAGCGCATCAGCACTTCCGCATTGCCTGCACTGGCCAGAATGCCTGGCCTAGGCTGCCTTACTTCTTTTATCGAAGTGGCAGCCTCCTGAATTCTGCGTGTGGCCTGGCTGGAAGCTTCCAGTAGCTTCCGGTTGGCCCTCAGACCCTGCGACCAGGCCCGAGACTACAGTTGAGGGCCTGGGCCCTTTTCAGTTGGACACGGCCTGAGTCTCCGGACTTGGGCTGTTTGCTGCATCCGTGCAGGGCTCCCAGGTAGGTGCATCGGCAGTACTGCTTTTCCAAAGGCCGATGGCCTGCTTCCCAATGTATCGGCCCTGCTTTGTGTATATGTGCCCAGGCGCAACTGTCAAGGCCTGGGCCAACTGTACGACGCAGCTTAGTGAGGCCCACGTGTCTACCCAACCAACTGGCGTGCTGCGAGAGCCTGAATACCCACATATGGAAATGTCGAATTTTGGCCTTTGACGAATATTCAGGCCCGCCTTCAATTAGGGCGGGCACTCAGCTTGCTGGGGCCTTAGCCCAGAACATATGATGTCTGAAAGGGCCCCTTGAGGGCTCGTTCCTCACATTCCATCCCCCTTAGCTTCGAAAGTCCGCTGAGATGCTTCATGCTGGTGCCTTCCCTTTCAGTTTCTTCTCATAATCTGCCACGATCTGAGCTGTCTTGACAAGTTCCTCCCTTGAAATCCATCGATCTTCCTTAGGATCAGTATAATGCCTGAAATGTACTTTGTATTCCCTCGCAGGTTTAGGAGGTCTTCCCCTGCCAGGTGGCTTGGGAACAGGCATGTCTCTGTGATCCTGGATGTTGTCAACGTCCACGTGGCCATCCATGGTTGGGGCCAGCATAGATCTCCGTGATGGGAACTGTGTTGTCTCAGCGAAAGGTGCAAGCTTGGAGGCGTGAAAAACAGGGTATGTGTGTGGGTGACCAGGGATACGAATGGCGTACGAGGGACCATCCAAATCATTCCCCACAATGTCTAAGACTTCCCAGGGACCGAAATACTGAGGCATTGGTTTCCAAGAGATGCCAAACTCCTGACCCAACTCACTAGCCTTGACCCAGACACGTTCCCCTACCTGAAATGTGGACCGTCGGCGACGTTTGTTCTAAGAAGCAATCATAGCTTCCTGAGATTTCTTGATGTGTTCGACAGTCTGCTGCAACAATTTCTCATACTGGACACCAAATTCAATGGTTCCTGAAGTTGCAACAGTCCGGTTTTCAGGGAGGAGAAAGTCTAGAGCAGATCTTGGCTTTTCCATCCCAGATGCAGTTGATTAGGACTGACGCCGGTGGTGCTGTGTACAACATTATTGTACAGACTGGCGATGAGAGGTAGTTTCTCATCCCAGTCATCCTGGCTGGGCTTGATGTAATGCCTCAGCAGATGCTGCACCACACGGTTCATCTGTTCAGCCTGCCCATTTGCTTCGGGATGATTCCCAGAAGTCATCTGAAGCTGGCTGCCCATCTGTTCAGCGGCCTTCTTCCACATCTCGCTGGTAAACCGGACATCTCTATCACTAACAATGGTCTTTGGCAGTCCAAAGTCACGCACCCAGTTGTCCATGAACAACTTAATGATGTGCTCAGTCCTGGCAGTCTCCGACATGGCAATTAGTCTAGCACATTTAGTGAACCTATCTGCTATGACGAAGATATGCCGCTTGCCATTCTTGCTGGTCACGAGAGTATCCATGAAGTCCATGAAGATGCTCTCCCTTGGGCCAGCAGGAATGGGTAGAGGCTTGAGCAACCCAAGCGGGGCTTGAGTCCG
>BFEA01000018.1:3083844-3096559 GCA_003427395.1 Chara braunii | reverse complement strand
TCTGAGAGTCTGAATTGAACTGCAAAGTTTGAACTTTTAAGTTATATATGAAGTTATGAACTTAAATTACTAAATCCAAAGTTCAAAGTTCAAAAGTTAATCTTTAGAAAAAAAAAAATTCTCTGTTTCTTTAGTCTTGTGCCTGCTTTGCACTGTTTGCAACTCTGCATGTCCGCTACTTAAATGTGCAGGTTGATCTGCTGCAAGACACGTGCTCTGCTGCCTGAACTACAGAGTGCAAAGCAGGTAAGTGCCTGC
This sequence comes from Chara braunii, assembly GCA_003427395.1. Lineage (NCBI taxonomy): Eukaryota > Viridiplantae > Streptophyta > Charophyceae > Charales > Characeae > Chara > Chara braunii. Next base: position 3,096,301 of record BFEA01000018.1, on the reverse strand, counting down.
CAACATCCCCACCCAACCTCCCCCCCACCCCCGTTGTTTGTTTGTTTGTTTGTTTGTTTGTTTGTTTTGGGTCCGGACATTTTTGCACCCCGGGGACCGGTCCGGACTGTCCAGTGTCCGGTGATGTCCGGATCACCGGACAGTCCGGACCGGTCCAGACACTGGTCCGGAAGACAGTCCGGAAGTGTCCGGTGTCCGGGTCCGGGGTTACCATGTTATTATTTTATCTTTTTTTGGGAGGGGGAACGGGGGGCGTATGACAGGAAGATGGGGATATGGCGAGGAGAGGGGGATATGGAAAGGAGGAGGAAGATGTGGACGAGGAGGACGACGAGGAGGAGTCGAGATGGGGGAGGAGAAGAGATGGACGGAGGGAAAAGAGGAAGGGCAGGAGGAGGAGGACGAGTGGGAGGAGGAGGAGAACCGACAAGGTAGTCGGACAACCTCAGTTTTAACTTGATGAGATGAGCCGCCAAAGTGATTTATTCCACTTTACCGCCGACCTAAGATTAGGCACGCACACACCCGTCTCCATACATTCCCAATCTTTTTGGATGACAAGTTGCTGTACGAATGATTCTTAATCAGGTGCATTACTTGAAGCGTTGCATGTCTCACCCTCTAGGACGTGGTCCGGGGTATTTCTCCTCCTTGCCCGAGAACAAGACTCGGATCTCAGAAGTCGGGCCGTCTCCACCGAATCGGCATGTATCCCCCCGTAGAACGGTCCACTCCGGGTCGATAACAGGGCCGGCTCCTAAAGCAACGAACCCCCGCCCCAAATACTTCCTAGAGAAAGAGAATGTGTTCACCGCAAGTAGGTTTTAGTTATTCTCATTTCTCCTAAGTTCAGGATAACTTTGACGAAAAGAAATCAAAGGAGATAGAGAATGAAAATCATTTGGACATGTATAGGTAGACAAGGTAGTTCGGGATAGAAAGGATCAATCCTCAGGAAAATACTAAGTCAGTTTAACTTTATCTTCCTTATTAGACATTACTTTTACGACACACTAGATTAACCATTTTCAAAATGACAAAGTTTTTTTTACAAACAGGCAGGTAGTAAGTAGAAGGAAGACAATCCTTTTCATCTGTCCTAAATAGGCATAAATCAAACTCCTTTGCAAGCATCCTTCTACCTACCTACACAGAATGCAAAGAAAAACAGGTTCAAAAGAAGACAATACAATCCCATACTCAAATCAGACATTTCCATTCACATGCATAACTAACTCACTCAAGAAAGCCGAGTAATATTCCAATCAAAAGAAAATGATCGCCGTTGAATATGAAAATATGTGTCTCACATAAAAATATGTGGCTCACAACTCCACAAGTTGTGGCCTTTCTGCTGAGCCACGGTCAACGTCCTCCTCCAAGTACTCAAAAGAGCAGAGGTCGGGCCACAAAAAAACTCAAGCGAGATAGCCCTTCAGGAGGGTGTTCCCACAAATGAGTTTTCACATGGTCCCAATGTCCCAAACTGATCCCTGCTTACACCGGTCTCAACGTCCCGGGCTCTCCCAACACAGTCCCAACTGCACTTTTACCACCAATGGTACTCCCCAACCAAACCAAGGATACTCCCCAACCAACCACTATTCCAAACTCCAATTATAACGTCCGCTCAAAATAGCTACACCGGTCGCTCGTGCCCCTACTTCAAGCTGATCCCAATTGGTCCCAAAATGGCCCCAGGTGGTCTCTCATTACCGCCGCAGCACAGGATGGTCCCAAACAAAAACACCACTCGCTCTGCATACCGCAAAAAAAAAAAAAAAGGTGGCCCTGGCTGAAAACCGCATGTGTCGCGAGACCCAATGACTACTGCCGCGTGCACTCACTCTACACTTTCTTCATGCCGCCAGTCCACATTGTCGCACGATTCAATCGTGCACCAACGCCAGCCCAACCTCTAGACCACGCTGAAATTCACCACAACCGCTGCGCACCAAAAAAAAAGACAACGGCAGGATTACCGCTCGCTGTGCCCTCAAAAACACTTCAATCTCATCACGTCGTGAGGCCCGAACAACTGTACCGAAATCGAACATCACTCGACGATCAAAATTACTGGGCAGATACCCTTGTTAGGGTTTCTGCCCCGACAACGATGACCAGTGCTGCTAAGAAACAGTCTTACAGCCGCCGATGACTCCAATTTCATACTTGCGGTTCATCAGTTTCATGTGTATCTACTAAGCACCCTTCCAATGTACGAAAAGAATCGGGAATTCCCCGCAAGAACATAGGAAGATACACCAGGACAAACAAATACATTGTAAAGAAACCCGGTATGAGTACGAATTGAGGAGCGGCCAGATGTAGCCGTTGTTGTGCCCCCACGTGCTAGAGGAATGAGAAGAGGCTACCCTCGTTGATATGGCGAGCGAAATTGGCTTGAGTCCTCCACTAGAATGGAGAAACTCCAGTTGTTACGAGTGTCGAAGCCGCTACCACTCCCTCACTTACGAGCACTACAGGTACGTACTTCTCATTCCCTCCCCTATGTAACACTCGTCTCCCTCCCTGTCCTCTTATTCTCTTTTTTAATCGCGCCCCACCATCTCACCTGCGCATAAGGAGAGAGAGCGAGAGGCAGCTTCTACCAATAGAATGAGCAAAATAAAAAATGAACTACCGCTAGAACATGGCTAGGTGCATCGACACTTTTCTCTTCCATTCTCGAGCGCGGCTCTCCCTGCCTATGCCGCCTAATCCGCCACTCAACGCCAGATCTGGCGCGGTCCTCCTCTTCACAATGTTCCGAAACCTCGAGATAGTCGCTTGGTTCATCCAAATCGGCCGAAAAACGACCGAGATGCAACAAATCTACATTGACTTCCTGACCCTTTTCAAACCTCCCGCGCAATCTTTCTTCTTATTAACTCTCATTCTACTAACCCTTCGCTCATTCTAACTACATATTCGAATTCGCCATCCCTGAAAACCACGGATTCGGCTTTTACTTTGCCGAAATCCGTTAAGAAACGAAAATATATGATCTTTTACGCCCTGTTCTTCTTCTTCCTAGCTCTCTGCCAGACTCCTCGGCGCACACCTTTTTCTTCCTATCTCCCCCTACACTACCCCTCGTACTAATCCGACCCCGCCATCAAATTCCTTGCTTTAAACCCCCCATCTCGACCTCTACTTCACCCGATTCCATTAAGGAACGGGCGAGTTACACCTTTTTCGCTCCTCCATAACTACTATCCCGCTTCGCTGTCTTCTGCCTTGCTATGCGTGCACCCGACACAATTCCCCGTCCAGATTCATTCGTCTCCTTCCTGTCTTCGCCCGGTGCCACTGTGCGCTAGTCCAGACACTACGAGGCAGTGCCTATCGATAAAGACAGCAGGACGGTGATCCCGAAAGCCGACATCCGCTAAGGAGTGTAACAACTCACCTGCCAACCTATCAATCCCGCAAATGGATGGCGCTGGAGTCTGCGACCTATGCTTTGACCGCCAGGGCCACTCCGATGTTGCAGTGAGTGGAAGGGCGGAAGCCTGCTGCTAAGCCAGCAGTATGAGCCTGGGTGAGGCGGGTCCCGGTGCAGATCTTGGTAGTAGTAGCAAATATTCAGACGGGGACTCCGAGGACTGAAGTGGGGGTGGGTCCTGTGCGCTCAACCGCAGCAGCCCTGCGGCCCCCTTTTTGGCGCCCCTCCCTATGCAGGCGAGCTTGCTATCTCACATTCCCGCAGGGCATGCTCACACTCGAACCTCTTACAGCAGATCGTGGTCAGCGGACGGTGCACCCACCGCAACCTCCGCCACCTTTTTGCTGCAGCCCCACAGATCTGCTCGGAATGTTCTCCAATTCCCTTCCACTTTAAGTTATCGATGCTCTCCAAATGGGAAGCAAGGAAAGCCATGGTCACATGCCCCACCCTCTCACGCACATTGACCTCTTCAGTCTGAGTTTCACGACGGGCGGGTAGAGGAATTCTACCTGCACCCCGAACACAAGCAGGTCCGGACAGCCCCTAAAACCGGTGTCGCGCCCCACTTAAAAACAATAATAATAATAATAACAGTAAAGATAAAATAATGACCACAAAATTTAAAAGTAAAACCGCGCGGTGAGGGGAAGAAAAAGGGGACTGCTAGTACCGCCTTGGTCCCGCCAAGCTACCCCGAGGGCAGCAAAACCATGGGGGATAGCCTCGTCGGGCCCTAAACTCCTTGGTTCCGTCTCGCTACTCCAATACGCCTGTGTCGTCGCCCACTGGCCTCGATCCCTAAATGTTCCAGATGAAGGGTCCGCTACTATAACCAATTGTGCTAGGCCCAAGGACGAGCCTATCGCTCGCGGCAAGCCGTATAAGCAAGTATCACGCAGCGCACGGGTCCTACCGAAACGCTCCAAAAACACACCCCGACTTGTCAACTGAGCCCGCGGCCGTCAAACTCCCGCGCCCATCGCGTGGCGCTTGGCCCCCCGCTTTTGCTCTTCCATTCACCTGGCTCATTACACCCAGCCGCACCTTCGTCGACGTCGCCACTCGCACGTACGCACATGTCACGATTTAGGTGTTCCAATCAAGAGACAAGATATTTTAATCCTAGGTTAAATCAAAAACAAAAATTTAATTGGTGACTACGCCGACTTTACATTCATGAATCAAGAAGAGAGATCATGTGCGCCTCAAATCTGCACGCCCACACACTCTCTATTTCTAGTCAACCACTTAGTTTGCGTAATCGAAACACAGCCGCGACTCGCGCAGTGTACCCAAACTTAAAACCAAAATGAATTTTTGTCACTTGCAAAAACCAGGACGGATACCCTTGTAAGGGTATTCGCACCGACAACGTCTTTAGGTTTACCCTAGGACACAAAATGAGGTATGTTGACTTATCTGGTAGTGTATGCAGATGCCTCTTACCACTTCTCCCCCTACCCAACTGCAACATCCAGGTCCAGTTTAAGAGTCGAGGCCAAAATGTGAGATTGGCGTAGTTGGTTCATAAGCCGACCCCCTGTCCACCTCTGCCCTTTTATACCATGTGACCTCGTCCCCTTTCACTCTTGTCAGCTTGTTGTCAACCTCCTTGTGGAACAAGTTGATCAACACTTCCCCTCCTGCTTCCCCCTTCAAGACCTCCACCAAACTCCCAACCATGTCCTTTTTTTTTTTCACGTCCAAGGTGTTGTAGAGGCCAGTCACTGAGTGCATAGTGATCACTTGGAGTTGTGAGCCACGACTCCCAACCATGTCCTCATTTCCCCTAATCCCCACCCAATCAGGACCCAGTCCAACGGTACGGCAAAAATGATGGTCTCTAATGCATCACCCACCTTGTGGCAATACTTCAATCTCTCCCTTAATTAAGGTTCCGATACCCAATCCCTCGTCTCCTGGTCCCAAATATTCCCCACCTTGAGGATAAGATGCCTAAGCCATCCCTTCCAAGGGGCATCCGTGCTCTGCAACGCTCTACTATGGGTGTCGAAGACCCATCGGTTGCCAAAAAGGGGTCGTCTATACACCTCTTCCCAACGTTGCGGCGGGGTCCTACCGGGGAGAGGCAGTTCGCGCCATGCTTTTATTAGTGTGGCCCAAAAAGCGTCATTCCTCAAGTCCCGCATGGGCGCCTGTCGGTCCGGCTCCGACTCCTCTCTCGCTGTTGGTGAAGGCCTACGCACCGGCCAGTACCGGTCCTCCAACCATACCACCGCATCGATATCAAGGGGGGCGAGTGGGGCCAGCCTGGAATTTGTTGCAGTGCAAGTGCGTCCCATGACGATCGTGTGTAAAAAAGGAGGCCTTTCACCCAATGTAAGGACAGGGCCATCACTTGGGTGGTTGGGTTGATGATACCCAAACCCCCCTTGGTTTTCGGTTGGATCACCGATTGCCAGACTATTCTGCTGATAGCATTGGGGCACTCGTGGTTCCCCCTCCACAGGAATGCCGCTACCTGCCTCTTGACGGAGACCATCACCGTTTTGTATCACAGCGAGGACATGACAACATTGTTGATAACCAAGGACTGCCCCATCAAGGAGGTCCACTGGTCCTTCCACTGGGTTAGCTTCACCACCACCGGTTGCATGAGCTGCGCAATCGTTGGACGGTGGCCACCCTTCTGCTGTTAATGTCACCCCTAAGACCCTGATTGGGACCTCCTTGGGCAGCCATTTGATCCGCGGGGATTTAGGTGGCCTACCCCCCTAGTAGTGTATCTACCAACCCTCCGTCTTACTACCCCAATTTACTCACATGTTCAATAACTCACATAACCGGTCCATCAGGCAATGAATTTCCTTAATGTTTTTTCGTGGATGCTTCTATCATCAAGGTGACGTCATCAACAAAGAGAGAGCAGACCGAGATGGCCTCTTCTGGGATGTAGTTCACCCTTATTCTTCGGATCTCCTTGTGGGTGCGTAAATTAGCGGTTAGCGCTCCATGATTATAATGAACAAAAACGGTGCGGCCGGATCGGCGTACAAAGCGCTCCAGGTGGATACCGGGTGCCACCCTACCATTCACCTGCGGTTAGCGCTCCATGATTATAACGAACAAAAACGGTGCGACCGGATCAGCGTACAAAGCGCTCCATGTGGATAGCAAGTGCCAACCTGGCATTCACCTGCACTCTCGTTGTGGCGTTGTGGTGGAGTATCTCCACCCATCGTATAAAGCATGGACCAAAATTACTTATCTAGGAACTTGTCTAGGAAAACCCAATCCACATGGTCATATGCCTTCTCGAAGTCAACAAATATGATGGCCCCATTGTGCCCGAATTGTCGCAACAACTTGATTATCTCATTGATGGGCAGGACATTATCTTGTATCTTTCTTCCCTTGATAAAGTCTGTTTGTGTCGGATGTATAATGTCCCTCATCACGCTAATCATCCGGTTCGCCAATGCCTTTGCCACCATCCGGTAGACCACTGTCAAGAGGGTGATCGGACGGTAGTTTCTTATGTTTGTTTTCTCACCTTTTCTATGCAGGAGGGTCAAGACCCCTTGCCTAACAAATTCACTCATTTGACCTGTTAGCCATGCCGCATAGTAGTAGTTCACTGGTACTGGTGAGAGCGCGGTCCACATTGCTTCCCAACATTCCTTTGGGAACCCATCAATTCCGGGGTCCTTTTCCTCCTCCTTTGTGAGGGGCATCTCCAGGGTCTCCCGTTGCTGGTCCGTGAGTTGTTTGATACCAGAAACTCCTCAATTTCCTTGTCTCTTTGGTCCACAGAAGCGGTTTTTGCATTCTGAATCTTTCTGATGTGAAAAGATCATGAAAAAATCTTTGGCGATACGAACACATTGCGGCGTGGTAGTGCTCAACTGTTCATGTGGGATCGGCTAAGGCATAGATGGTTGTTCTTCCTGCCTTTAGCCTAGCCATGGCAACGAAGCGTGTGTCCATGGCCCCTTCTGTTTCAAGTCTGTGCAGCTTACCTCTAATCCGTGCTCCATTCCATCTTCGTTCCATGTGGTTTAGTAGACGGGCTTCTGTTGCCTGAATGCCCGCAGCCAACTTGTCCCCATACATTGTGCCTGGTCCTAACTGTTCCTCCTGTTTAATTTTGAAGTTCTATGTCATCTGCATTTCGCTGGGAAGCCACCATCTTTGAATATACAGAGCACTTCCAAGCCCGTTGTTAAACCATACGATGTCATCTTGGATTGTGTCCCTACGGGTTTGCCAGTATTCCCATGTGTCCCAAGTGAAGGTCTGGAAGGTGTGTTGCATTAGAAGGAAGGTATTTAATTTATAGAAGCCAGGCCCTTGATCCGGAAGTTTTCTGAACGAAAGTACGGCCACGCACATTGCGTGGTCCAGTCCCAGGAAGGGGCAGCGTGGGAAGACGTCTGCGATTTGCAGGGCGCCATCAATACGTGATTTGGTGGTTCTATCTGGTCCGTTTCTTTTGTAGCAGGAAAAGGCGCGCCGGGTGGGATAAATTTTACGGAATGTGTCGTACACTCTTAGGGAGGAGCAAAGATCCGCAACAACTTGCTCATCAACTTCCACATGCGCTGGGTAGGGGGACAGGATCTGTCATCTGTCCAGCCATCGATCCGGGCCAACGCAGCTACTGCAGCTTCAGTAAGTCTGTACCAACCATGCAGGCGACCCCAGTAGGGCTGAAGAGGCTACCTAAATGACCAGAACAAAGCTGGGCAACAGCAATCAATACAATCAGGGTTACTTATGTCCAGCAGGCGGCCCCAGTGGGGCTGAAGAGGCTACATGCATACTAGAACAGAATAACAAAACATACAAAAGGAGGACATCGTTGTATCTGGGACGCTGTACCCAGTTTCCAGCAGGTGTAGCTCCCCACCAATGGACCTGAGCAACCACCATCAGTCCTACGAGATAGGGATCCTCATATCGTCCCCCCCTAGTACGGTGACGCTGAAACTTCAAAGAAAAAAACAATTTTTTTTCTTATACAAGCTGGACAGCTATGGGCCGCCAGCAACAACAACCAAAAACGAACTCGCTCCCTATCTCACTCTCCCACTCTACCCTCAGGCCTCACTATCTCTCTGACTGTCTTCCTCACTCTCCCTCTCACTCAACTACAGCTATGGAGCCGGACGCTGTTGACTATAGCTACTACTAAAAAAAAAAAAAAAAAAAAAAAAGACTGAATTCCTCGAGCCTGACTCAGCACGTAAACACAAGACCACAGCGGCAGTTCTGCAACAACAGCCACAAAGTGGAAAAGATGTTGACGCCTCCACTGCTTGGACTTCTCTAAGCAACGCTTCGGCTACCCAACCTCAGACATTCAGGATCAGCACCCTCACTTGCTGACCGCGGTTGTCCTTCCATACATCAGTAATGTTCACTTTCTTGCGACTTGGGCCTCTGACTGGACTGGACTGAACTGGGCTGACTGCCCTGCTGACCTACCGGTCTATACTCTAGACCCAACTTACCTACCTACCAGGCTGGGACTTATGGTACATTAGACTTGGAACCTTGGGACCAGAACTTCGAACAGGACGCTGATACTTGTGAAATCCTTTCAAAAAGGAATTAAATGATTTAAATCATTCAAAAGAAAAGATTAATACAATACCTTTCTCGGCCTTTTGGCTAAGATCAAGTGTAGCATCTGCCCTGATCAGTTTAATATCTGATCCGTGGTCCACAGGAAAAAGAAAGGGGAAACTACACGGGAGTCGCAAAAATGAGTTATAATTGCACTATGGGCCAAGGTACAGTTCTGATCCGAATCGCCGTTCGGGCAATGTATACAACCCAGCTTTCTGGCCAGGTAGACTGCCTGAAATGCAATTGCAAACTGGTTGTTGCCCCATAGTGCAATTATAATTTATAACTCGTTTTGTGACTCTACTGAAGTTACCCCCCAAAAAAAGAAGGCTTTTTTGCCTCTGCCAACGAAAGGGGATGCATGTTGCCCCACACCCAACAGCAGTGGTCAGAGATGGGGTGAGGCCGCCAGTGGGGGTCCGGCTAATGCAAAGACCGAACATTTTTGCCAGTAACTGTGCCTCCCTTTTTCATCATTCCCCGCCCCCATCGAGTAGCAGCAGAGGCAAAACTTTTCGGCACACTTGTCTGCCATAATGGTGGCTTGAACCACCAGTTCCCTTGCAACAATGTTACCAAACCAACATGTTCCCCGGCTATCAGTTCTTTCTCCAGTTTCCTAACTTTGTCTTTTGTTGTGGTTTGTCTTTTATTTCTTCTTGCAGCTCCTCTTCTACCCTGCCTCTCACGTACAAGGCTCGCCACAGTAAAGTGGTGTAGCGCGAGCTGCCCACAACCTGTCTGCCATAATGGCCCACTTTCACGCTATGCCTTTAGTAGTCTGTGGGTATGGGTTGTCATTTTGCTATACACAACACCACAGAAAAAGCACGGCTGTGCCAGACTGTTTCGTCGGATTTTCACCGACTCATCAGGAGGTTGAACCCCAACAGTCTTCCCAGGATGCATTTGACTGATGGATAAGGACACACCACGTCGCCCAGAGTTGGCGATACCCCTGAGAAAAGTGGTCCACTTTGCTCACACCAACCAACCCTGCAATCCTAGCAGACTGTCGGTCCTGACAAGAATGGCATCAAATCTGAGACACTACTCTGTCACAGCCACAAAACCCACTCTACACACCCACCCCGCCATGGATACCCACTGTTGTGTGTGTGTTTGCATGTGTTTGTGTGTGTGAGAGAGGGACTGTGACGAACCTGCCGGGATGGAGGTCCGCCGGGATCAAGATGGAGGGATGAGGAAGGAGGAGATGGAGATGGAGCTCGAGAGGACAGCACAGCTCCGACGCAGACTCAACACGCATGTACTCCAACCTGTGCAAATGAAGAATGAATGAAAATACAGACTGCAGCTGGGGTGTACCCCCAGTGGACTGACCGGACTGGACTGGACTGTGGTACCGACAGTGGTGTGCCGGGCAGGACTGGACTGGACTAAATATCCATGTGGCCAGTGCGATCAGGCCAACAGCCTGGTCCCAGAGGCCGAATAGGCAAACAGCCCTGGCTATAGGCCAGGGTCGCTAGAGGCCCGCTGCAGGGAGAGAGTAAAGAGGGGTAAACGGTCAAGAGCAGGAGGGAACTGAATGGGTGCATGGTGGGTGGCTAAAAAGCGCATGCCTAGAACCTACGGCATAGCAACATGGTTGGCAGCCGCACACTACATGCCTGGCAGTTGAATAGTACATAAGGATCTGGACAGGCAAACTGCGCACACCCAAAAACCAAAGGGCACACTCCTAGGAGAAGTTCATGGACATAATCTGCTTGTCAATCCAACCAGATTTGTAAAAAAAATCCCCTGTGCGTACGAGGTTTCCCAAACGAAGAAGGCACCCAAAGTTGAATGATACCCCAAATCAGCCTGTACTGACAGGAGTTGCAGATATGCTGTAATAGCCTATTGCAGAATATGACTGCCTGGAATGTCAACAGAACCCGGACACCATTTTGAGTAAGATACATCCAGGAGAGTCCTGATGTTAAATGTTCTCCGAGAAACTAGCATAAAAGGCTAAAAGCCTATTAAAAGAAAGAATGTCCAAAGAGAGGTCCGTTTCTGATGACCAACAGACACCAAAACGTTAAAAAACAAAAACAAAAAGCACAAAACAGGAAAGGACCTGATTATCGACCAACACGCTATTGACCAAATTTGGACGTAAATCCAGTCATATACACACCCATGAAAGCCCCCATCTGTGTACATCGTGGAAGCAGCAACACACACCAAAGCACAAAGGACGACGTTAACCAACAAAAAAAAAAAAAAAAAAAAAAACCAGAAACAGAAACAAATCCTCGAGAAGGAGACTTCCTAGATCCTACGAGTTTTTTTTTTTTCTCCCCCCCTCCTTCCACGTCCCTTCTTTTTTGAAGTTCTTTCCTTTTTGGCTTTTTCCATGTCCATTGTGCTGTAGATTTGTTCCACACTTTCTGTACGAAATCTGAGAGTGGAGAGTCTGGAGACCCATTCAGGATAGTTGTTGCATGCTCCTGAATTGCTGGCAGTGTTACACCCGACCCGAGGAACTTCAATATAGTAGGACACCCGAGGAACAACCCCCCGCCCCCCAGGAACTTCAACATAGTAGGACATATAGACAGCAAAATGTTTCAACATCCACCGTGGCCTGAGAGATTCGAACTCTCGCGGGTATAACCCATGTACTTAGCAGGCACACGCCTTAACCACTCGGCCAAAGCCACTGCATGCCTTNCTTCAACATGCACCGTGGCCTGAGAGATTCGAACTCTCGCGGGTATAACCCATGTACTTAGCAGGCACACGCCTTAACCACTCGGCCAAAGCCACAGCTTGCTCTTGAGTGGCTTTTGACCTTCAAATCTTGCTGGAACCCAGTGACAGGTAACAAAGTTGCCACTTTTTTTTTGGGCCTCTATTAGGACCATGGCAACCGGCCGGACGTCTGGACCGGAATCCAGACGGTCCGGTTGTCTGGGTATAGGTCCGGTGTCTGATCCGGTAGGTCTGGATTGGGTCCAATTTTGAAATTTTCGAATTTTTTGGGGGGGGATCCTAGGACTTTTTTCGGGTCCTAGGCCGCCCCCCAGAAATGTCATGTCATGTCATTGGATCAGTACCTCTGGGCCTCAGCCCTCCTCCGTGCAAGCACGAATTCGAACCGGCGACCTCGGCCTCAAGAGCCAAGTATCGTAACCACTACAGCCAGGACACGGTGTTCAAAAACGGAACCATACCGGCCGTGATATCCGCCCCACCCCTGCAAATGCCCCTGGTATTTTTTTCGGCCGTTTCAGGGCCTACAGGACGCCGCCAGATGCCTCCAACAGTTCCCTCCGCTGAGTCGGATTCCAAAAATGAAGCACTGGCTGCAAAGCGCCGCAGAACATCAAGCGAGAGAGAGAGAGAGAGAGAGAGAGAGAGAGAGAGAGAGAGAGAGAGAGAGAGAGAGAGAGAGAGAGA
>BFEA01000018.1:3039516-3055417 GCA_003427395.1 Chara braunii | reverse complement strand
TGTGTGTGTGTGTGTGTGTGTGTGTGTGTGTGTGTGTGTGTGTGTGTGTGTGTGTGTGTGTGAGTCCGTGTATGTGTGTGTGTGGAGTCATGCGTGGCGCATGAGTGATGGCCATAGACACTGCTGTTACTCGATGGGGCCGGGGGAAGTAGACGGGAGGTGCAGCTACTGGCAATATGCTCCATCTTTGCGTTAGCCAAACAAACCCCCCCCACCCCACCCCACACCGGCCCCGGCCTAGCTATGCTTGCAGGGGTCCCCTGAACAGGCTTAGGAGTAGTGCTGGATATGCCAAGCTAGAAGAGGCGCCCTGTTTGAAGGGTGAAGAGGCACTTCTGTTGCTACAGAACTTCCTACTGCTTCGTCAATCCTCCTGGGCAATCAGGGGCAATCAATGCTGGCGGGTTACGCTTATGTTAGTCCTCATGAATCTCATGGTTGTACGGGTATGCTGGACCCGGTTTCCAGCAGGTGTAGCTCCCCACCAATAGATGGGTCAACCAGGGGCAGCGACTACTAGAGGAGGCTACTCGTATCACCTCCAGTAGAGGTCACTGGTTTTGGAGGTGAAAAAAAAAAAAAGGTAGATAGTGACAGGTCAAATTGAGAGAAGAATATAGCTTAGCTTGCACGGCATCTCATATGGGACCCGGCGGAGTGGGAACGGCCAGCTCAGGGGATGCAGAGGAAAACGGTGCAGCTCCAAGATTTGACCACAAAGAATATCTACAACTCGCTGCTGGAATCCCGTAGACATCTGCAGGGAATTGAGGGAATAACCGAGGTGTATTATAGTTACAGAGGAAGGATAGGAGGAAGAGGAGGCTTTGGTGGGATTTGAGTGTACCATAATAGTTGGGTAGGCAGGGGGGGTAGACATCCATGTAGGAAGACGACGGAAGTAGGAGGATTGGGAGGTAAGAAGGACAAAATCCTTAAGAAACTGAAAAACATCAAAAGCAAGGAAAACATAGTCGAACATACTTGAACTTTGAGATAGGAAGCGGAGAAATCCTAGTAGATGAAGGAAGAATGGAAAGAAAGGCAGGAAGAAGGGGATATGGATGAACATGGAGGGAAACTAGGTGTAAATACAGGGTAGAATAGCCAGAAGCCCTGTTAGTCTCTTGGCAACAGCAGAGAGACAAGGGTAGAGAGACTACAGTATTAGGCTGCATATATAAAATAGATGGTTTTGGCAAAGATGGAGGGACAAGCCAGAGAGACATGAATAATGTTCTGTACATGAAACCAGATGCTCTTCAAATGCCTGGAGGGCGGAATCAAGAAATAGAGTATCAGGGACCACACTAGTAAAGCCACTCGGGGCGGAAATAAGAAATAGAGTATTAGGGACCATACTAGTAACACCTAGGAAGCACACTACTAAAACCACTAGGGAAGATCTTGAGATGCCGATAAGAGGCTTGTGAGACAGCTAGGGACGCTCCCCCCCCCCCCCCCCTCCCCCCGGCACCTCGCTCTTTTAGGGATCCCCCTGCTGCATGACTGGGTGCTTCTAGTAAGCCTCCCGATCAGCGGGGGAACCCTGAAGAAGAGCCAGGATCTGGAGGAGGGTGTGGGTTGCCGCAGTCCCCCCCTTGGGCATGTGACTAGGGCCGCAAGGGTAGAGCCGTTTCTCTAAGTCCTCTTCTCCTTCCCCTTCCCTTTCCCCTAGGGAAGATCTTGAGATGCCGATAAGAGGCCTGTGAGACAGCTAGGGACCCCCCCCCCAGCCCCCTCCTCCCCCCGGCAGCTCCCTCTTTTAGGGATCCCCCTGCTGCATGACTGGGTGCTCCTAGTAAGCCTCCCAATCAGTGGGGGAACCCTGAAGAAGAGCCAGGATCTGGAGGAGGGTGTGGGTTGCAGCAGTCCCCCCCTTGGGCATGTGACTATGGCTGCAAGGGTAGAGCCGTTTCTCTAAGTTCTCTTCTCCTTCCCCTTCCCCTTCCCTTTCCCTTCTCCCCTTCTTTGGTCCCCTCGGTCCCCTCTCNTGGCTGCCCCCATCCCCGTGTGTCACAAGGACCCACTTGCACGCAGCCAAAAGGCAAAGAGGTAAAGAAGGGGAGGAGGAAACCAAACCTGACAGGGAAAGAAAGATAGGGAAAGAAAGATAGGGAAAGAAAGATATCGTCACATAAATATCAGAGCGCAAAAGCGAAAAAACAACAACAAAGGAAAACACAAAAAATATCAATTCATTTTTAATCTTCTTCCTTACAAGACTCCCCCTGTTCAGAACCTCTTGCGTACAAGGCCGCCCACGTGGATGTAGGTTGATCGGCGGGTGCCCCCACCCCCATGTGTCATATCGACCCACTTGCACACAGCCAAAAGGCAAAGAGGCAAAGAAGAGAGGAAGGGAACAGCCAAATAAMACAGAACAGGGGGCAACAAAACAGATCCCAGATGACAAGTCCCCCATGCAAGCACCGCCCCTGCACCACACCACAGGCCAAACGACGGGACAAGACCAACCAGGATGTCAAATCATTCTCGTCTGCAAAAAAATAAAAAAAAGCTCCGGTCCACAGTGTGACAACCAAAGAGAAAGAGAAGACAATCCCGGATGACGATTCCCACATACAAGCACCGCCCCCGCGCTCAGAAGGCCACCGGGAAAACAACCAACCAGGATGCCCAATATACAGAACCGAAGCAGACAAGATTCACAAACCAAACATTCTACCATATCCATAGTAAAAAAACGGAACCATTCAGTAGGCCCGCAAAACGCAACACCCCAACAATGGGGAAGATTAAAGAGAAAAAAAAAAAAAAACGCGGCAACTTGGCTGCTCCCCCCCCAAGCAACTGCATTTAGGTTTGACGACCAGAGACCCTACTGAAATTTCTTTGTATCTCGATCCTAAACCTAAGTGAGACTCTGAGCTTCACGATTATTTTTTTGGAAACCGATGGTAATTAGAACGAGATCTCGGACTTAGTTTCCCTATGTAGGGCGGAGTTATCTATGGTTGGTAGACACAGATATGACTTGTGCTCAAAAGCTAAACTGTAAACTGGCTGAGGCTGCCAGGATAACTCCGGGTTGAATTGTGAGGTCCCCGGTCTCTTTCTGGAATTTTTCCAATATAAGGCTAATGCTTTCCAAAAAAAAAAAAAAAAAAAAAAAAAAACTTAGTGAGACCCGGGCAGTGTAGACAAGAGGTGGGGTTTTCTAGATGGAAGTATAGACAGAGTTTGGGTTTTGTAGGTGGAAGTATAGACAGAGTATTGGTTGGAAGGGCAGAATAGATGGGGCATTTTGTGCTTGTTAAAGAAAAAAAGAAAAAAAGAAAAAAGAAGGGCATGACGTCAGGAGGAGGAAGGAAAGAACCCTAAGCCAAGCAGAAATAGCGTTCTCAGTGAAATCGGCAGACACTCTCCTTAAGGGGAGGAGGGGGTGGAGGGGGGGAGGAAAAAAAAAAGAAGAAAGAAATCGTCAGACATGTCAATAGACAGGATAGAAAGGGGTGTGTGAGTGAAGGGTTGATGATGGTTGAGGGCTTGTTGTTCTTGAGCAAGAATGGGGTATAGACAGACTGTGTGTGCACATAGTACCACATACACAATAGCAAACGTCTCAGGAGTCTGTACAGTGCCATCACACTATGATGAGACACTTTGTTTGTTTGGTTTAAGGGCCTGGCTCCACTACACAATACTTTACATGCATTTGGACGCTTTCTGGGCGCAGTACATTCAGAATGCCGGACTCGTCCGAATGTACCTGGTCCTCAAAGCGTCCAAGTCCATGTAGAGTGATGTGTAGTGGACCCAGGCCCCCAAAAAGACACGCTAACCTGCCACAGGCGTTTCTGATGACCCAGTATGAAGAGCTATGCACATGCATATGGGTTTTTTTTTTTTTTTCCCTCATGAATTTAAGCAAAAAAAAACCGTCTAGAAGAAGAAGAAGAAGACGAAGGTAACACCAACGAGCCCAGCTCAGTTGGTGCACCCATGCACTGTTGAAATACAGACCCATGTTCAAATCCTGCTTTGGACCTTGATGAATGGAATAAATCATTCTGAATTACCAAGGGGCGGTCCGATCAATGAAGATATCCCAAGGCTGTCGCCCTTTTAAAAAAAAAAAAAAAAAAAAAAAAAAAAAAGGAAAGCAAGGGGCAGGTACGTCTCGATCAAGATCAACTTTCCAAAACACAAAAAAAAAAAAAAACAATAAATGGCAGTTTTGACACAGCACGCCTTGCACCGCATCCTTGTAATGTACCGACCTGCCAAGCGGCATGTTATTCATCCAGGCAAAATGGTACTGCATATGCGATGGTTTTGCCTGGATGTATTTTCTGCCGCACGGCAGGCTGATGCATCCCGAAGGACGCTACGTGTGCACAATCTCATCTCATAAATTTGCCCATGAAAAGTACCGGTGGATTCATTGGTCCAAGTGAACCTCCGTTCTGGTGCATACATAATATGCTCTGGCCTATTCACAGTACGACCTTTTTTGGTTGCATCTGTAAAACCTGCCAGATACATCCACGGAAATGAGCTTTTTTTAAGTTTTTTTTTTTTTTTTCCAATAACCGGACTTCGCCTACTAGGGGGTGTGGTACACGGAAGTCCCGATTTAAATATACCCTAGAAGTCTCTCTGAGCTGTCACTACTTCGTTCCCTACCTCAATGCTATGTCTGTGCCAAGTTAACAAGAAACTGCCCAATACGACTACCACACTCATGGTCCTTCTCTTAGCCCAGACATACCACCACCCCAAGCAGGCTCTTTGGGTACGTAGATGGTACTGTTTGCTAAGCCTTCTTTCGTTTTCTTCTTTTTTTCAACATAGCAGTCGGGGATACTATTGGTGGTGGTAGGAGCATCCTCCAATCGTAGAGCCCTTTGACAGATGGCTCCTTTCTATTGGTGAGGAGGATGACCTCTGGAAATGGGTCCCAGCATCCCAGTAATCATCCAGTTGAACCACCGGCACATTTCCCAGTCATTTTTTCCCGACACAGTGCGCATGCGACTGCAAGTTTCGGAGGTTGGCCTACCGAAACAAAATGGCTTGCATGGCCAGTTCATTTTCTTTTGGCGCGCAGTGCTTTTTGAGGCTTGGCAAGGGACGGGTCAAAAGTAGTGGTGGTTTAATGAAACTGGACTGTGGAATGTCCTGCAGCATGGATCACCCTTGGGCTTCCCAGGGGATTGACTGGGAGGTCTCTGATGAGTGGGAAATGTTGCCTCATCAGAATGTAGCCAGGTCGCCTGATATGAAACAGCAAAAACTAGCACATTGGACCCCACTTGAGACCTCAAGCTTGGATTTGTAGTCTACGGGTTGTGCTCCACAGTCCTCTTTTGAGGATTTGCTTAACATAGGCAGCGGGGTTCCACTGCAAAAAAATTAGTTTTCGCTTGGACTGTGCACAGGCCGCTACTTTTGGAACAGTCGTGGATTCATGGCAGAGTGCACCCCGGGGCAAATGAAAACGTATGTAACCTCCGTCTCGTTTTCCGAGTATTCTCCGTAAACACAGTTCAGTCCATCGGACCGCTTTTTCGGTCCATTTGAAAAGCATCTCAACAATTTATCAGTTGTAGAAGGGCGCCATTTTCGTAATGGCCCTGCCAATCGGTCTGTCGGTCCATCGGTTGGTCGGTCGGTTCATCGGTCGGTCAATCAGTCCATTGGTTGGTTCATCGGCCGCTCGGTCTGTCAGTTCATCAGTCTGTCAGTCCGTTGGTTGGTCGGTCGGTTCATCGGCTGTCTCTTATACACATCTAGATGTGTATAAGAGACAGCTGTCAGTCCGTTGGTTGGTCGGTCGGTTCATCGGTCGGTCAATCAGTCCATTGGTTGGTTCATCGGCCGCTCGGTCTGTCAGTTCATCAGTCTGTCAGTCCGTTGGTATGTCGGTCTGTCGTTCTGTCAGTCGATCAGTCCGTCGACCTGGTCGGTCAGTTGGTCGGTCGGTCCGTCGGTCGATCAGTCTGTTTGTCTGTCTGTCTGCCTGTGTGTCTGTCTGCATGTCTGTCTCTGCCTGTTTGTCTCTGTCTGTCTGTCTGTCTGCCTCTGTCTGTCTGTCTGTCAGTCTATCTATCCATCTCACTTGCTTGCGCTCACTCCCCCCCTCCCCCAGACTTCTCTATCGCTCTCTCTTGCTGAAGGAAGAGGCAAAGAGGAAGCAAATGAGGGAACAAGCAGGAAAGAGGTGGAAGGGGAAGAGAAATAGCGAGAAAAAGAGAGCAAGAGAGTGATCAGCTCATTGCCTGCTATACTGCCAGACCTTACTGTTACATATTGCTTCCACCCTCTCCCTTTTACATGGGCCCAGCCTTGCAGAAAATGAACTCGTCCCCACCACCACAACTTTCGGGCTGGGCCGTAGTTGATAAATTTCATCAACTGCTTTTGTCGCATTTCCGGCCTCCAAAAGTCCCGGTGAGGGGCCCACTGTCGGTGCGAATACTCTTACAAGGGTATCTGCCCTGGTTTTTGAAAGCAACAGAGAATAAGTTTGGTCTAAAGTATAGGCATACTGCGCGAGGCGCAGTTGTAGTCTTGGTTTACATTGACTGGGTGGCTGACTAGAGCAGAGAGTGCGTGGGCGAGCAGGCTTGAGGCGCGCGTGATTTTAACTGTCGATGGTTGAAGAACCGGCGTGATCGCTGGCCGGATTTTTATTTCTGATTAGACTAGGATTGAAAAGATTTTCTCTCTTGATTGGTGTACTTGCCTGAGACTTGTGCGTACGTGCGCAGGACGGCATCGACAACAAGGTGGATTTGGAGTGTTTTCAGTAGGTCTGCGCGTCGTGCAGTACCTGTTTATTTGGGTGTCCGTTAGTACTAGACCCAACTTTGGGCCTAGCACTATTGGTTACAGCGTCGGACTTCCATCAGAGAAAATTCAGGGATCGAGGCTAGCGATGGCAGCATAGAGTACTAGAGCGGCGAGGAGGAGCCTAGGGGTTGGGGGTCCAGCGGGGCTATCCCCCTTAGTTTTGTCGTCGACGGCGTAGGAACGGTACTATCGTTTCTTTTTTTCTCGTTCGTCGAATTTCTGACAGTTAAAAGTTTTTAAATAATTTTTATTGTTGTATTATTATTATTTTGCTCTGGTGCCCCTTGACTCGGGCACGACGCTGGATTTGGAGGTCGTCGCAACGATCGAGGGCCTTGAGCACGCGCCTCTTTCTTGTTGACCTACGGGTTCCTGCATGTTTGGGATGCTGATGGAAATTTATCTATTTCGTCTGTCTTGAAAACAAGGACCGAGGAATTTAACGTGCATGTGAGCCGGCGGGGGTGGACGCACCGCCCATTGGCCATTGTTGCTGCAAATGAGGTTCGAGTGTGAGCCTGCCTATTGAGACCCGAAGGAGGCAAACAGTGCCTGGGTGGAGTGGCAGCACACTGCGGGGAGGCTGCTACAGCGGCTGCTCGCATGGAACTCTTCTCCACTTTGGCCGAAAAAGTTCTTATTTGAAATTTGGCTACTACCATCAAGATTTGGACTGGGGCCCACCACATCGGGGCTTATGCTGCAAAGTTTGCAGTAGGCTGTGTGCTTGGCGCCACACCTAAGTGTGAGCACGGCCGTTGGAGGTCCACTTCTGCCAGGATGGAGCGATGTAGAGAAAGTCCGCGTAGCCATGAGTGCTGGAGGCAAGCACATAGCGCAGTGGGGCTTCAGTAGAGGCCAACAGCGATACTGGCCTGCAAATCATTTGTCGGACAAAGGTATAGGGGTGAAAGGTCGATCGAGCCGGCTAGTAACGGATTCTCACCCCTTGGCCGGTGGACTGAATCAGGCGTGAACAGACGGCCGGATTCAGCCGTGATGAGGTATTCGCACCAGAGAGGACGCTGAGGAGAGGACTAGTCGGATAACGACGTAGAGTACAACTAAACTCGTAGTCGAGTCGTTGTTGGAGTAAGTGTGGGGGCTATGCTGTGCGTTAAACCAGGAAACGACATCAAACAAGGAAGTTGCGCCAAACAGAGAAGAAGCAGGTCGGAGATGGCGGAGAAACAAGCGAGGGATTAGCAAGAAAGGAGATAGCCTACGTGCTTCTCAACGGAAAAGGGAGAGAGAGAAGGCAATTTCGAGGTTATGACCCCTGGCGAATCGACCTGTGGGGACGAAATCCGCGCTGGAATTACGGTCTAGTCGCAACGAAAGTCGAAGGCAGCGTTTAGAAAGTTGAGGTGGCGAGAAAAGTGAGAGTGAGATGTCACTTGTCTACCGGTAGGTGGTGAGTTTAGTAGGAAGAAGATATGTGCGAGGGAGATGCCGAGAAAAGGGGGGAGAGTAGAGATGACCGTTCGTTGTTGATCTGAGATACTGAAATTAGAGTGTTAAAGTCATCACGAGTGCGATGGCAATGTCAACTTTGAGAGTGAGGCGTTAGTCATACCGGTACAAATAGTGAGAGGTAGAGGGCGAATAGACGGTTAGGAGCGGAGAAAAGATCATATATACGACAAAGTGGGAGCAAGAACTGGACGTATTTTTCCATGTTATAGCGAAAGATTCATTCAACCTTGTTTGTCCTATCAATGGGAGGTAGCGTGAGGACAATCGTGGACTTGGAGACTTAGCTGTCGACCGACTGATTTGAGCGGGGGCACATAGTCCAAAAGGTGAATGTATATTTCCACACTCCGGCGGAGGATTCGTTTGATCCCCCTCCTTCCGTCGATAGAGGCGATCTCCCCCTGTCTGTTTGCATGAGGAACTGGGTAGCAGTATAAGCCTCCGTGTTCGATAGAGCATTCATTCGAACTGCTCATTTTAGTGGGAGAAGTAGAGGCTTTTTATCTTCCTATATGCATGGTTAAACAACGGCGCATACATTTATGTCTTGAAGGAAGGTTCACCCCTATCCTATGCTGAAACCAGTTCGACTATTGTCTCACGTTGTAACGGAGTGTGTCATATTATACTTTCGTTGTTGTTTGATCGAAGGTTACGAGGGCAGCCATCTTCTGTCGGAGTGGGTGCTGCCTGTATAGAGTGCTCGTGGCTACCATAGCTTGGGTACGACGGTGCGCAAGAGGTAACGAATGGGTATTTGTATGCTAAGGTTAGAGTATTGTGGCAAGGACAAGTTCCTCTTGCGGATTTAGCAGGAAGGGCATACCCTCGTACCTCGTTCAGTTTGAGGGTCAGGTGCAAACCAGGACTGTGTGTTCGATCATTGATTACTGAATCTTGCGGCCTCAATGGTCGGAGTTACTGTGTACTGGTTGTCGCCGCTCGGATCCGTCTGATGAGTGGTTGCGCAAAGGAGTTACGTTGAGCGTAGTTGTGCATTGCTATGGGGGTACATTCCAGTCGAGTATTGTTGTTACTGAAGGCACAACGATAGTTTGGGTAAAAAGAGACGGAGTCGTGATTTGCAGAGAGGTGGTCGACTCGATTGAGAGGGAGAAGCATACATACCTGGCGGCAGCGAGAATCCTGCCTCGAAGCTTTCGTTCAACAAGCCGAGTGTTGAACCTGGTCGGGGTAGCAACCAAGTGCACTAATACGCAGGAGGTAAGGCGCAACTAAGTGGATCGGAAGCTTATGTACTGACTGACGTATGTCCTGACGAAGGGTTCGCTGAGCTTGGAGACTTACCTGCCAAACAACACGCTACCATCTCATTGCCGACACTAGTGTGAAGAATAGAGTGAGGGAGACAAAACTTATTTGTTGGCCATTGTACCATTTATACCACTAGCCCATCCATGCAAGGAGACCAGCCGCGAGAGCAGCATACTTACCTACTCAACGGTACGCTGCTCACCACTGACCAGAGTGACGGGAGGCAAGTGGCCGAGACTGCAGGTTCAGTGTTTGATCGGTGGCGTCGTTCGCTGCGGAGTAAAGCTATAGCATATCAATTGAGTTGTGCAGGCTAGGTGGTTTGGCGGCGCACAGACCACCCACTAAAAAAGGCAGTTGGAGGGAGGTTGGGAGGTTACAAAGGTGCCTGTTGCCAGGGTACTGTGGGTCACAAGGTATGGCAAGGGGGGGGTATTGTGGTAAACAAAAGGATCATCAGGAGGTCAACAGTCAGCAGTTGACTTCAGTTTGACCAATTGCTGCAAACGTGTTCTGGCCACCATTGCGGGGCCCTCAAGCGTATCAAGGCAACGAGGCCATCTCCTAGGAGTTGAGTTGTCCCCCTCTTGTCTCTCGAGAATTTGAAACCCCTTTTCCTGCCCTTCTTACTCTTAGTGTAATCATGTTACAAAAGGAAGGCGGCAGGCGGGATTGCAACCCGTAGGACCACAACAAGACTCTATGGGGAGTCAGCCCACTGATTGTGGGAGCTCTGCCGGAACTCAGGAGGAACTGAGAGGTAATCTTTTGCTTTCCCTCTATAAATCCAGTTATAACCTTTAGTTGTACATCTTGCTATGGTTGACTGAGTATACGGCTTACATCCCTACTTTGACTTTCAGTTTGACTTTCACGACAAACCAGATTTAAGTAAAAGATTGATTATGCAAGTTTTCATTTCAGCTTTGCTGTGTTGACTGAAAGAAGATTGTAAAAACAGATTGCATCTGGGGAAAGGTGGGAAGAAGGTTGTATTGCTTGTGTTTGACTGGGTCAACCAAAGGCTAGGAGAGTCTCCATATGATTGGAGGGCCCAGTGCTATGTTTGTTTTTGCCTGCCTGAAGGACCAAACAAGTTCCCATAAGGTTGGGTGGTCTGGTTGCTTTGACTTGCGAGGGTTGTTTGTGCTTGATTTTCAGGGACCAAACATTTTTCAATAAGATTTGATGGCTTGGTTGCCTTGTTTCTTTGGGTTTTCTTATGTTTTATTAGTTTCTGAAAGAGAATTGGGCATGTTCCATAAGATTGGATGACCGTGACTCTCTTTTGTTTTATTCTGAGGGAGAATTCAGGCAAAGGACTTGACAGGTTCCCATAAGATTGGGTGGTCTAGTCTGGAGTCACGCACATGCTAAAACCAAAGGGATAAACTTGTTTATACTTCTATACTACTTTAATTAAGAATAGGCTAGTCAGACATTTTTCCATAACATTGGATGGTCTGACTATAGCTTATCATTAACTGAAGAGAATATGAATTAAGAATAAATTTGATGTAAGAAGGGACAGGTTGAACCTTGATCTAAGATGATCGGTTCAGTCATATGTTACCTTAAGAAGGGACAGGCTGAACCTTGATCTAAGATGATCGGTTCAGTCATATGTTACCTTAAAAGACTATGAGCAGACAATTATATATAACTCGGATACTTAAACAATTCAGGGCGACTTGGTTGGACAGCCTAGTCATAAGCCCAAAGAAGAGAAAAGTTGTAGTGCCCTATGTTTGTGTATGTTCAATGGTTGAGCTAGACAGGTTCCCATAAGATTGGGTGGTCTAGCTTTGCGCCTTATGTAAGCTGGGTATAAGGGATAAATCATTGAAAGACTACGAACTATTGTTTGACCAAGGTTGACTTTAGGTTGGTGACAGTACTTACCTTTGTGGTTTGGCCTTGCATGTGGTTGAGTGAGATCACTACCTAGTCTGAGTTTCAGTTTGACATGTAGTTGTTTTAGATGCTCGCCACGTGCTAGAGCTATAGGAGTTAGTTTCAATTCTTGCATTTTCTGAGCTAGTTTTTTTTACTTAGATCAAATTTCACATCCTCTGGGATTATTTCTTATGCTTGGCTTCGTATAAATCTTGGTAAGCCACTTTCTCTACAGGAAGCGTTGCCAAAATTTCTTCAAATCCAAAATCAAATTTTGACTTTTCAAAATTCAGTTTATCTAAATTGTATACATGACCACGTAAAAATCTGGAAAGTCTCATTTTCTAAAGGGAGTGCTGCCCAAATTTTTGCTAATTCAGGGAGTTAAACAAAATTGGACCTTGAGAAGTCGAATTCATTTTAGATTCTGAACTTAGCTTTGTATAAATCTTGGGATAACACTTTTCTAAAGGGGGTGCTGCCAAAATTTCTACAAATCTAAGGAGTTAGTTAAATTTTGTCTTGGTTGAACTCAAGTTCACTTCGAGTTCTAATCTGACTTAGTATAAATTTGGGAAGTATACCTTTCTAAAGGAGATGCTGCCCAATTTTTACTACTTCGGGAAGTTAAACAAAATTTGACTTTCAAAAGTTGGAGATTATTTCTGCTAGTATAAATTATGAGAAGGCACTTTCCGTACGGGAAGCGCTGCCGAAATTTTCTTTAGTTTAAAGGAGATAGATTATATTTCGACACGTGGCGATTCTGGCAATTCACTCTGTATAGGGGAGATTCTGTCATAAGTCTATATTTCCTAGGGTATCGACTTAGAGGTAGACTTAGGCTTAGTTATTAGAAGGATTCTTGATAAGGAAAGTGGTGTGAGGATTTACTTTCCGTACACTTATAAGCTTAGCTTGGGCATTGGCATGTTTTATGGTACAGGTCATTTTGATCATTCTGATTCAAGATTTGGACTATTTTCAGCTTAATCCCACAAGGATCACCTTCTGTTATCACTGATAACACGTCGATTGCCGATTCGTCGGTCTACGACTCAACTCCAATCCATTCTCATTACCCAACCTAAAAGGTTTTAGCCCTGGTGGTTCTATTGTTTTATTAAGGTTTTCACCCGGACTTTTATTGAATGGTCATTTAGCGAAGGTGCTTTCTCGGAAGGTTGGACAAAGGTTGGGGCTTGCATGGCCAAAGCGGGGGATATGAATATAGAAAATAGTTGAAGTTGACCTCGTGTAGTGTGTGGACCTTTGGTTGATTCTTTGATGTGATTGCAAGTATGTTTTGTGATTAAGACTTTGAAATTGACTACATGTATATGGCTGAGAGGAGTCCCACTATGATTGTGAGAAGTGATCGTCACGTAATTACCCCCCCCCCCTTTTATATATATTGTCACACTGTGAATCAGGGCCCGATGGCGAAAAAAAAAAAAAAAAAAGGAAAGGAAAAGAAGGAAGGAAAACCCCACATGTTCATCACCTCTTACGTACAAGGCCAGCCACGTGGACAACAGGTTGAGCGTTGGCTGCCCCCATCCCCGTGTGTCACAAGGACCCACTTGCACGCAGCCAAAAGGCAAAGAGGTAAAGAAAAGGAGGAGGAAACCAAACCTTACAGAGGCAAGAGAAAGAGAAAGGTCAAAGAAAAGAAAAAGAAACAAAGCAAATGACACATCCCACAGATAAACCAATTGTCACTGTCACTACAAAGTTCAACATACTTTTTTTTTTTTTTTTTTTTTTTTTTTTCCTGTTCTCCAAAAATTATACTTTTTGTCTTTCTTTTTTTTATCTGTTCTACAATCAGTATTGCTCCTGATCGCTTAATTTTATTGAACAGTCAGGAAGAGGAGCCCCCACCTCGGCAGATAGGACAGGCACGCTGAGGATGACGTGGATGTTCACAAGGATACCCAAGGAGAGTTCTAATTCAGCACAGCATTCAGCAGAACGACTAGCACGGACCATCCCATCAAAACAGTCCTGACAAAGGACATGTTGTCCACATGTCAAGAAAACAGCAAGACGTTCATCACAGTGCGGCATCATGCAGTCATGATAGCGTCCTTGAGGCCAAAAGGGACAGCGAATATCTAGGTGATAAGGATGTATACAACGCGGAAATGTTGGACACCCTTCGACACAGACGGCGGCGGTTGCAATAGATTGATAATGTTGATGGCATAGGTGATGAATTCCGCAGCCAAGACGCACGGCATCCCTGTCCCGACAGGTGTCACACGAGAGTCCATCAATAATCCATAATAAAGTATGATTCGGTAATGCACACAGAAATTCATTTATGTTGAAAATAACCTGAATCATTGTCCCACCATCCCACAGTTCCCACTGGGCAGTTGCACGAATGAGTGCCATATAATGTCCGGGTCTGTGCAAAATATACAGGCAGAAATATAAGGATGGTCATTAAGGTCATCGCCTGGCGTCGCATGATATATAAGAAGGTGGTGATCGTGGAAAGCTAGTTGTAAGACATTTATAGTAAAGCCTCCTGAGGTAGTATAATTACTACCTTCAGGCAGTGGACCATTATGGTCATACAACAACTGATTTTCAACAACTTCAAGTTGATAAGCAATTGTAACAAAATGGGAAGTAGTATAACATTGACGTTGATAAGCCTATAGGCAAACATTTGTGGTTGTCAACCCACAAGCATTTGGTAGATCTACCCGCAAATCCGATTCAGTCACCACTGGAAAGCTAGGTCTGATCTGGCGGGGCGCATGAATGATGAACGTCGTCGACCTGGCAGAGAAGGTTGTCAGTAAGACAAAGAACCCCGCAGATTAGCATCAACACGACGTCGAGAGGAAGAGGGACTGGGAGGAGGAGAGGATGAACGAACCTGCCGACGTCCCAATATAAACAACGAAGACAAAGGAGGGGTCGATCTCAGCCGGCGTGGGGGGGCAAATGATGACGAAGAAGAAGAAGAAGAAAAAGAAGAAGAAAACAAAGATACGAATGATGCAGAAGAAGAAGAAGGGAAAAAAAAAAAAAAAAAGGAAGAAGAAGAAGAAGAAGAAGAAGAAGAAGAAGAAGAAGAAGAAGATGAAGACGAAGAAAAAGAAGAAGAACAAGAAGAAGAAAAGGATGCTGGCAAAAAGAGGAAGGAGAAGGAGAGGGAGGGGGAGAGAGAGAGGAAGGTGGAGGGGAAGTGGAAGGGGATGTTTGAGTGTTTGTATGGCCTAAAGAGCCCACGCCTGAGGGTTTAATGGGGGTTCAAATTGAGAAACGGAAGGAGACTCCCTTCCTTTACCGTTTTGCTTCTTAAAAGTTTCTTAGTCAGACGTTGGTCCTGGGCCTGGATTCGAGATCCTTATCCAGGACATCCCAGGTCCCAGACTCTACGTACAAGGGATCACCCCGCGCAGAGCCTATTTGCCCTGCCCATCGCGGCACTCAGCCTAAGGGCTGAAGGTGCCGCAGGGGCCAAACGATTGTTCCTTCAGCCGTGCAGTGTCGTCAAGGGGTCGCCCCTCACAATACTTCGAGATTGACACTTCAGTGTCATAAGCGGTACTTGGATCCACGAGGGACCGATTGACTATGGGCACTACATAGTACGCCATCATTGCGACTGCTTGCATATTCATACATTGCTACTCGATATGGGAAGACTCTGCGTCCTCGCAGTTTTATACTAAGTTTCACGCGTGTCGCCTATCCGATTTTCCGCGTCGAAAGGTTATGGGATGGCTACCAAAGGGACTAGGAGTGTTGTTGTGTTGTTTGTTTTGTGTCATTCCGTGTGCGTGAGAGTTGTGGTATAACGTGTGGTATGTGGGATACATCCTAATCGACCGACGACGAGTCGCGCTTGGGACTTCAGCCCCCCAGTGCGTCGGTTCACGTGCGGGTCAGATAGGCGTAAAAACCGCACATACCCCCTATGTAGAGTGAACGAGAAATGCCCTCGGCTGGTCCACCTCTGCGATTGCAACTGATTAGCTTTCGTACTGTGGACTGGTAGCTCGGCGGGGATACGCCCACCGAAGGGAGGTGATAGCTCCCGTAAGGTGGAGGTAAGTCGTGCCTCGCGTTGGCCCTATCCTGTCGTAGGGGCTCGTGAGAGGTACGGCTGGTGCACTCGGCCAGAGCGGCTAGCGGAAGCTCCATGTGTATTCGCGACGAGGTAGACCAATTCTTGCGTGACGCAACCGGGAGGGTCCCACCCTTATGCGATGCGGGACCGATGCGCTCGACACCGCGGCCGATGTATGGTCGTGTACTAGTGCTATTTGCACTTTAGTTCCTTTTTGCAGGAGGGTGGACTATGTTAGGGTTGTTGCAATAACATCAATAACAGCAGCAAAGGGGGTGTCATTTCATTAGTAGTTTTTTTTCCATCCGTGTTCATTTTGGTTGCTACAAGTTCATTGCTTCA
>BFEA01000018.1:3026449-3038976 GCA_003427395.1 Chara braunii | reverse complement strand
GAACATGAAAGGCATGTATCTAACCTAAAACTTGTCACTAAGGCACGTATCAACCTAAAACTTGTGATTAATACATTCATGGTGTCTGGTCGTTCTATTCCAATGGGAGGATGAGCAGGGTGCGATCATGACCCATGATCCACAGGCCGAGCAAGACATTCTAGCAAAATATTTGTCAATATATATATTACTTTTCGAAGTAAATAAAATATAAAATATA
Organism: Chara braunii; assembly: GCA_003427395.1. Classification (NCBI taxonomy): domain Eukaryota; kingdom Viridiplantae; phylum Streptophyta; class Charophyceae; order Charales; family Characeae; genus Chara; species Chara braunii. Next base: position 3,038,756 of record BFEA01000018.1, on the reverse strand, counting down.
TACATAAATATGTTCTTTGGTAAGTTGGGTTAGTCGGTGCTGAAATAAGACACCGCCTCCAAAGTAATTAAAAAAACAGAAGAAACACTGGGGCCAGTTTCCAGCAGGTGGAGCTCCATACCAGTGGGAGCCCTCCTCTTTGGAAGGGCTTGACTCAAGGGGCGCTCTTATCACCCATTGGATTGAGCTCTTCCAAAGCAATGTTTCCAAAAGAGAAAACGGTAGAAGGGGGGAAGCAAGTAGGGAGTAGAGCGGAGGGGGGAGCACAGAGGAGAGGAAGTGGGTTGTGTGCAGAGGGAAAAGGAGTCCATTGTTGACCTCCAGGGCGTACTCACACAAGTGACTTTCTCGACTGATCAATGGTCACTCGGATACATCAAGGGGCATCCATGATCCCAATCACATACATTCACAAAGTCTTAGTGTGGGTACGTTGTTTTTCCTCAATGGAACTCTGGCTCTTCCTTGTTTTCGGGGATTGAAGTTTCTTTAAGGTTCATCAGTCGGCACACTACAATGGCATTGTGCTCCTGTTTCTTGGAGTTTTCTAAGACGAGCACAGGAGCCAGACTGCACTGTTACGTGTGTGCGCGCACAATTCTGGACACTCAGGAATTGACCAATTATACCCCAAGTCCTATCTTGCTTTAGATTCTCAAGCAAACAAAAGGGAAATTCACACTCATAATATTCCTGCTAAATCTGGCCGTAATCACAGACAGAGACATTCCTAATATGAGCATTCCCTAATGGTTTTCATCAGGACCGTACTGGTACACATGATTCCCAAGTCAACAAAATCAAACGGATGCTGTAAGCTCAGACCGAAGACCAAGATCAAACAGGACCCAGACAGGTTGTTGCAAAATCAACGGAGTTCAAAAACGGACCATACTTGTGGCACATCACGTCCGCACCAGTCTCGCCTATGCGGCACACTGGCATTGTGCACGCGGCGTGCACATCCAGTGCACCACAAGGGTGGAAATTGGGGTCCCCCGATTAAAAAAAAAAAAAAAAAAAAAAAAAAAAAAAGCCAAGGGGGACTGGATCGGAGTTCCCCCGCCCGCCAAAATTAAGAGATGGGTCGGGCAATTTGTTTGAGGGGCCGCCCTCAACAGCGACCCTAAAAGCTATGTGTCCATTGTAGATTTTCACCACAACAGCCCCTGTTCCACCCAAATGAGTAGATCCAATATCGACGCAGCTTATACCTTTATTGTAGACAACAAAGCACACTTGAGAAGAGCCAATCCAACAATGAAACAGTTTTACCTCAATGGCAAGCAACATGCGGCGCATTGAGGTGCGCGCCAACCGTCTAAAGCACCTCGCGCACTGCATCGTGCACCGTACGCGATGCGGCGCAAAATAAAAAAAGAAAAAAAAAAGAGTGCCGCCCCCCCAGTCATGGAATACCCTGCCCTAAGGAGGGGAACACCCTGCCTCTCTCTCTCTCTCTCTCTCTCTCTCTCTCTCTCTCTCTGTCTCTCTCTCTCTCTCTCACACACACACACACACACACACACACATACACACACACACACAACTTTTTTTGTTTCGTGCACGGGCCCAATACCGGCCACTCGTGGCATTCAAACTATCGGCCCAGCTACTGGTTGTAGATAGCATTTGAATTGTCGGGCCCACTACCAACTGTAGGTAGCATTTGAACTGCGCAGCGCGGCACGCACCTCCATCCGAAGTCACCATTGCAGCAATGACGTCGAGATCCATCACGCGCCGCGAAGATCCACCATCACCATCAACCGCCAAGATCCCCCATCGCCATCGCCATCAATCGCGCCAAGATCCGCTACGCACGCTATTTCCTCCTCCTCCTCCTCCTCTTCCTTCTCCTTCTCCTCCTCCTCCTCCTTCTCCTTCTCCTCCTTCTGCTACTACTACTGCTTCTGATCTTCTTCCCCTGTGCGATAGAGACGTTGGCACCTGGTCGATCCGACAGCAACAACTCGACTAGCGCAGGTGCAATTGAGCGCTCTTCTCCAACGAGTGCCTTTGAGCAACACACCATCCCGAAAGACTTCAGGAAACACGCAACTCACGAAAGGCTTCAAGAACGCATGCCAGCCAGCCAAGAATGGGCCTGCGTACTATTTGAATAGAACACACTTGTGTACTTTTCGAATAGAACATACATGCGTACTATTTGCATGTGCATACTAATTGGATTTCAGGGGGACACTCCGAGAAATTGACTTTTCCAAGGAAAGTTGAATTGTACATACGTGCGTTTTGTTCAGGGGAAGACGATAGAGAAAAAATCGAAGCTCAAGCCACCCCAGCCTCCCCCTCCGCCTCCTGCTTTGAGAAGGTTAAACCACCAGTACCCGCAAATGCATATGGACCCGCACGATGCACCAATTCATCCACCGCGTTAACCGCCTAAAAACGTGGAGGTGCTGGTGGTTTAAGCGTCCTTATAGTGGCAAATCCCTGTCAGTCAAGCAGGGGGAGGGAGAGGATGCGGGTGAAGAATAGAAGATATTGTTGGACAACCTGGCAATGACAAGCGCTTTCTTCCTCTACCGGTTTCTCACGAAGTCTGAAGACCGAGTGATCAGCCAGGGAGGTAAGGAGCACAGAGTCAAAGCTCTTTCGGCATCCAAAGTCCAGCAGCGAAACGGTTCATAGGCGTCATGCCAGCAACTGGGTATTTTACGATGACGCAGTGTGCAAGTCCACCAATGACAAGATTGGCTACACTAGAAAGAGGCTAGCCTCCATCAACGGGAGCGAGTAAGGGGCGTAGGACTCTTTTTTCATCCAACCAGTCTCATCATCGGTATTTACTGTCACCAGTTTGTTTGACACAAACAAATGACGGATCGACACTTGGCATAGTATTCAATGTGCCCTATCGGAAGTCTATATCTGCAAATAGGCCCCCAAACGACAACAACGCCTGGACAAGAAGAGAGACCAGCTAACGCCATATTATTATTGGGTGGAATTTTGCCATGTACCAATCGAGATGCAGGCAGAAGTTGTACAGGATCTCACCCAGAAATACGACATCATCGATTTGATCGATTCATTGCACCCATATTTTGCCCGCCAAGAGGATTATTTGATCGTCGTTCTAGACCTGCCAGACGATCACATTTTTCAAATCCGTTTCAGATTGGAGGCCGTGAATTCAAAATTCACACAGTACACAAACCGCGTCCATAGTTCCAGACTACGAGCATCAACCTGCTACACGTGCTAGGGCCAGGGTGCATCCTTTAGGATCCCTTCAAGATGACCCTCTGGAGGACTGTGGATCCAGGCCACAAGGGTTGGGTCTACATAGATGAGGCAAAGGAAAAAGGGGGTGTGTGTGACGCGCTAGTTCCCGGACCTTCTTGCGCTTGAATGTTCCCAACCTCGTCTTGGAAAGCTCTAGGAACTTTCGTAGGAATCTCAATAGGCATAGGATTTTTCTCCCGTGCTTGCCCTACCGCGCGGATATGGTACTTTTCAATTTGAAATAGTTGTAATTGTTTTGGTGCCCTTTTTGCCTCCACGTCGGCGCCATGCATGCAAGCCTCCCCTCCCCGCTTCCCACGCTGCCTTCTACACTCTCCTCTTCGCGCTCACGCTCCTCTCTCTGTAACCGTTTTCCATATCCCTCTTGACCTTGCACAACTTTTCTCTTCTTCTTGATCGTCTGAATCTTGGTTCCGTTTCACGCTATTCTTCGCGCTCTTCTTCTTCCCGCTCTGATCTCCACGCCGAAATACCCTGTCGACCCCCTTTCATTTCCCTTAGTCAAGAAGACGCGCCGTGTAAGAAGGAAATTCCTGATACACGGCGATTCTGATTGGCTGCAGTTGGGATCCGAAGGACCGACATGGCTTTCGTCGGGCAATCCCTGAGCCCTCCCCTACTCCGCCCTGTCTCAGTCCTAACAATTGCTAGCATATATCTTCTTTTCCGCAACTATAAATTTCGCAAGCGCTCCCGAAAATCGCTCTCTCGACTCATCTGCCCGCTTCCAGGAACCCGTGGCTAGATGGTATGAATGAAGGTGCGAGTCGAAAAGTCCCAACGAGCTGGCTGTAGTTTGGACGCTCGGTATGTTGGATCGCCCGACGAACTGTGGGATCCAAGTACAGCCGTGCCGAGGCTAAGTCGGCGGGGTGACGATCGCTATGGTGGATTTGGCACGTGACGGCCGAGATCGTCAATGCAAGTGAGATGTTCGAGGTTCGAGTCGGAAGTGAGTGAGTGTATGGCCTGGGGCTATGGTGGAATCTTATGGCAGAAATGCTTCCTTTTCTGTTGTCCCTAAATTTGTATCTTCAAGTATGAAATCCGATCACTTAGCTTTTAAGCCGAAACTTTCCTGGACAAGATTGTCGGGCATTCTGTGATTGCTTTCCACTCGTTCTTCCCTCCTGGTCTACGTTCATACTCCCTCCCTCCCTCCCTCCCTCTCTCTCCTCCAGTCACGCTATATCGAAATGGATGAATTATGGTAAACCTTACTTCTCATTCGGTATGTACATGCGGTGAGTCGTGCTAGAGAGATGTTATAGCAAGATTGTATGGTTGATCGACTGAACGATCTGATTGCTTGGAGTGATGTATGATGAAGATCTATTTTGAGCTTATCTTCGCTGCCATGTGGACTGACGGCCCCAATCCGACTGGGCGCCAATTTCCCGTGCCCCCACCACACCCCTTCCCATACAACAAGGAAAGGATATGTGTATGCGAGTGGGACGTACGAGAAGTCGTCACCAAGATCGAAGGGTGTTACTTCTTTCCTCCCGAAACTCGGTGTTCTAGATTTGTCGGTGCGGGTTTTGTTATCATCGATACGCACTTCCCGCCACATTCGTTGTTACTGCCCTTTAACGAACTAATCGTCGTACCGTGGACGGCAGTGGAACCTCATTGGCCTAATACTATGTGCAGCGATTGCCACCGCTTCGAGCGTTACTAGGCCAAGGGATTCCACTACCGCACACGCGGCGAGGACGAGCACAAGGAAAGAGCCACTCGATTGAGGCCCTCCACGTCGGATTCGGAATTGTGTAGCGAACGCCGACGGGACCTCATCCGCAAACGGAATACGACGTGTGTACTTGCCCCTTTTCACTCGAAACGTAGAGCGATGGTTCGCTGGGAAGTTCAACGATACTTTTTGGATTGAATCTCCTATAGGTGCAAGTCCCGCACGCGCCTTTTTCTCCCGTCAAACCCGCGCGGCGACGGATCTTCGTCTTGCTCCAGTCGGACCAACACGGGGGATTTCAATTTTGTCTGTGTCCCTGCACTCAATTTTCCAAAAATCCTTGGCACACCCCATCTTTGCTGCCTTTCCCGGGCCCCTTTCCGCAAACCAAAACACTCCAACCGGAAGGTAGCACAGGGCGTGAGGTTGAGCGTCACATGTGAGGGAGTGGAAATGGGAAAGGAAGGAGGAGGACACCCCTCATGCAGACGGATGAGGAGAAGACACCCGGCCTTGACGGCCTCCTAAAAGAATTATGGGAATCCACGTGGGAGTTCATGAGTCAAGATGTGCTAGACTTCTATCGCGAGGTCTGACTCAAGAGGTGCATGAGGGAGATGGTGGGCCAAGGAGTGTTATCCCTCTATAAGAAAGAGGGCAAAGTCAATATTAGAAATTATTGCCCTCTTACCCTATTGACAATAACATATAAAATGCTGCCCAAAGCCTTGGCCAAGAGGATGATAGAGGTGATGGAGCATCAACCTCTCACAAATTGGATTCATACAGAATAGAAAGACCCAAGAAAACGTCTTGTTGGTTAGCAAGATGTTTCAACTATCCAGGCATCGACACCAAAATGCGCCCTTTATTTTCATCTATTTTGACCTATGGTCATGTACATTGGGAGTCCTTAGATGAGAGGCTGGGGAAAATGAACTTTGGCCTTATATTTTGGACGATGGGTGAGAAGTTTTTACCAAAGTGTCACCACCCGGGTTCAGAATTTCAGATCAATGGCTCACTGGCTCTACCAATAAAGCTCGAACGGTCTCTACGCCAAGGGGACCTCATAGCACCCTTCCTTTTCTATATCCCTTTGGAAGCCCTGTTGACCATTCTGCAGATTCTACACAAAAACAAGGACATCACCAGAATCAGGCTCATGGAGATCCCAGGAGAGACAGTCCCTGTGTGTTCCTTTTTTGCAGTCGACCTCACTATTATGGTGGATGTCACCCTCGGAAACATGAAAGAAATCGAACGCCTCGTGGTTTCCAACATGATGGTTAAGTGGGGAAGTAAAACTCAGGCATGGTGGACTCATGATCAAGGGGGACATCCTTTGGAAACCCCCAATATATCCTGGCTTCCCCCTGACACCCCAATCAGGATCTTGGGGTTATCCCTGACAACCATTGGTCGCCCCCCAACCAATGAGGAATGGATCACCTCTCCGGCTTTGGCTAAACTGTCTGGCTGGCGTAGCAAGCCCACTTCCCTTCTCGGCAGAGCTTTAACTGTCACTTTGTACTATAAAATTATAAATCCTTACTCTGACCATTGAGTAAAGTGGCACTGCAATCACTTCAGTTGAAAGTGGCTGCTTTTCTTTCAAGAGGCGACTGTGAGACCCCGGATGCAAATGCAACTAACCGGCTCGCCTTGGAAGTGGTAATTCAACCCAAAATCGGAGGGCACCGTGGGATCATTCACCATACATACAGGCCCAGGCCCTCCGCCTTAATGGGTGAAGAAACTGATATTTTCCTTCCAAAGTCCATGGAGAGTCTTCGCTCGTGAGCACCTTGCCCGCCTTGCCCCAACTACACGCCCAGGAGTGCACCCTCTAATATGGCTGATCTCCTGCAAACTTCCAACCGTTTTCTTGGGGGGGACGGTTGATGATAATGAAAGGGATCAGCCCCTACATCAGTTCTAGCAGTCCTTTCTAAAGATCTGGCGAACTCCCGCTCCCAAAGAAATCCCCTCTGGAATGTTGGGAGGTCTTCCCACAACCCCTCTTTGGTAATTGGTGGATAACGGATCAACAAGGGCAAATCATGTGCAGTTCAGCCCCGTCCTGGAAAGGGTGAGTCAAGAATGGGGTATTTCCAGTAAAAAACTTATGGGATTTAGATCAGAAAAAGAGTGAAAATCTGCAGGACAGCTCCATCACACTCTTCGGTACTGCCACCACATAGAGCAGAGGCTGGACACCCTCACCGAGGCTGTCCCCCTGTCTTGGTACCAAATTCTCAGGCAAGGTCCCACGCGGAGGGAAGGAGATCGGGTGGCCATTAGACAGGACTTGCGGCATATAGGTAGAGTTCACATGACACGGTCACACGATGCCTTTAGTATAATACTACGTGATTGGCATGGCAGGCACCCTCCATGGTGGCCGCCATCTGCTCAAGTGGCGGGACGAAACTGACTTGTTTCGAGTCCGCGTCTTGGCTATGTCGCTTTCACTGACCAGGGTGGGGCATTGTGGTTAGGCTCTCTGTTGGCATTCGCGTATGAAAGGGCTAAGAAGGGAGGGCCTCTAGCATCCTCTTCCCCCCTGGGTAGCACACGTTGCTGCAACAACTGTCATCTCGGCAGATATGCGAAGTGGAGGGGAAAAGGCTGCTGATGTCCCCATCGCTGTCCCTTTTCTCTTTGTGGGACAGGCAATCCCGTTGACATGTTTGCAAGTCACATGAACTGACGTACAAATGCCCGTTGACATGATTGCAAGTCACATGAACTGACATACAAACTTCTTGGCCAGGGGAGCATCGAAGGGTAAGGCTACAACTGGCGTCCTCAATTTCACCTGCATCCTTAGGCTGGGAGGGGGTTTAAGGATGGTCTAGGTAATTCCGTATGGGTTTCGGCAGTTGCAATTGGAGTCACAGGGATGATGTAACCTCACCTATAAATAGGCGGACAGTTAATCCCTTCTGAAGAGGGCAATCAATGCTGTTCCGCATGATATGACTGATTGACATGACCTGCTCCAGTACTGTAAGTGGGACGCTGGACCCAGTTTCCAGCAGGTGCTGCTTCCCACCAATAGGTTGGAGCCATCTATCACTAGGGCCTACTATTGGGGAATTCTCATATCACTTCCAATAGTAGGCTCCCGCAGATGTTTTCCAACAACAACAACAAAAAAAAAAAAAAAAAAAAAAAAAAAAAAAAAAAAAAACACAGAGAGAACCCCTTTGATTTTCAAGGGGACAGCTGCTTCGAAAACCTGGCTTTCTATCCACAGGACTGCAAATGGAACACCACTGGACGACCCACCTCCATAGCCCCCATCTGTCAAAACCACTTACCAGATGCTCAGACCCAGACGTCATTCAAGGGAAGTGGTTAACCACGAGTGGGCTAAAATCTGACTCGTCCCAATTTTAATGCTCTCAGGACCGCCTGCCATTAAAATCTTTGCGAGTCGATCACGTCACGAAATCGCATTTCATTAAAATCACCTCGTTAAACTCTTTTGAGGGGATTAAATATTTTTTTTGAACGACACAAATTCCGACTGACTGATTCAATCCTATGTGATAGGATTGAGTCAGGGGATCTGTATCGTTCTCGTCCTAACTTAGTCAACTAACTTCGTTGCGGTTTCCCGATAGGAAATCCTTCTGATCCTATGAGGGCAAGAGAGGCTTCGAGTCCACCGATCAAGGGACGTGGTTAACGACGACAGGTGGGCCAAATCTAACTCGTCCAAATTAAATGGTTTCAGGACCGCCTGTCGTTAAAATCTTTGCGAGTCGATCACCTCACTGAAATGGCATTTTTTTTTTTTTTTTTTTTTTTTTTTTTTCCCAGGGGATTCAATTCGTTTTTGAATGATACAAATCCCGACCGACTGAGTCGATCCTATGGAAAAGGATTGAGTCAGCGGATTTGTATCCTCCTTCTGTTCCCAACTTCGTCAATTTCGTTGAGGGTTCCCGATAGCAAATCCTCGTGATCCATTGGCGCAAGCGTTCGAGTCCATCCCTTAAGGCTCCTTCCCCTCTGCTGACTGTGTACACAACCAGACCAGCGCTGCGCGCCAATTGCTACCTAGTCTGCTGCTGTAAATAAAGGTACTACGAGCCCTCCACCCCCCATTCGAAAAGCAAATGAAAAGGACTAAGTAGGGAGGGGGGGAGGGGGGGGTGGGGGAGATAAAAATAAAATAAAATAAAGAAGATTATGCTATTTCTCTCAAAGATTTAGTAGGAATCCGTCCCGTCCCGTGAATTGCAACCCCTGGTCATCTACTGTGGGGCAAGTGCCTTCACTTTTTTTACTTTTTTTTTTTTTTTTCCACGTGTTTTCGAAATGACCTGCCCTGGGTAGATTCCGAGCTGCTCTTTTACTCATCTGCAACCAGTGGGTTTTGCGACTGGGTCTTTAGTGACGGAGCGGGGCGCGTTGGTACAGTTCCACAGTTTTTTTTTTTTTTTTTTTTTTTTTCCCGATGGACCACGGATCAGATATTAAACTGATCAGAACAGATAGTACACTTGATCTTAGCCAAAAGGCCTGCCCAGTCTTTTCTTTGTTTTGCTTCTTTTGTGCAATAGCTGCTCGCGATATAATTCAGGAATGCTGAATTTTGAGGGGGTCAAAAAAACAAAAGGGATAAGCAGTTGATGACAACACTCGGCAGGAGGGATATCGCCCTCCCTCCTTGCGCATGACAGCGCTGAAGTTGATGATGACGACGATGACGGCAGCAGGAGGAGGATGGTTGCGATGAGGATGAGGAGATGATGATGCTGCGAGGAGGAGGAGGAGGAGGAGGAGGAGGAGCGATAGAAGGATAGTCCTTGGAGACATCCGTCAAAATGGAACGAATGCAAAGAGGGGCATTTCAGTAATTAGCATGGATAGCACAGGGAGGTGCTGAGTTCGAGTCCCGCTAAAAGGTTACTCTCGGCCTTATTGCGGTGACAAATACAAATCTTACGCCCCAAGAGGGTTAAAAAAAAAAAAAAAAAAAAAAAGGGGTTTATCGCAGTCCAGGGTCAGAACGGAGAGCAGGCCGGGGCCGAGGTCCACTTTGGCCGCGTTTGTGGACGAGTGCAGAAAATCAAGATTGAACTCCCTTTCTGCATCTGTGCCTAAAACACGCCCAGATTCAGGATCTTAATCCAATCCCCGTTGCTAGTGGGACCATGCTCCTGATACCCACCTATTGCGGCCCGTTCGGGTGGGGAATCTCTCTTTTTGTCTTTTTTGCTTCTTTTTTTTTTCTTTTTTCTTTTTTTCTTTTTTTTTTGTCTTTTTCTTTTTTTTTTTCTTTTTTTCTTTTTTTCTTTTTTTGCAGTGCAATACAGAGGCAACACTGGAGGGGTCGAGTAAGCAAACTTACCCGTACGACCCCTCCGTGGCCCAGAAAAATTAATTTAATAATAACTGATCAGAACAGATACTACGCTTGATCTTAGCCAAAAGGCCGAGGAAAAAAAAAAAAAAAAAGGCCGAGAAAGGTATTTTTCCTTTTTTTGACCTTTTTGACCTTTTTTCCTTTTTGTTTCCTTTTCTTTTTTTCTTTCTTTCGTTTTTTTTACTTCTGGTTTTGAGTCCCACGATGGCCCAAGCTGATTGATCGAGAAATTCACCAGGGGTGAGGTACCACCAGCAATAAGGATTGGATAGAACGCCTGAATCTGGGCGGGTTTTCGGATAGGTGCAGGGAATCGCGACTGATCTGCATTTCCGTCTCTTTGCTCAGTACCCATCCAGATTCAGGCGCTTAATTCAATCCTCTTTGCTAGTGGGACCTCGCCCCCGTAAAAAAGAACCCACAAAAAAAAAAAGAGCCTGGTGCGTTTACGTATCTCAGGGAAAGGAAAACGAACAGATCGACACGTGAAGAACCATTACTGTATGATCGCCAAGTCTTAGGGCGATTTTTTTTTAATTTTTTTTTTCCCAAAACAGGGCCCGGTGCCCAAGGCTCCAGTTATGGAATTGAGAATTCTGATCAGTTTAATATCTGATCCTAAACAAAAAAAAAAAAAAGGAATTGATTACAACACTTAGGGCGATTCTAAGAATCATGTCCTGCACTTGAGACACCAGAGTTTGGTCTTTGTTTTTTTTCTTTTAACGATGTGGTCTTCAAGAAGGAAGGAGGGGGGAGGAGATGCAAGGGGGGAGATGCAGGGGGGGAGTTGCAGGGGGGAAGGGAGGAGATTACAGAAAGAGAGCGGTGGTAGGCATTATTACATGTATGGGGTATTTGCAGGAATGTTGATTCGCGACTGCGCTTTGAATAAGTAAGCATAATGTATAAGAATTATTAATAATTCAATTAAATGACGAAGAAAAACTATAATATCAGGATTGCAGCAGTTATGATCGTCTATGTCCAAGAAAGAAAAAGAAAAAAAAATGGGAAAAAAAGGAGAAAAAAGAAGAAAAGAAAGCGTTTTCATCCAGATCGGGATCAATGCAACAACGATCTATAAATGTCCATGCGCAGCCACGTCTCTGAGACGACATACGGAAGGAAGGCGGGGGGGAGAGTTGAAGTGAGGAAGGGAGGACATTACAGAAAGAGAGCGGTGGAAGGACGGAAAAGGCGGGAATGAGCGAAGGAACAGGAGGAGATGAAGGAGAAAGAAGAAAGGAAGGAGAAGGAAGGAAGGAAGGAGAAGGAAGGGAAGAAGACAAGGGAAAGGAGGGACAAAGGGAGGAGGAACCAAGAAGAGGAAGTAGAAGCGAAAGAGGAGGACAACAGAGGGGAAGATAGGGCGCAGGATAACACGACCGGAGGAGACGCAAGCAAAGGGAATGTCCTCGTATGTGTGTGGTTTTGTGGTTGTGAGTGTGTGTGTGTGTGTGCGTGTGTGTGTGTCTGTGTGTGTGTGTGCGTGTGTATGTCATTTTGTGTGTTTGTGTCAATCTTTGGGAGTGTCATTGTGTGTGTGTGTGTGTGTGTGTGTGTGTGTGTGTGTGTGTGTGTGTGTGTGTGTGTGTGTATGTCATTTTGTGTGTTTGTGTCAATCTTCGGGAGTGTCATTGTGTGCCCGTGCCACTGTCTGTGTGTTGTCATGTCCGCTATACAGAACTCCAAAAAAAAGCATGAATGTGCCATTGTCTGTGTCAGTGTGTGTGTGTGAGAGACAAAGAGAGAGAGAGAGAGAGAGAGAGAGAGAGAGAGAGAGAGAGAGAGAGAGAGAGAGAGTCTCCACCATCGAGGAAAAGCGAGCAAAAGCCTCACCGCAAGGTAGAGACAGACACACACACACACACACACACACACACAGAGAGAGTCCACCTCCAAGGGATTGCGAGCAAATCCTGACCGTAAGGTGTGTGGGTGTGTGGGTGTGTGGG
>BFEA01000018.1:3006621-3020259 GCA_003427395.1 Chara braunii | reverse complement strand
AAAAAAAAAAAAAAAAAAAAAAAAAAAAAAAAAAAAAAAACGAAAAATAATAATGATAAATAAACAAAACTTAATAATAACGAAAACATCCGTACACGCTAAACCGCTCTTTCTGCCTGCGCGGGTTTGTATGCAGGCCCATGAGTAGAATGAACATGCCTTGCGATCTCGATCAAGTTCTTATCTCTCACCTCTCTCCCTGTGTGACCAATGCTGAGAAAACGGGTGTCCCTGCCTTCAGTGGGGATGACCGATTCCCATCAGCAAAAAGTGACGAGATCAAACAGCAGTGGAGGTAAGAAGTCACGTCGGCAGCGGAAATGAAAGAGGCTGTACTCGCCAGCAGCGGGATTCCTGGATTGCCCGTTTAGCAAAGACGATGGAACCTGTCAAGAGCAGGGGGTGCTTGATTACCTGAACAACGGGATCATTGATTAGCTAATTAGCAGAGGAATCCGGTTCCGCCAATAGCAGGAATGTCCGATTGCCTGGGCCCTGGTCCCGCCGGCCGCGGAAATGCCTATTCGCTCGGTCAGCAGAAGTCTTGATTGGCTGATCAGCAAAAATGCATGCCTGTTCGCCCGATTAGCAGAAGTCTTGATTGGCTGATCAGCAAAAGAGCCTGATACCGCCTGCTGTAGGATCGCCTGATCACCAGGCGCCGCCTTCCTCAGCGCTCTCTCTCCTCACATGGCATGACGCATGAGGATTTCCACCATCTCTCTTCCTTTTTTTTCTCGTCTCTCTTACTATCGTAGCCTCGCTCACTTGCAGTCGCGGGGCTTCTCTCTCTTTCTCTGTCTATACAGTCTTTCTCTCTCTCTTTCTCACTCAGTCCGCTCTCTCATTATCTCGCTGTGCGCTCTCTCCCTCTCTGGTCTCTCCTCCATGGTTGCACACCCATGGCTGCCACAGCCATGGCAGCACCAGTGAGCGGCGTTCACCCTGGTCGCCCACTCTAGCGAGCCCGGTTCGCCCTGGTCGCTCACTCTAGCGAGCCCGATTCGCCCTGGTCGCCCCGCTGTCGAATAATGTCCCCCCCACACCAGCAGCCCCATAGCTACCGTCGAACAGGTACTTTTGTTGTGCTCGCCACCGTTCACTATTCTCGCGCTGCGGTCCCTCCAGTCGCCCGGCTGCCGAATGTCCCTTAGTACTCCGCTGCTCCACCCTATATCCTAGAGGCTCCGGCCCCAGGCTCACGAGTCAGCAATGTGGTACCGACGCAACCCAAGGAAACCCAGCAGTACCAGCAGCAGGGCGAGCAGTTTCTGTGAACCAGTTCCAGTACCGGGAACTCATACCACAGACCTAGAGGTCGTAACTTTAATTTAGTGCTAGTGGCTAGGTGAGGTACTATTTATCGTGACCGGATAGATGGTGTCGTGTATGTGCCTGTACCAGCAGTAACACCGAACTGCAGCGGCCTGTACCGTTCCCCCGAATACCGTGTGATACCGCAAATGCTGGTCCTGTTCCTGTCCCGAACCAGTATACCAGTCTGTTCCGATCCAACAGCCATACTAGACCAATGCAGAATACCGTACCGTGCCGCAAATGAACTATCCCGATACCAAACGGGTGACCGCACCGTACTAGTCCCGGACTAGCGTCTCGTGCTCAGTCGGAACCAGTGTCTGCACCACCGTAATAGGGTCGCGTGACCCGTCTCTTAGTAGCATCGGTAGGTGTGCCAAATCAGCCGTGTCGCCGTGCCCCGAAATCGGTCCCGCACACTCAATACACCCGGGTTAATGCAAAGGGCAGTAATCAGATCAATCAGGCAAACTCACGCATGAGTTCATCATTACCGGAAACTCGCACGGATCATCGATCACGGGGTATATTTTCATCAAAAATAAATTCTAATAAAAATGAATCAAATAACAATTAATCATTTCTTTCCTCTTCTTTTATTATTTTCATTTCTTTCGCGGACTTATTAATTCTACTATTAGAATTAAAGAAAATAGAGAATAGTTTTGTCAAGGATGAATTCCGATAAAACTTAATCAAATATCAATTAATTCGTCATTTTCCTCCTTTTTATTATTTTTAATTATTTTCCTCAGTTTTACTTTTGCTATTAAAATTAATGAAAATAGAGGGCTCAATTCCTCGTTAAATGCCGAGTGTAAAAGCGGCGCACCGAGCCTTAGTCCCATACTGTCGTTCCGCGGTTGGCCGCTTCGGGAATTGTCTCGGAACAAACGAAAACGGCAGGTCCGAGGCGCGGTAGGCGCGGTCATCCGTTTCATCGTTTTCAAGGGTCAGTCTCAACACTCGTGGTGGCGAAATTAGGAGTCCCTTTCCGACCCCTAAATTTTCCCGATGAGCCAGACGAAAGACCTCGCCAATTCCCCTTTAATCATTTAGCCGAATTTCGGGCGGCCGATTGGGGTTCGGCCGCCCGGCAAACAAGCCCGGACCTCTTCTCGACGCCCCCGTCGAGCCCGCATCATTTCAGACAGACAAGTCGTATGAGATTTATAATGACCACACCCGCGCGGCTCTCATGTCGGTGCTTACAAGGTTCAACAGTCCCTGACGTTATCCACTACTCTGCGAGGAACCACCTGGTCGTTAAGCAGTGTCCCCATGATACCATTCCCAGGAACGTAAAATACTTCATGAGGCACGTTCTCTCAGGCATCAAAGAAAATGGGCATGGCGCAGGCCGTTCTAGCGCTCGAGGCCGTGACTGATATGCGACTGAAACGACGTCGGTAAGGGGCTAGTTCGCTAACGGCCTAGAATCAACGAAGATCTTATCGGTCAAAGGTATCGGTTTTCCTCGTTCAGGATCGATGAGTACCGTAGGTTCATCTTGCGTCCGCTTGGGCGCTTCTCGTATGAAACGTCGCATATACTGTCTGAGCACTAGCCTCAAGGGCGTTGTTACTGTATCAGCAAATCCCTCAGGACCTCGTTTCCGTGGTCGTAATACTCTTCGTTTTTCTTCCTTCCCCCCTCGATCCACTGGATCGACCTTCTTCTTTGAGGAATGAGCCCGCGACGATTTTGTAGAGGTGACGAGGTTGGGCACTATAGGCGTCTTACTTCCTGACGGTAGGAAAAACCTGACACTCCGACTCTTTACCGTCGCCTTTACCTCGTCCTCGTCCAACGGCGTTCGTCTGACCCCCAAGTCCTTCTCCGAAAGTCCCAATCAACATCTCTCCTCTCGTCCCACTCGCGGGAATTGTCGCGTTGGTCTCTCTTCGCCACATGGTCATACCTATCTAAACTCTTAGGATATCCTTTTGCATCCCGGAGGTCTTCGCGACCTGGATCATATCTCGGGCTGTGAGGGTAGGTCTCTACCCGACTGTGTCGTCGATACTCGTCGTCCCTATTCCTCGTATAGTCTCTATGATAGGCCACCTCTCGATCTCAATCCTCGTCCTGGTAACAAGGGGAATCGTCGCGACGTATACGATATCGTTGTTCCCTCGCTCGATAATCGGCTAATGTCCGAGGGTTTCTATCGTTTGCGTCTCTCCACGGTCCCGGGTCTCGATTATCCCACCTTAGCGAGTACGATGAACCAGTCCTAACTCGACGCACCTTAGCGAGTTCGACGAACCGTTCCTCGCCTGATATCCAAAAGTCTCCACCTTCGCCTCTATCCTGGAGACCTGTCGCGTCAAAACCTTGATTGTTTCCCTCATCTCCCTTATCTCATCTACTACAACCTCTGTAGGTCGGTGCAGATGGACTCCATCCAGCAAATATCGTCGATCCGCCCAAGGCTGATCATTGAAGTCAGGATACCTCTCTGTATCGTAGTCTCGGTAGAGAGAGAAGTCCCGTCATCGCATCCCTCTCCAAATTAGATCCTTATAGTCTTCTGCTCCAGCTTTCATAGCCAACTCGAGAACCATCGAAAAATCTAGCTTATCATGAGGGAGTTCCCTAAGTATCCCCTTTTGTTTCTCTTTGGGTAGTCAACAGATGAAAATCGTGCATCGATCGACTTCCGACAGCTTTCCCTTTGTGATCAGGGCATCCAATATCTTTTGGAAGCATTTTCCGAACGCATGAACGCTCTCGTCCTCACCCTGCGTCATCGACTCCAAATCCTTGATCGAGTATATGATGTCCTCCAACTTGAAGAGTTCGTAAAGACTAGTCTTATAGGTAATCCACTTTCTGTTCTTTGGTCGAGCTTCTTTGATCACCTGGTTTAGACTCGGGTCCGAGTTAAACAAAAAATTGTCTATAATCTCATCCTCGCACCACTGGCTGCGGTACGCGTGTAACTCCCACTTCTCGAGGTATTCGGTGATACCGCATCCTTTGAAAACGGGAGGTCTAGTATCAAATTCTGAAGGTTGATGCGAAATAATGAGCCTATCTCTCGTCTCGTATGGCAGGGGGTGCGATTCCCCCGTTTGAGGGTCAAAAATCCGCCTGGCCATAGCAGCTCTCTCTCTATCTCTCCAAAGTTGCTCTCTAATGAACTGGTCTCTCCAATCATCTCTGCGTCGGCCTTCTCTAGCGTCTCTCCGCTCGTAGGTAGGCGAGCGCCGATCGTCCATTTTTCCCCGAAAACTGGGAGACTCCGTTATGTTCTCCATCCGTTTCTTCGATGGCGGTCTCTCAAGCTCGGTAACGACGACCCCGCTCATCACTTCGGGCTCCCCGTCGTCAGGTGGCCGACATCTAAGAGGCGCGTCCTGTCGGATGCCCTCCTTGAGCTCGCGAAGAGTTCGGTCTGGCGACGGGTGATATTCTCCCGTATCTACCTGAACTCTCATGGTGTCGGACTCCATACACTCAGTTCCTATCCCTAACTCTTCGTCCCGTTCTCGACTCAAAGTTCACATGGTAGCCCGGACCTAATGTCCGATCCGGCAGCCCGGACCTAATGTCTAATCCGTCAGCCCAGACCTAATGTCTGATCCGACAGCCCGGACCTATCGATTTGTCGGACTAAAGCACTTATACTTGTTTAGGGCGGGCGGGATGGGGGAACACCCCTAACCGCTGACTGGCGTGCAGGTGAAGAAAGGTCCAGAATAGTCAATTCTGTCTACCGCACCCTCGGGTGTGAGTTCGAGCAATGGACCCTGTCCCCTAGATAAAAGCCAACAACAAGAGTTCGTCGTGCCTTTGATCAGATCTATGCTCTAACTCGCAGCCCGGACCTATGACAAATATCGCAGCCCGAAACTATTGCTTTGCTAGGCAGTCTTAATCTCTGGGCTCCAGGCTGATTCTCGATGGCTTCAACTATAGCCCACAACACTCTGTTCTCGTCTAGGCCTCAACCTCACGATGTCCTCAGTTACCTCAACGGTTTTCCCTAGCGTTCCCAGTCTCTTTTTTTGTACTTAGTCCATCTTTTTTTTTAATTATCTTGCCCTCACATCCTAACTCGTGCTTCGGTTGGGGTTTCGTCTTGCACGATCTCCGCTCGCAAAATTCCCCTCACATGTACGACTACCTCGTAGATCATCCAACTCTGCTCAGTCACTTCTCTGAGTGCTCCTAACCTTTGCTCTCTTATCACATTTCTCGCGAGTTCTTCACATTCACTTACCGATAATTCTGCTTCCACTTTGACTTTTAAGAAAATCTGAAGGGTTGCGTCGTCTCTATGCAAACACCTCGATACAGTGCGCTCATACGGTAGTCGGTGAGAGTAGAGTAAGTGGACTCTACGAGCCGGAGCTGCCTCTCGTGAGTTGGTGCGGGGATTTTTGTCTCCTATGTTACGCCAGGACTCTACGTCTCATCGAGCCCATCTCAAGGAATACGGAGTTCGACCTCCTCCGTCTCTGTACAACAACGCGTTATATTTAGTCATGACACCAAGGCTCTATACTCCCTCTCCTACCCAAGTCCTTGCCTGGGCTATCGCCTCGTCGTGGAAGTGCTCGGCGCACATGTATCCAAGCTCCCAACCAACAGGAGTCACAACCTAAAAGAAAGGCTAATTAACACTATGTAGATGAAGCCTACGCCAATTTGTAAGCCATTTTTAGGTTTTTAATGAATTTGTCAAATTTTTATTAATAAAATATCCAAAAAGCTAAATACCAGGTCTATCTTCTGCTCCAGCCCTTGGGCCTTAGGTGGTAAGCGAGGAAGAAAATTTGGGGCGAGCCATGCCTTTTCCTGTACTTATCTAGGAATTCCCTTTAATTTTAATCAATTAATTAGCAAAAAATCGATAAAATTACCAAAAATTCCTTTTTCTTCAATAAGTAATTAGAAACGTTATTTCGGTGTCGATAGCAATTTTTTACTAACTGCGACCCCCTGGAACCCCTTTTTTTGTTTTTTTTTTTATTTTACACAATATAGATTAGGGAAATTGTAAGAAAACTGAAAAAAATCTTTTTCTTATTTTACATCCGTTTGGGGTGCGATTCTACTATAATTCAACGAGTTTCAAGATTTTTAGGCGACTGTAATATTTGTTATGAATTTACAAAAATTTAGGCAGCATTTCGCCTCCCCCCGTTGGGATAGGGTTCGGGACTATTGTTCGTAGACAAATGCTACCTACCCAGTACTAATGCCAAACGAAATATGAGCAAAGCCGCTGAAAGAAAAGAATTATTGGCGTATTTTGTTTATTAATTTTCTTAATTATTTTCAATATATTTATCCAAAATTGAATTAAATTAGGAAATTTCGCAAACTTTCGCCAAGCACTTCGACTCCCCCCCGTTGGGACGGGGCTCGGTGAACAGTCTCAAACGATGCTGTCCGTAGGGAAAAAATATAAAGAATGATGCAAAAAAAAAATTTGATTTTTACTAATTTTTTAGAGTACTTTTAAATATTTTTGTTAATTTATTCGCAAAAAAATAATTAAAATTTTAAAATATCAAAAAATTTCAGCAACGTTTCCCCTCCCCCCTGTTGGGATGGGGTTTAGCGAAAAGTCTCCCGATCAACTAAAGACAAAATAAAAGTAAAAACTCCCCTCCTAGGGGATTTTTAATATTTATTTAATTTTATTATTATTATTATTGAATTTAATTTATAAAATTTTACTTAAAATAATTCACCAAAAGCTATAGCAGAAACCCCTCTCCTTCGCAAAGTCGAACTGGAGAGATTATTTCTTAGTTAAAGAGAAGAAAAATAAACAAGGTCAAATTTCTAAATATTTCGAATTTTTATGATTTTTTTTTATTTTTTTTTTAAACATATGCTCTTTTAACAAACCGGGAAACGGGCCCGGCGTCCCTCACATGTATGCAGGCGGCTCCTGGTTATGAGCGCGACATAATACAAAATTCCAAAAAATTAATTAATTCCGATCCGATTGAACAGATTTATACAAAATACTCCCGCGATCACACGGCAGATAGAAATTATAAATACGCTCTATTGTACCGTTGTTTCCCAATCTAGGGTTAGGTTCTACCCTAATTAGGGTTTACCCTAATTTGGGTTTCCCCTAGTTAGGGTTTCGATATTTGAGCGCAACCGCACGCACACTGCAACGCCCTTTTTGAAGTGAGAAAAGTTTCCCTCGGGTTGTAGTAGGTCGAAAGTTGGTTTCCAACGGATTACTTTTGCCGACTTCTTTTCCCTTTAATTTTTATAAAAATACAAAGAAATTCAGAGATTCCCCTTAATTTCACCCCCTTTTTCTATCTGTTGGGGGTCACCGCCCGTCTATACGGCGACCGTTTTTCCCGACTAGGGTCTCAAAATGTCGGGAAAATTACAAGGACCAACCTTGGTCTGGGAGGTGTCCGCCAGATTTTGCTTCTATTCGCCGAAAATTAATAAAAACCAAAATTAGTTATTTCGGAATTAAAAACAGAAAAATACATAAAAATCAATATCGTTTTATTCCACCGTTAAAAATTTTCAAAATTTGCGCCAAAATGTTTGCCTCGTCGAGAGGACGAACTTTACTCCCTGTGATGTTCGCGCGAAAACGCGCGGATTTGAAGATATTTGAAAAAAAAGAAATTTGAAATTAATAAAAATTAAAAAAATATCAGCTAATCAACTTAATTGAAACTAATTAGCTCCTGGCTAATTAGCCAGAGCACCCCCGTTGATTGGGGAAGGCCGTGGCCTTGGGGGTGCAGTTCCCCTCCCCGGCAACGGCGCCACAGTTGTGAGGAAACCCGGGGAGGGGCGCCTACTGTTCGCCGAAGCCAAGGGCAACGACGTCTGTCACCCGCCGCGCCCGCTTCCGAGGTCCTCGGCGACCAACAGGGCTTGTGGTTTGAGCGTGTGCTTATGTTCCCTGTTTCTACTCTCCTTGTTTCTGGTTTCCCCGTGAGTTCGCGCAGCAGCAATTTTCAGAAATTATTCAATTGATTAGCTAACTTGTACAACAGCCACTTTCAAGAGTCGGACCGTTTGATGACTAGCTCATACTGGGACAAATTTCATACATTAGCCTAGCGATTGGAAAACTCACGCTGCTACAAATTTCAGAAGTTAATAAAAACCACAGGCAAGCTCACACGACAGCAGATTCGAAACGTTAACCAACAGTTGACAAGCTCGCACTAGGGCGGGTATTCGCAATCAGCTCGCAAGTCTGCAAGTTCACACCGCGGGGTTCAAAACCAAACCGGCAAACAGCGACGCACACGGCACTGACATAGTCAACTTTGGATATTTCCCCCGCACTCTTCTTTCCCTTTTACCCTCTCTCCTTTTGTCACTCCCGCTTTAGCGGTTCAGACTCTCCCCCTGCTCGGCACCGTTGTTCTCTCTACTCCTCTCTCTCCCTGCGTTCCCCCTTTCTCCCTTCGTTGCCCTTTCTCTTTGCTTTCCCTGTTTCTCTCTCTCCTTGACTCCCTGAATGCGCGGGGCTCCCCACGTTGGCACTCACACACAACTGCGAGCAGCAACGCGCAGACTCAGTTTTTCACATCCCAACCAACAGTTGATGCTGATAAAGCCCTTTGTATTTTCCGCTCCACAAATGTTAACGGTCGCGGAGACCTTGCACGATGAGCAACGACTCGGGTCACATTGGTAACTTCTGACTCTGTGTCTTTCGAAAATTAACTGATTCAGAGAGGGGCTATGGGCCAAGTTATGCAAGCTCGTTGACCGGACAAGGTGGCACTTTCATTCGCTCATGACGCTTTGTGATAAGTCCCACTGCTAAGCATGCTTCAAAGTGTAGAGCAAATATGAGAGAATTAATTAAAAGAACAAAACGCGTTAGAAAAGGGGTGCGCGGTAAATGTATTAAAGAATGGTGGCAAAGTAGAACCGTCAGCAGTTGTTTCCTCGGAGTTCGGGATTGATAGCGCGAGACCGTGTCATCAAAGCAATCACATGAACTTTCGTCAACCTGAACACGGCCTACCCAAATTCACAAGATCACAAGCAACAGGGAAGACGTTATTCACAAACACTGCTTACCACCCACGTGAATAGTGTCTGTCCATGTCTGAACTACCTCTCATTGCTATAACCCCACTGTTCCCTTCCTCTTCTACTTTTGCTCTGCTTCTCCCTGCTCCACCTTCTCTCTCTCCCTCTCACTGTGCGTGTGTTGCTTGTCCTGTTCTCGCCCGTAGTTTTATCCTCCCTCGAGCACCTCGTCTTTTCTCCTCTCTTCAGTCTCCCTGCCCCTTGGTGTTAGTTCAGTCTTAGTACTTAAAAACCGACCAGACGCCAGCCGTGTACAAAGTCTTTTCGGAGCTCAAGTCTGTTCCTCGCTCAGGTCATATGCTCAAGACGCGTGCTCGACACAGTGGCCCCGTTTCCAATCACAAGCGGGAATCAACAGAGCTCGTTTCCAATTATACAATTGCCAGAGCGCCCAGAGCTTGCAGAACCGGTCACTGATATTAGCCAATTACAAGCATGGGTTTAGGCTGGGTCGCTGAGTTCATCTGCGGTGATGAACAATGGCGAGGGAGGATGGACGTGAGATCGTACACATAAATAGTGCAAACTCCCGCCCTTTCTTTCACTCTCTCCCCACGAATCCTCAACCTCATCCCCACCCCAATCGACCTCCCCCTTCACTTCTCCACCACCCAGAACTCTTCCCCCTGAACGCACTCGCCCAATTCTGGGGTCGGCCACTTACTGTGAGTGGGGCGAGGTTCGACTCGTGAGGCGCCTGGCGGTTGCTTCTCCTCTGTGGCTTTTATCCGCAGGTCGTCTCTTGTCGTCCCCCTCCGCTCTTTGGTCGTACCTCGTGAGTACTCCTGCACCCTCTCTTGCGTGGTCGCCTCGGCTCACACCATCCTTCCATACTGACGGCCGCGGCGCTCAACAAACGAACTCCAAAGCCATCTCTTCCGTTCGCCTCCCTCACGAGCGCATGCAGTCACTGAGCGCTAGCCCTTACACGGGCACGCTCACGGGGTCTCGCACGCTCGAGTCCCCTTTTGGCCCTTCTACTGAAGGTACGGTGGGCACGCCTAGAGCACTCCGAACGCTCTCATGTCTCTGCCGATTCCACCCAATCCCAGCAATCGTACTGGTGATGGTGGCATAAGGCTGGTTTAACTGCCTGAGCTCCCTTCTTCTCGCTCTGCGTCACACCTTCTAGGTCAACTGTCAGGGCGCTGTGCACACCTTGCATGCATTCCCAAAATTCCCCTGGTCGCCTTTGTAACCGCCTCTACAGACGGCATACACCTTGCACATCCCCCCGTGTTTCTGTCCACTGGTCTGGCTATATGCAGACCGTTTCTCTTCTCACGCGCCACGGCAGACCGAGGGGACCGGACCCCGTCCGTTAACAGGCTTGGCTATACGTCGACCGCAGCCTCCACGGGAACCAGGGCTTACAACCCCGCTATAGTGACGGTACCAGCTCATTTAAAGGACCCCCGGGAGTACCCGCACCAGGCCGGGGTACCAACGAATCCACCTCAGTGGATAGAGCCTCGACCAAATTTCAGAATCTCAGGTAACAACGGCCCCCACTCGCT
Organism: Chara braunii; assembly: GCA_003427395.1. NCBI lineage: Eukaryota > Viridiplantae > Streptophyta > Charophyceae > Charales > Characeae > Chara > Chara braunii. Next base: position 3,009,364 of record BFEA01000018.1, on the reverse strand, counting down.
GTGGCGGATAATCCATCCCCTGTGGCCGATTCAGCGAGCGTACCGAAACAAAGAAGGTTACCGTATTAGGCTGCCATGTCGTACATGCTCGAACCTGTATGTCAATATTGTGGAATACCAAATTGTCACCGTACCTGTGCCGAATCTTACCCGATCCTCAGATATGTCGTATGCCTTGCAATGTAGCATGATAGGACCGAACGTCCATCCGAACCAGAGCATCGTGCCTGGGCCTAACCCGAGTAGCTCCTACCAGGTGAAATATGTCGAATACCGTACAATGGCGCAACTCGAGGGCAGTACCGTACCACAGCTGCCCGCACCGAACCAACGTCGGACCTGAAGTAATCTCTCGGAGTTGCACCAACACCAAACCGCCTAGGACAACCGTAACGACAATGGCGAACCTATAGTGGACCGAAGAATAAAGCTGTGGCGTGTTCCACGCTGATGCCGAACCAGTAATAGACCTGAAACGCACCAATGTCGGGCTCACACCGAGCCTGAAATAAATATCCGTGATGATTCCGGATCTGAAAACAACCCACGGTGATGGTTCCGAACCTGATACAAATACCGGAATGGTCCGGACCTGAAAACAAGCGGCCGCCAAGGCCCCGAACCTTGAAATAGATCACGGCGGTGACTCCAAACCTGAAATGAGCTGCGGTAGTGGTCCCAGACCTGAAAATAAGTCGCCGTGATGTCCTGAACCTAAAACAGACTGTCCTAGTGGTTCCGAGCCTGAAGTAACCTATCGTCAAGGTTCCGAACCTGAAAATAAATCACTGCAGTGGCCGCAAACCTGAAAATAAGTCACCGTAGTGGCCCTAAGCCTGAAACAAACTGATGCCGAGCCCATACCGAACCAGATACACGCCGGATACCGTAGGATGTACCCAGTCCGTAACAATACCGAATCTCTCCGAGCCACGTATCCGTACCAAGCCAAATACCATACTGTCAGCCCAAGGTAGCAGCACCCACGCCCTCCATGCGACCACCCTCGGACTGACTCAGTGAGGTTAGTAATCAGATAAATCATGAAAGCGACACAGATAATCCCGATCATCAGGGGACTGTAAAAAAAATGTTAGAGTTCAGAGAATTTGATCAAATCTGGGTTCTGAATTGACGGTGGCTAATCCAAGCAAAATCAGGCCAGGCATCGAATAATCATTAGTTCTTGTTCGTTTCATCATTTCTAATCATTCTACCCCCTTTTTAACCGTAAGTTCACCAAAAATGAATTCCGAGGGAGTCTTAATTAAATTGTTAGAATTCTTTTGTTTCTTTTCTCTTTTATCATTTTTAATATTTTTCTTTGTTTTTTATTTCATTGCCGGAAACATAAAATAACGAGGTATTTTCTCCAAAATTTAAATGCCACAGAAAATAAGGAAATTAAGGAATACTACATTTTTCTCCCCTCCTACTGTTCTTAATCTTTTCTCCCATTTTCAATTTAGGTATCAAAATTGACAAAAATTTAAGGCGCTATTTCGGCCCCGATCATATGCTGCAAAAGCATTGCGCCGGGGTCAACCCACGCGATGCCTCCCCGCGGCCGGCCATCCCAGGTCTAGTCTCGGAACGGGCGGAAATGACGGTCCCTAGATGTGCCGGGAGCGGCTACCCATTTCGCCATCTTTGAGGGTTACTTGTAAGGTTCAGTGCCCCCAAAATCAGGGGTGCCCTAAGTTCCCCTAATTTTTGCTGCCTGGTCAAACCAGAGTACCGTCAAAACACGGACTTGTTTTTGAGCCTAAGTCCCAAAGCCGCAGATTTCAGGCGGCTCATTGCTTGTGGCCGCCTGACAACGTGCTTATCGTGGATCTGTGCTTTGGTGCATGATCATGTGCCGATCGTGGATCCGTGCTTTGGTGCATGATCATGTGCCGATCGTGGATCTGTGCTTTTTTTTTGGTGCATGATCACGCACTCGTCGTCGATCCGCGCTTTTGGTGCTCGGTGTTCATCGTGGATACGTGCTTTTCGTGCTCATCGTGGATCCGCGCTTTTCTTCGGTGCATGATCACGTGGTCATTGTCGATCCGTGCTTGTGATATGTGCTTTTCATGCTCAGCGTGGATCCGTGCTTCACGTGCTTATCGTCGATCTGTGCTGTTCGTGCTCATCGTGGATTCGTGCTTTTCTTTGGTGCATGGTGCATGATCACGTGTTCATCTTCGATCCGTGCTTTTCGTGGTCATCGTAGATCCGTGCTTTTCGTGCTCGGTGCTCATCGTGGATGCGTGTTTGTCGTGGATTCGTGCTCATTGGGGATTTGTGCGTTTCTTTTGTGGTCGGTGCTTACAATCTGCGGGTGCTGACGGACACGTGTCGTTGGGAGGGTGGGACAAATGAATTGGAACCGGCGGCGATCGGAATGTCATAACGTCTGTGTCTGGACGGGTCTCGATCAGGTGGATCTGTTTCGGTTGCCATCGCTATCGTCCCCTTGCTGTAGTTGATCAACGAGTGACCTTTTTTTCTTTCTTTTGTTTTGCTTTGTTTTTTCGCCCTTGTAGGCCGTAAGATTTTCTTTCTTTGCTGTTGACGGACAAGTGTCGTTGAGAGGGTGGGAGTAATGAATTGGAACTGGTGGCGATAGGAATGCCATCAAGTCTGTGTCTGGACTGGGGGAGAGGAGCACGCACACGCACACGCACACACACACACACACACACACACACACACAGAGAGAGAGAGAGAGAGAGAGAGAGAGAGAGAGAGAGAGAGA
>BFEA01000018.1:2969478-2995643 GCA_003427395.1 Chara braunii | reverse complement strand
TGCGCCAAATACAGTCGTTATCTATGCGTTGGCACCTTGCGAGCTACCGTCTCCACACCGTTCGACGATTGTGAGGAAGGCAGAAACTTGAGCGCTGGCGTGCGCTGCGCCACGTTTGTTCCTCCGTTCGGTTACGTTTCTTGGCCGAGGAGATTCTCCGACTTTCTTGGACAAAAACTTTTGCTATATATTTTTTTATGTTTATTACTATTTTTGTTTTTTTCCAACTACTAGCTTTATCATTGATATGGCCTTGGCTTCGATCTGCTTGGGTGCAGCTTAAGGGTCTTTAAACGCATAACTCGGTTCATGTGCCTTTTCCTGTTCTGCTATCTCTCCCTCCAGATTCTTGGTTCCCCCCCCCCCCCCACCAATGACGGGTGTATTATTCCAAGTGAAAAAGCGGAGAAAGATAAGGACGCTCTGTTGCGCTTCCGTCTTTTTTTCCTTCTCTGTCTTCCGTTTTTTGTTTCTTTTTTTTTTGGCTTCCTGGAAATGTTGAGGAAACTCACGAATGTCCTCATTGTTGATCTTTTATGCTGGAATATACAGTTTTTCTTATTTGTTGTTTGGCAGCGACCCAAAAAAAAACAGTCCATTGAGCAGATGGGTAGATCGGCGGGGGGGAGCTGACAGTGAAGGGCCACGCCTGTATGTGCAGAGCACGCAGACAGAAAGGGGCCAAAGAGATAAAAAACCCGTGGTCGCTGAGGACGCAGAATGTGCAGCAAGGGGGACAACATTTTGGTACTGAAAGTTGAGCGCGGATAGACGGGGAAGGGGATAAACGAGAGTCGCGTCTGCTGGATCGGGTTTAATTAGCTTTAATAGTTTGATTTCAATATTGACAAAGATATCTCTTAAACACAGCATATCATCTTTTCGCTGAAATTTGCAACACATGCCCTTTTTGGTGATGTGTTGATCAGATCTAGCATGGTGTTGCTGCAGGCGTGTCTTCACATCTGGATCTCCTCAGCTGGTGAGTTTTGTCATGTTTTTTTCTTGGCTTCAATGACGGTGGACGCTGACTCAGGTTTAATTAGTCGGCACCTGGCCTGGTTGTAGTCGTCGAGTGTGGACCCCCCCCCTGCGCCGTTTTTTGCTGAGTCACCGGGGTGCCGATTTGAAGTTTTGTAGCGGGCGCTTCCAGCTGTTGAAGTCCGGCGCCCCGGAAGCTGAACTTCACATACTGTTGATGGCCATGCCCCGCGGTCGCCGTACGGCCCAAACACTATGGTGATTGAGTAGGTCCTTAAAAAAAAAAAGAGTAGAGGGGAACGCCAAATCCACAATCTGAATATCCAATTGCTGTTATAATCTAGAATCTGGGCATGCATCAGAAAAAAAGGGCCAAGTGCTTCCAGGCTACTCTGGCCGTGGTCTTTACGTGCTTTACGCCACCTGTTTAGAATGGCTATAACTGTTCGGGTTTCTCGAGGGCATGCTGAATATGTCTATCGCTTTTGCCATCGAGCCCTATTATAACGACTCAACGGTTTAAAAAGAGGGGGGAGCAAGGGGAGGGGGGGGCAACTCAATCTGAGTAATCAGCTTCTACCCTGTCAATACGCGACACGGAGACCGGTTGAACGACCGGTTTTCGGTTCGTCCCCGCAGTTGGACAAAGGCGTCTCTCAAATCCAGCATGGTCCGCGGGGGAAAAAGGTGGCCAGAAAAATGGCGAATCTGAATATCCTGCTTCTGCTATAACAGCCCCGACGAGAATGGTGTCGGTCCGATGGTCAGAAGTTACGATGTGCAGTGAACCGGCCAGTGTTTGGCTTTCCCCCGCGGCAGACTGCCACAACGTCCGTGTGGCCGCCTCTGCGAAGGGTTCATAGCAGATGAGTGATGAGAAGGGGGGTGTGGTGCATATAGAGTTCATAAAGATGGGGTGGCCAGCTGCGGGCTGCACCGGACAACCTGGCTGAACCCCATAGCTGAATTTGTGTATTGCTTTGGCCGCTGAACTCTACCACAACAACTAAACGCTTTTGGAAGAGGGGGAAAAGGGAGGGGAGGGGGGTGCATACAATACGAATATTCGGCTTCTTTTATGACAGCCCCGATGAGGATAATGGCGACCTGACAGCCACGGATAAGGGCCTGCTGCGATGCGACCAGAGTGTTGATACGCGGCAAAGAGATCGACTAAACAACCGGTCTTTGACCCTTCTCCGCAGCTGGACGCAGATGTCTCTTGAACACGACATAGCGAGAAGGGGAAAAGGGAGAAACAACACGCAATTTGAACATCCAACTTTTACTATGGCAGCTCTGATGAAAATAACGTTGACCCGCCGACTAACGGTGGCAGCATACGGCAAAACAGCTACACTGTTCATGCGCAACAAAGAGATTGACTAAGTACCTGATCCTCGTCTTTGCAAGGGATTCATAATAGATGACTAACGAGGGGGCAACTGCGGGGCATGTGGAGTGCGCGGAGATTGAGTAGCTGCTGTGAATTAAGCTTTTCCCGAGTGGCTGACGTCAGGGGTGGGAATTTCGGAGCAATGATGATATAGATACGGTAGACGAATGGGTCGGGGCAGCGGCGGAGCAATCTGTACACGTACCGGGGTGAGGCGGCGTTAGAAAACTCGCAACTGTTGCGAAAATGCGTGGATATCAGATTTCATAAAACAATTGCTGTTTTTGTCAAGGGAATATGGTGATTGTCGGGAGGGATTGGGCCGGCTGGTGTTGCCATAAACTCCTTGTGGCTTTTTTCCAAAGGGGGGGGGAGTAATGAAGAAAGAAAAGAGCATGTGTCCTGTATGTGTGTTTACTATATGGTTTACTGGCCTTCTTTTGTTCTTCTACAAATGCTCGAAACAAAATGGTCCGACGGAGGGGGGAGGGGGGGGGGGGTAGTTGTTGTATACATGGCGTTCGGGACAAACCGACCCTCGTTTGACGTCTGCTTTCTTCGTTTTGTCCCTTGTTGTGCTGGTGTATTGTGAACACCATTACACCCGGAAGTTTCCGTTGTTCTGTCTATACACGATGCCTTATGTATGTATTCTGCACAGGACAACAAAAGCCTTGGAAAATTACATCACCAGATGTCCCCCCCACGCCCATCAAAACGTCATAGAGCGTGGTTATGTTGTCGGCCCACTCGTTTGCGCTATCGAAAACTCTCTTGCCGTCGATCTATATCTCGTTGATGAAGCTTTGTCTTTCCTGGTGTCTGATTTCCACCGCTTCTTCGCCGACCGCTGTCCGTTATCTGAGCGCCTTACACCGTTTGTCCGGAGAGCGGTCATTCGTGATTACCCTCGTCACCGTGCAGTTCCTGAGCCGGGCGATCATGTGACTTTTTTCCAGACCAGAAACCATAGATTAGTTGGCGTCCCTCTGCAGTCTTGTTTGATGTGGACTTTCGGCATATGCTCATACATCGTGTTCAAACACGCCGTTCAAGAGAGACCGTCTTTGTCCGATGCAACGGCTCGCACTGAAAACGTAAGATGAGTTTCCGGTTTTTGTACAGTAGGGTGTCCTTGTTTTTTGGGGTGCTATTTTTGCCTGGTCATTTACGTGTATACATCAGGCTGCTTCTTTGATTTTTTCCGACCTTTGTTAGCTTATACCCATTCCTTTATTCATGGCTGGACAATGTTTCGGTTGGTGTGCTGACAACCGTTGATCGCTGAAATTCATTGAAGACGAATTAGTGTGTATTGTCTGTCTTTGCTTTGTTGCTCTCCATATAATAATTGTGTATGCATGTCGCAATATGTATGCTCGGCGGCTATGTATGTTTGTTTTCGTTCGCAGGCTATGTGTTTATATTGAGAGAGAGAGAGAGAGAGAGAGAGAGAGAGAGAGAGAGAGAGAGAGAGAGAGAGAGAGAGAGAGAGAGAGAGAGNGAGAGAGAGAGAGAGAGAGAGAGAGAGAGAGAGAGAGAGAGAGAGAGAGAGAGAGAGAGAGAGAGAGAAAGAGAGAGAATGGATGAACGGGTGACTGCATCGATATGTTCCGTTGACGTGCAACTCTCTGGCATGGTGTTGCCAACAAGGCATACAGACTGCCGGGGGGGCGTAGCTGGCACGGTCTTTGAATTGTCGACAGACCATCCGGAATCAGAGTTCTGCGCACTTGATACGCCATGCGAACTATTAGCAGCATAATATGGCACCGGATAGCATAACATATATATATATATATGTATAAAGAGAGAGAAAGAACGAGAGAAAGGGAGAAAGAGAGAGCGAGAGAAAGAGAGAAAGAGAGAAAGAAAAAGAAAGGGGAAAAGGTCAGTGTTTATTCTCACATTATAGTTAAACATTTTGCGTTTATTCGACCCATTGATGAAAGCAGCTTCTTTTTTGTTTCCTGCGTGTACAACTGGAAAATGGGTCGCATCGCATATCGCACATAGTACGTACTGTAGCCGGCCGCAAACACAACATACCATAAACTATGGTCTGAAGTGACCTCGAACACAACAAACATAGCGCATAGTATGAAATCTCTTTCTTGTTCGTTCTTTTCCTTTTCTCCCGCAACTGTTCACGTTTGGTCGCCACAGTCTTGGCCGTAGATATTTGCGTAAGAGATACTTTGTCCTCGATTCCAAGGTTCTAGCGTACTACAAGCGGAAACCAGCGGCGAATGATGTAAGTAAGACCTCTTCTTTTTCTTCTTATTCTTCTTTTCCCATACTCGTACTAAAAGAATTTATCCAATTCTCATTAGTTCCTGATGCTGCTCCTGCTTGATGCTTAGCCTCATTTGACACTCAGTCTCATGTTGTCCGCTCCGGTTGTTACGAACCCTTACTTACCCTTCTTCTTGGATTTGATAAGTTTACCTGTTTGTTGCAGATCTGATCTGATTGCTCTTTGGTTCTCGTAGGTTCTGCCTGTCGTTTGTGGAGTTTCTTTTGGTAGTTCATGATTGATTAAATCTGACGGGCACAAGACTGTTGTGGTGCCCTGACATTGCACAAATCGGGTGGTTATTCGATTATGTGCTGTCGGCCGGGCGGTAGATTTGTGAGTGAGAGCGCGAGGGAAGATGTATGTGAGGAGAACCGGAGCTTGAATCGTGTTCGAGTGCTTCAGTGAGACGGGCCATGTGAGCAGCGCGATAGACAAATACCAAAAGAATCGAGCATGTAGGGAAGAAGAGCCTACGCTGTGGAACGACATTGAAAAGAGCTTACGCTGCAGTACGTCGTTATGTTGGCGTGCACTGTTCTGTTTTCCTTCCCCCCACCATCAATGCCATGGAAACACTTTCAGGGATCGATCGCGCGTTGGAAGCTTGCAATTTGCGATGGGAATGTTTGTTAATATATGTGTCTAGTCAGTGGCGATATTAATCACCGTTATTGCGTATCTGTTGACCTGGTTCGTGTCATGCTGCCATTATAGCGTGGAGATACAAGAGCGAGCGCTTTGGGGTCTAAACGTCTGACGGTGCTGCAATCAACAGTGCGTGAGTATCGCTATGTTTAAAGTGGGTTCCGGTTCTTGCAAACCTGTTATACCTGTATTCCAGATAAAAACAGGTGAACACACACACCGGTGCACAGGTGTGACAAGAAACCGGCTATCTGAGACCGGCGGACTGCTTGATGGATGTGGCGACAAAGGGAAAAGGCAGTTGCATGTGTGTGTAAGCAATAATGCATAAATGGATCAGAGAGTGTATGCTTCTACGCATGTGCAGATACACACACACACATACACATATACTAATAGAAACGCACGCACACACACAAACAGTAAAAAAACGAAAGAAAGAGAAAGAGAGAGAGAGGGAGATAGAGAAAGCGCCAATCCACAACTCTAGTAGAAGTGAAAGCGCACAGACGTTGTCATACAGAGACTTCTGGTGGAAACCTAGCGCCCGCCCAGCAAGAATGCCTGGCCGAGGCAAACCGGCGTCCACGGACAGATCCTGCTGCCCTCCCTGCAACTGGCCCAAGGCCGAATGGGCCTCACACTAGTCGGTGCAACGCAGCAAATCGTGCGCCTGTGGGCCTCGTTGTTGTTCGCAGAATGCTTGTCGAAGTCGAAGCGGGCAAGGTTCCTTTTGCATTGTTCTGCGCACGATTCAAAACTCTGACAACATAAGAAAAAGAAGATGGCTCCATGCGGGCCGGGCAGCAACGATAATTACCAGGCTTGAGCCAATCCACAACTGTAGTGGAAGCGAAAACTCGCGAACGTTTCCATATAGAAGCTTTTGGCAGTGGCCTCATACCGACTCTGGGAGCTGACCCAGCAAGAGTACCTAACCAAGGCAAGCCAACGTCCACGGATGCATTCTGTCGCCTTTCCCGTAGCTTACCTGGGGGCGGATGAACCTCGCACTGGCTGGTGCAACTTATATCCCTACCCTACCTTGGAACACTCCGAAGTGTGCCCGGTGGACCCTCCCCGGTCCGGTGTTGACTGTTGTGCCTTGGCGATCTCGCCCTTTGGACACCTGGTCTGAAGACGATTGGGCTGCTGTTCTGTCGGACTGTCCGTGGGCAAACGATTATCGCTTTGCGACCATGCTGAAATGGGAACATGTTATCGTATTGCCGCGTTGTAAGTTGAGACTCCGCAGAGTATACTGCCCGCGATAAATAGGCACTGCTATGCGCACGCTGGAATTCACTCGCTTCTTAGCGTCGCCAGGGACCTGGCTGAACCGAATAGAAATTGGGAAGCTGGGCGAAAAATGACAGAAGAAGAAGGGTGAGGGGGGAATGCATAACACACGGAGAGAAGCATGTATGAGGAGCTTTATGTTGACAATGGGGTGTAGTGTAACAGACTTGGGAAAATTCGGGTGGTGTTGCAGTCTTTGACTTGTTTTGACCATTGTTGCCTTGTGTATGCCAGCGTACGATGCAATATTACCTGGCAAACTTTGCCCGCGTCTCGGAAATGGATAAACAGTCCGCTGCCGCATTTCCATTGAAACCACGAGCGGTTGCCCTCCAAGGGTCGAAAGAGTCAACAGAGATTGTGGGCGCCACACGAACAGATTTTGAAACGGATCAGTGGCTGACTGTTGTGCCTTGGCGCGCTGACCCTTTGCACACCTGGTCTGAGGACGACTGGGCTGCTACTTTATCGGACTGTCTGTGGGCGAACGATTGTCGCTTTGCGACCATGCTGGAATGGGGACGTGTTATCGTATTGCCCCGTGTTCAGTTGAGACCCTAGCAAGTATATTGCCCACAGGAAATAGGCCCCGCCATGCGCACACTGGATTTCACGCACGTCTCGGCGTCGCCAAGGACCTGGCTGAAACTTTTCCGGCGTCTGTCGGCGTTCTATCCTTGTTTGTGCACGCCACGCACAACACTCTGCTGAATGGATCGCCATCCAACGTGAGGCGGACACAGCAGTACGAGACCGCGCAAGACAATGTTTGCAGACCGGGCATGGGGTATTCTGACAAGAAATCACACAGGCTGCTGCCGTGATTGCAACCTACACCACGAGGTATCTGTCCGAAGATGGTGAGAGACTGATAACGCTGACAGTCCTAGATAACAGGATGCAAGTGGTGCCCCATGAAAGGAACCGCGATTACCGGCACTGGGAAGACATCGAAGCCCAGATATGTCGCATCAGAGATGCCATCGGAGAATGTTTGTTATGCGATTCGACGTTCGTCCGAATGCGATACATATCTTTTTTCTCGAAAGATGCGACGTGTGGTACGCCTCGTCGACTGGCGCTCGGCTCAGCTTTGTCGGCATTGTACGGCTTCAGCAGGAGGACTCCGCCGTGCTGTAACGTTGCCCACGTGAGTGTTGTTGTGCTCTCTCACGGTGCCGTTTTGTCCGTGCTTTCTGGCGTCTCTTGCCTAAATGGGGTGCAGAGTTGAAAAAGTTGTTGCAAGTTTCAGATGTTCTGTTGCGCTTCCGTTTCTCTTTTCTTCTTTTCTTTTCGTTTTCTGCTTCTTTCTTTTTCCGCCTCCTGGAAACATTAGGAGATGTCACAAGTGTCTAGTTGTTAATCATTTGTGCTGGAACCTACAATCTCTCCCGTTTAGTGTTTAGCAGTGGCCGAAGGGAAAAAAGTTCGTCGAGCAGATGGCCATATCGGCGGGGGGCAGTTGGCAGACAGGGGCCCCACCAGCGAGGACCACCTCGTAAGGCTAAATACTCCTGGGTAACCGATAGCGAAAAAGTATCGTGAGGGAAAGGTGAAAAGAACCCCCATAGGGGAGTGAAAGAGAACATGAAACCGTAGGCCTTCAAGCAGTGGGAGGAGAATTGTATCTTTGACTGCGTGCTTGTTGAAGAATGAGCCGGCGACTCATAGGCAATGGCTTGGTTAAGGGAAATTATCCACCGGAGCCATAGCGAAAGCAAGTCTTTTTAGGGCTAATGTCACTGTCTATGGGCCTGAACCCGGGTGATCTAACCATGGCCAGGATGAAGCTTGCGATCCGGGCGCTGGCAGCTCCGATCCTATAATCGACATGCGGTGAGCTAAGAGGGGAAAACAACATGGTAATGAAGAAAATGCTATTTGAATGGTGGGGCATTGCGCTGTCAGCCTTCGCGACGTCCGCTTGCTTTGCTATGCCGGCTCGCCATCGGGAGTTCAATTTCGAAATTCGAAGTTGCTATGGCGCACGCGCTGGAAATGACGAGGTGTGTGTGTGTGTGCGTGTATGTTTATTGGTTATGTGTGTGCATGGCAAATACCCGGCTCGGGTGACCGGGAAGAACCCCCCTTTTTCCCCGCAATGGAAAAAGCGCAAAAGCGGTGACTGTCAGAGAAACACAACGTGCCTCTGACTTCGAGGAAGCATAAACATCGCCAGCGGACTGAATCTTCGTCCTCATCAGAGCCTTTGCGACCGACGCCGATACAGCCTGTGCACCCACTTATGCTTATCCCGCAGGCGTCGCCGTAAACATATGTGCTTCCAAAGCGCCCCGTGGAGGCGCCGATTCAGCCGGCGCGCACTGCTCCGAAAACGCCTCGGCAGTGTCGACGCCCGTCGATGTGTAGACTTCTTGACTACGTCATATTTGCGCTCATATCTTTGTTGTTTATCGTGCAGTTTATTCTGCTTCACAAACTGCTCCGGCCAATTCCGCGCTATAGTTTGCCTTAGTCGGCGTGCCTCGGCGAAGGTACGTCCTCCGGCTTCGCTTCGGGCTTTTGTTTTGTTCGGTCTCTTCATTGTTGCTCTGGCCATTGTTGTTTGTGCTGCACTCCTTCAGTCCCCCTGGCGGTGGCTTATATCCGAAATTCTATCAGCGAAAAGCCATCCATCGACGATCGCTTCCAGCCGGTGTTTTTTCCTGCTCTGCGTCTAAAACAGTCATGCCCGTTTTGTTATCCGTTATAGGGGAATGCTTTTTTCCACCCACTTTCACATTTCGTTTACCCAATGTGTTTATCTGTTTCGCCGGGCGTGGAGAATGCAGCGTGTCAGTTGCTGTCTGTAGCGATTCTTATATACGGCCGTCTGCTATGTTTGATGCAGAACGTTCGCCGCAGGCGCGATGAGCAACACAGATCGCGATGTCAGACTACGTTGTTCGCCATTCGCAGTGCGCTTTCAGTGCATTGCATGGCCAGAATTGGTTGAATGATATCTACATTGATACATACACGAAACTTCTTATGCCCCTGTTCCCCGACGTGTTTTTCGCATCATGCTATACATACAGCTTCGTGATTGCTTGCCGGGATTACCGCTTCGCACATGATTTGCTTGTTCCGCGCGCCGCTGGCCAACCATTTTGCTACTTCGGGCGCTGGTTCTTTCCATTGCATCTGAACAACAGCCATTGGGCGCTGGCATGTTTTGTCGTCAAAGATTCGACCCTTTGCATTTACGATAGCTACGGTAACCAGCATCTGTCCGTTTTCCGTGATTTGCTTGCATGGCTACAAACAGAGACCACGATCCCGCAATCACCCCTCTCCATGCAGGTCGTTTATATAGATGGGCCGATCCAGTATAATCACAATGACTGCGGCGTGTTCATGCTCGTGATGCTGCGTTTTTTGCTGGCTTCGCCAACATCGTCGCATGCTGACGCTTTTTCATACTTGGATATTCCGACGTACAGACGTCATCTCCATGATGAGCTTTTCACATCGTCCATCGCGTCTTTTCCGCTGCTGCCAGTTCAGCCTCCACACGGCGCTGCGTACGCATGAGGCTACCGATGTCCGTCGCAGGGTGCGTTCGCTTCTCCGCCGAGCCCCTCCTTGCTCGCCCCCCCCCCCTCTTCACTTCCCCCCTTCCCCCCCTCCCCCCCCTTCCCCAGCCCCTCTCCGTTCCCGTTGCCGATTATCCGGCCATCTGTTATAGGAAGAAGCGGTTTGCTGTGTGACATTTAAGTATGCCTGCGTTTGCGTTCGGTTCATTACAACATGTATTCACATTTTCCCTCCCGCGCCTAATGATGTTTATAATTGTGCATGGCTGTTTCTTTGTGATTTTGCTCGCAGGTGCGGTCGACGCTTGTCTACAGGTAATGTAGCGGCGGGGCGTGTTCAGTCTACTTATCCTGGTATTTTGACTCCGAAGAAAGATATACGTATACATGCAAACGCACATATTCTCCTTCCTCATGTGTTTGTCTGGTCTCGTCTGATAGGCATACATACATATACTCAGACATAAACACAGATCGTGGTCTCTCAGCTTGTTGACACGTCTTGGAAAATGTTTGGCAAACAAAGAAACGCACTCAAAAACCCGAAAAAAAACTTCCCCGGGCTCGTTCCTTCACTCTCCTTGACCCTCCTCTCAAACCAGCTCAGGACCCTGAAGCAGGCAGCGACGTATTTGCGGCCCCTTTTGTCTTTTCCTTCCACGATTGTAAACCCGCGATTCATTCTTTTGCCTTTTTTGCTTCCTGGCTTTCTCCCTCTAGTGTTTTCCTTCTCCCTCTACTTCTCTCTTCGCAACTCTCACATCTTTCCGTCGCTTTGCTATTGGCTCTACGTAAACATGCTACCGCTTTTTGCCCGCCCGCACCATGCGGTGGACCGCTTATTCCATCTCATTCGTACCACACTGTGCGGTAGGGGAAATACGTAGCGGACGCACGCGGAGACTGCAGGGCAGCGAGAAGAGCGTCTATGCAAAAAACGGGTCGCGACACGGACACGGAAATTAAACGAAACTGAGACCGTTCGCCGCGAGCGCCTGCAGCGAGACGCTGCATGCGCGGGAAAGAAAACGCAATACGCAACGCCCTCTCACAGGTACGGGCACGACGTTGCTTGCGCCCCCCGTTTCTTGTTTCGGCTCTCAGGTGAGCCCCGCGACACTGCCTTCGCTTGTGAAGCCTATCAGACTCAAACAGTTGGCCCGCATGAAATGCCCCCCCTCTGCGGCACTGCCTTTGTGAAGCTTGTCAGGCTCAAACAATTGGCCCGCATGAAACGGCCCCCCCCTGCCCCCGCCGGCACGCATCTCTCTGCAGGCGGTTTCCCCACTCTGCATACGCGACCTCTCCTGTGGCGTCTCGAACCCCGAGCCATCAACCCCGACAATCGTCACTGGCCGTTTTGCGGAAGCTGTGATATATTCATGTTTACAGCGACTAGCCCAGGATCGAGAAGCACGTTATTCCTTGCGTCCGCCGTTCCCCTCTGTCATCTCGCCAGCGTTGAAAAACACGATCGTCGGCCGTCTGGTTGACAAACTCAGTCCCGTTAAGCTTGAGGAGTTCGTATGCTGTGTGTGTGACGAACTGGTGTTATGCACTGAAGTCAATATCCATCCGTCTTCTGAGACAGACATCATCGACCGTATGCGTGCAGTTTTATATAATCCTGATTCATCGTTATATCCAGATCTTGTGCAGCATTATAGCTGCGAAGATTTGTCTCCGGTTTTCTTGGGCATCATGTTGTCGCGAAATGGCATTGTGCAGCTCGCCGACGGCAGTGTCCATTTCAACATATGCGACGCCTGCGAGCAACCGCTTTTTTGTTCACGCTGCCGGCCTCGCCTCCCGAAATTCGCAATCGCCAATCATTTTTTTGTCGGCGCGCTGCCTCCCGCTTTGCAGAGCGCGACCTGGGCAGAGCTTCTTATGACAAGCCTGACAAATATCCTCGCCCAGACGAGAGTGATGCGCGGTGGGTGGCATCGTTCGATACTTTCCCATCTGCTCGTTTTCGACTTGGTGCCCGGGCCGACAGCCACTTTGCTTCCCAGGTCGATAACAAAAGATACGTTCTATCGCATTATCTTGGCAGGACCGTTTACAGATGGTCAGGTGGCACGTATTAAGAAGCTACATCGCGTCAGACATTCGATGGTGGAAAACCTGCTCAACTTTTACACGACGTTTAATGTCCTTTACTCTGATGTAAAACATGATGACGAAGTTCTTGACAGCATTCCGCGCGATGATCCCGCGTTTGTGCCGACGCTTGTCATCCGAGACCTGTCGAATGATCACGCCGATGCAAAGTTGTTGGGCCATGAACAGGATGGTCTTAACGCCCCTCCGGGCACAACCACCAAGACAACTTACATTGAAAAGTCTGTGATTTTTTCGCACGCCACTGCGCCACTGGATCCGA
This sequence comes from Chara braunii, assembly GCA_003427395.1. Taxonomy (NCBI): domain Eukaryota; kingdom Viridiplantae; phylum Streptophyta; class Charophyceae; order Charales; family Characeae; genus Chara; species Chara braunii. Next base: position 2,983,101 of record BFEA01000018.1, on the reverse strand, counting down.
TTGTCGAACAGCGTGTGGTCGAACTCTTGAAGGCTGGACGAGCCAACGACCCGGTTTTCATGCTCCACACTTCGTCAAAATTCGCCAACCTTTTTAAGCCGACGCTAGAAGCCAAAATGTTCCCGCATCTGTTCCCATATGGACGCGGGCATCCCGGCGAAGAAGGACGAAGAGTCACCACTTTGCGCCAGCTCTGCGCGAGGCATTATTGTCTGCTGAGCTCCAGGCGCTTTGAGCAGGATCTGTATTATTGCATGGCCGCCTTCGACCATCTTCCGCTAAATCGTGGATACATGTTCTCGCACCTCACGTGCAGAATGCAACCCCATTTGCATCAATATATCGCCGGAGTCACGACCGAAATGCTGAGCAGAGGTTTGGAAAACACCCGTCGACGAACAGCCGGCTTAAAAACGCCCGATACGGATCCGGCGGTCACAGATCTGCTTCGTCATGTTGAATGCGCTTCAGCGTATGTTTGGGGCAGCAACGCAGAGCGACGTGCACGCCGTCAAGAAGCATTCGCCACCTGCGACCGTTTCGGTCAGCCGACGATTTTCGATACGTTGACCCCGAACACTGACACCTCGTTCGCGCTTGCATCGTACGTTGGTCTTCTCGACGTGGAAGCATTCTGCGCGGTGTTGATCGATAACCCTTACGTCGAGACAGAAGATCTCAAGCGTTTATCCATGGCCGACAATATTGCTTCGGCGCGGCTTTTTGATCGGCTGATGTCCATATTTTTTAACAAAGTGTTGGGATTCGACCGCACGACTCAGCAAAGTGTACCCGGGGGCGGACTCTTCGGGCCCGTGCGGGCATATTTTGGAACGGTGGAAACGCAGGGCCGCGGCACATTGCATTTGCACTGCCTCGTCTGGCTTGAAAACACGCCGCCCACAACTCGTGATTTCGATAATTTGCTGGAAGCAGATGCGTCGCTCGCTGATCGCGTTACGGAATACGTGGACAACATTGTTTTTGCATCTGCATCCCAAGATGTTTCTCGGCTGCCTTGTGCACACTGCCATGCACCGGCGCCGACTTACAAAATGCATACGCTCCCGCAGTCAGCCCGGTGCTCGCCATTCCGGAAAGGCAAACCACAGTTATTGGTCGAACCGCCGAGCGCCGAATGTGCACACTGTCATGCTTTAATTAGTTCGCACCAGATGCAGCGCCAGAGCATCCTGGAAGCTACTCCATCTCCCGCCTATGACGACATTCGTTGGCAGAACGCTGCTCCAGCTTCGTACCCTAAACTCACAGACGATCCGTTCCACACACACGCAACAAGCAACAGAATGCTTGCGCTGCCACTGAGCTTGCTTTCTTTTTGGTCGGCACTGCCATTGATTCTTTTCCTTGTCCAAACACACCACTGGGCTCACACTGGGTCGTGTTTCAAGAATACCCGTATGACCAAAAACGCAGAAGTCTGTCACTATCTGTTCCCTCGGACGCATTGCGAACGGACAGTTTTACACGATTCCGGAGTGGAACTCCGGCGGGGCCTCGGCGCCGAATATATTAACGCTTACAATGATGTTATGCTCGCTGGATTTAAATGCAACCACGACATACAACCTCTATTCGGTGGCGCAGAGGCGACAGACCGTATCTGCTATTGTTGCAGATATGCTACCAAAGACCAACATAAAATTGACTGCAAAGTCGCACTGCGCTTGGCTGTGTTCGATGCACGCTGTGAGCGAGAAAAGTTGGCAGAGGAGCGTACAGAAATGTCAGCGGAAACGAAAACACGTCGCCGCCTTGCTTCTCAACTTTTCAGTATAACGAACAAACAAGAAACCGCTGGCCCATTATGTGCACTATATCTGCTACGGCAGTCGTGCGTGTATCTTAGCCACGGTTTCAAAACACTCCCTCTTTTTCACATGCTGAAACAGCTGCAAAATGATCCCGGCACTTTGTGTTCGCTGGAGAGAGCGCCTGCGGGCTTTGCTGTGAAACGACCTTTGGATGATTACGTTTTCCGACCATTGGCATTGACGCATCTGTCTCTTTACGAATTCACGATGCATTTTTACACTTGTACGAAATCAGCTGCCTCCAAAACCGATGGCAGCTTCCTTCGAAACCATCCGTTGTATAAGCGCAAAGCATTGGCACGCAAGAGACTTCCCGCAATCCCTGTCGTGCCTTATTCTACACGCGTTCCTGATCTCAGAATATGCAACGACGATGCAGCCAAAACTTTGCACGCGCAACTGTCACTTTTGCTATTCAAACCCTTTCGGATTCTGACGGATTTAGTTACGCCCAGCAACACATGGCATGATGCTTTCCTTTCATTCTACGAACAGATGCCTGCATTTCTATGCGCCATTTACCTACAAATGCAAGACTACCATGTCGCATGAGAACGTGCAGCAGAAATGCGTAATCAAAGAGCGTCCGATCAAACTGCAAGCGTTCTCTATGCAGCCTCCTCGGGTGGGATGCCTAATAGCTCATCGAACGCATCTATACCAATGTGTCCTCCTTCTGACACTGACTCACAAAATAGCGTGGAGCCGGGTCGCGTGGACAATGCCATAATCGTGTCAATGATAGCTGATGGCTATGCGTCAGGTTTGTCGTCTGAATTGATGACATCCTGCGCAACAATCGCACTGGATATGTGTAAGAGCTTCGCCCCAGGCGACTTATCATCGACCAACTGTTTCCTGAGACAAACCATTGGCGATCTTAACACTATCCACGCTTGGGCAAAAGCAGCGCCGCCTCTGGTAGAAGATGTCGGTGCTGTCCCCGACGCCTGGCATTAGCTGCCTCGGCCCACTCGTCTCCGCCTGATCACAAACGCGCTTCAGCCTTGGAATAAGGAGTTCGCTAACAATCCCACCACAAAGCCCTCTTCACCGCCCGACTCCTTGTTCCCTACAATCTCTGATGTCTCGGTGCAGTTCTCGCTCAATCGCAAACAACACCTTGCTTTCTCTCTTTTGGCTGATTCCCTTCTCAGGACCTGACTCTCCAAAACGACAGCTGAAGACATACCTACGCCGATGCCGCTGGCAGCTATGGCCGGTGTAATTGAAAAAAAGCAGCTCCTCATGTTCCTCACCGGAGAGGGTGGCACCGACAAATCCCACGTAATCGCTGCCATCGATGCCTTTGCTAAAAGATGGCAGCATCCACACAGCGTTGTCAAAACTGCAATGACTGGCAAAGCTGCAGTTTCCATCGCCGGGGTGACATTCCATAGCTGGTTCGTGATGCACAACCTCAAAGCTGATTACTGTTTCGAACGTCGCCAGGCGCAGCTGAAAGGCATACCCGGCTTCACGCCAGAACTAGATTTACTCATCATCGATGAGTTCAACATGACGGACAAAGATGCATTCCTTCGACTTGACCAAGCTCTGCGCGCAGCCAGAAAGCTGGATATCCCCTTCGGTCGTGTGCATATCTTGCCTACGGGAGACTTCTTCCAGCTTCCCCCTGTTAACAACACGCCGGTGTATTCTGATCCTTCATTGGATAAGGCAGACACGACCGCCGACCACGAAGCATTCAAGCTTTGGCGTCTCTTCGACACGGTTGTTGTTCTAACCGAGACCGTTCGGTTTAGATCAGACCCCGAATGGGGCCGCCACTGTAAAAACGCCAGGCGGGGCATATGGGAAAACGATTTTATAGATATCATCAACAGTAGACTTTTGGAAAACATCAACCCCGACCTGCGCCGGAATTTTGTCAATCCAAAAGGTGGCCATTTCCCTGTTTTCGTTGTCCCGGATAACGACAATCGTACACAGCTACTGCATTCGTTTACGCGCACGTTGTGTGCACTGCTGCCTTGTGATCATCAACCTGTTCGCATCGTGGCAGACTTCGGCGCAAAATTCAAAAATAGAAAACCGCATGATATACAATTCATAATGTCATTGCCGGACAACAAACTCAGACGATTCGCTGCGTTCCTTGACCGTCTACCCGGGATGTCGGTTTTATTCACCCAGAACGTAGATCCCGCTCGAGGCATCGCAAATAGAACCTACGGTGTTCTGTACTCTTTATGGTTCCCTGAACATACGACGTTTGCACTGTTCCATGACACGAATGCAAACATTCGCGTGCTGCTTCCTAGCTCCCCGCCGGACCTCGCTCTTGTGCGCGTCCCCCATCGTTCCGCATTCGAACAGCTCCCTGCTGCGCTTTCTGTCGCCCTGCCTTCGGATGTTTACCCGACGTTCAGACAACAGCCATACGGCTTTGCGAAGGTCGACCTCCCGACCGGTGCAGGAATGCCCCAGAGAACATGCCACGTGCGACCTCTCCAATTTCCATTTGTGTCTGATGTCGCTTCGAACGTCTACAGGATCCAAGGAGAGACATTGACATCTCTCGTTGTCGTCGAGTGGAAAGCGCGCCCCAATGCTGGCCACAAACGAAAACACAACGTCCCGCAACAGGGTTAAATCATTGTCTCCCGTGTTGTCAACCGTTCTGCTTTGGTAATTTTAAAGCCATTCACAAAGGACCTCGCAACCTTTTTCCAGCCAAATCCATCTGTTGTCCGTGAGCAATTGCGCCTTGACAAACTTTCGGATCTTACCCTATCCCCTGCTCTGGCCTTTTGCTCTACCTCCATTTCGAGGCCGCAGATCGTCGCTCGTCCACTTGAAGCCTTCGATCGGACCCCCGAACGGCGCGTTTGCAGACTGGACAACCCCAGCAGGTAAATGATCACGCACACCGACCCCTCCTGCTGTTTCGACGACTGTTCTGCCATCACAGCTGAACCCACGGTCTTCGCCATTCTCTATCTGTCCATCTGCCCATGAACAACCGCAGCCTAAAAAACGTTCGTGCCTTCTCCCTTCCTATCTGGGGCCTCGGATCGCCATTTCTTCAAGTGAAACCTCTGATTCCTCTCTCACTGATGACAGGCTCCCGAACGATGCCCTCGTCGAGCATACAACCTCGGTGGCCGAGCGGCCGCACGCGCCGATGCACGCAGGCGACGTTGCTGCTTCAACAAACATTCCATCATTGCAGCTCGACCCGCAACCTTTGCTATTCTCTGTTTGTTCATCTGTTCCCGTTGTGTCTTGGACGCCGCCTCACGGCAAGTCGCAATTTACGGCGGACTGTGTATATTGTAGTCTCCATGGAACAGCGTGGCTTAGTGACATTCCTATTGGGGACTATATGGACTTGCTGATGGACACTTTTCCATCGGTGCTCGCCGCGAACAGTTTTACATACGTCCACGACGTCGCATGCGGTGACTTCTCGTTCGCCGACCAAAACATTGACACTCGGTGCTATCCAAGACTCGCGTCTACGTTTGCACATTTTTTCCTCCCTCTACATATGCATGGTAATCATTGGGCACTTGGGTACATTGATATAAACAACCAACAATTATTCTTCGATGATAACCTTGGCCACTCCAACGCTGTGTTTTCTCGAAACATGCGCCAATGGTTGTGTCGTCGTTCTGATGCTTTCAATGCCCTTGCCACCATACAATGCTTCAACATTCGAGGCCCTGCTCAAACAAACTCGTATGATTGTGGTGTTTTTATGCTGGTTATGATTCGACATTTGTTGATCGGGCCTCCCCACCTGCCTATAAACAATTTCGGCCAACAAGACATACGCTTTTATCGATCGTTCATTCACGACGAACTTATAACCAAAGTCCTGAAATCCATAACTCCGCACCCTCATTTAAGTTTTCCCGTTCTTCCACCCTACTGCTGCGCTCGGCGGAGAACATGATTTCCGCTAAGCCATTTCTGGTTTTCTTGGCACCTGTTCAGCGTCTGTTTTTCGACGCTCACACTACGTACGTGATTTTGTGTCCAGATTATCGCTTCCTCCCAAAACGTTGGAGATAGTGCGCCTGCAGCGCTCCCGCCACTTAAACGCGATCGGCCTTGCCTGCGTGAGCGACTACGCATTCAAAATGAAACCAGGGAGCAGAAACGAGTCAAACGCAACGAAATCATCCACACGAGCACCCTGCAAATGGAAGAGTATATAAGAGAAGAGGCCGCGCGAAGAGAAGAGGCTACACAAAATGGTAAGCCGAAGGTGCCAGCAGAGATCATCGAAAAAGGATACTTTGTGCACCATCTTTGGAGGTGGGCGGGTGAGACGTGCGTGCTCGATATCACGCTCGCAGACATGGACCAGGAAGATGCGGTGCAAGCTGCGCATTGGACTCTGTCAAACACATATGGCGAAACACAGAATGACATCTTGCCGCTTCTGCGTCGAGGGACTGTCTACGACTTTAACGAAAGATGCGCATTGCCAGAGGTTGGGACTATTCTCACGTTCGGTCACACGACAGGGCACAAGTATTTCGGCAAACAGTTCATACCGTGTTTCAACACGAACATGCGCACTATGCCCCCGCAACCCCTGATTCCTGCGGAGGCAGACAAGCCTAGTGCAGCGCCGACTTTTGCCGAAACGAATGCCCCCCGGGGCCCTCCGAACACGGGGCGCTCAAGCAAACCACATGGATCCGACAACCTGTGACAAGCTCGAATAAGGTGAGACGCAGACACGTTCACTCGCATAGTTCTCACGCTTGTTACTGTTTACTGCCATGCAAACCATTACGACCACCGCGCCCGCGGGGTGCATGCCACTGACCCGCTGGACACAGCGCCCTGGCCCCCCTCCCCCACGCCGCGGGCAGAATTGTACTGCCTAATGCTGGTTTCGGTGGCCGGCTGCTGAAACGAATGCTCTGCCACGCTCCCTGCATTCTCCCGAGTTCGGACCCGGGCTGGGCGCCCTCGTCACCCTCCTCTTTTCTCATCCTCTACCATTATTCTTAGCTTTGTTGTCATTGCTGTGCCTGGACCGAAAGGTGCCCCGAACACAGCTTTCTTATGGTCGCTTTTTCGTCTCTCTTATTCATTTTGCTCCTTTTGGAAATTTCAACTCGGCTTTCTTGCTTTGGGAAACTCGACCGTTTCCCCGGCTCAGATCTGCCATGGAATGGACAACTCGTCATCTGTTCTTTGTTTTTTTTTTGAGATTTCATTACTTTCGTTGTTCGTATTTCATAACAGCCGATCTGCTGTGTGAAGATTGGAAATTGTCTGCAATATAGCTACGCCGGCCATGTGTCCAATTTGGCGGGCGGAGGAGAGCCTATTTTGACGTGCGTTTCCTGACAATAAATGCTCTATTCTACTTGTCATTGTGTTGTTGCAGACACCCCGATGGAAAACATCCCAATACTGCAGGCGCTTCAACAGCAACCTCCTGTGCATCATCATGTCACGCATACTACTCTGTCAGAACTCGAGGACTACATTCGCTACCAATCTGTTCGCTATACCGGTGTTGTTCAGGAATGCGGTCTACTGGTGCACCATGCTGTTCGTTGTCGCCGTCCTAAACGTATTATACATGTATATCTCCTGGGTGTCGATGAACAGCAAGCTGTTGGCCGCGTACATGGGGCATTCGCGACTGGCACATGCCTCGTGCAGCATGCCATAATGTCCTACGTCCATAGGGTCGTGGTCTATGGCTGCAGGTCGCGGGACACGATGCCTACCATTGGTTCTTGCATCACGTTTCGTCGTACGACGGGCCACTGTTATACATGCAATCCAACGATGTCAACCTTCAATACACATGTTCAGCACATGGCTGTTACACCTCCAGTCGTTTGCGCAGCGGCGCCGCTGAATGATCGACCTCCAAGTCCTCGTCAGATCTATGCTCCTGCAGTCCACGGTTTCGACCGCCGCTTGCTTCGCCGCATGTCGTCCACCTTTCAAGAAACCGCTGCTGGTCTTCAGGCTCTTGAGAGATCTATGCCTCCATCACATGTTGGCCTACAACCTGGCAATGCTGACCGCTCACCCATGGTCGGCGGCGGGTGATGGCGCACGTATGTCCTTGTGATACCCAGCCAGCGGAAGCTGCATGCTGCTCGCATCTCTGTGAACGGCTTTCTGTCTTAGCATGTGATTTGCCCTTGTTGCTTTCATTTCCCTGTTTCGCTGCGTTCCCGGAGCAGCATACACAAAACGTTTTGTTTAGCGCTTGCACTTTCTGTATGACGAAACTACTGTAGATTGCTTGTTTGTTTTCATTTTGTCTTTTGCGCTTAGACATTCGCGCGGGTTTTCGGACGTTCATCCGTGGCGCGGCATAATTGAGTTTTCGAACAGACTCTTCGTTCCGGTTGTCGTTTCTCCATGCACGATGGTTGTGCCTTTCAACTGTGCCGCAAGTGCCCCCGGCAGCCCTGGGTTCTTTTAGACTCGTTCATGTAAAATAGCTACACTTTCTGTTCTTCCGTGTACTGCACTTTTTTTGCCGCGCTCTTGCGCCGCTGCATGCTGTGCTACCTCGTCTACTGCAGAGTCATCTTAGGCCACATCATCTGTTGCCAATCCGTTTGCCACCAAGCCATTTGCTACCAATCCGTTTGCTGCTACGTCATCATCTGCTGCCCCATCAGCTGCTGTCATGGCATCTACTGCCAAGAAGGTGTTTGTTGCCAAATCGTTCACAACTGCCACATCTTCTACTGCTTTTCCAAATGCAGGGGCGGCTCCTTCTTCCAACAAACGGAAGGATGTTAGTGATGGACAGTCTGAGTCAATGAAGAAGACAACAGCGACCTCGATGAATGCAAAGTCGGGAAAGAAGAAGTCTGGGACGGAAATCAGGGGGCGGGCAATGGCTCTTGCACGTCCGTATTTCGTCTCGTCTGAAGGTTACTATCTATGGAAGAAGATGATGAAGGAGGAGAGAGGTGTTGTGATGGCGCGTGTACAATGTGCAGAAGACGCCGGCCCACGACGATCGTGACGACGCCGGCGCATCAAGAAAGAAGCCAGAGAGCAACACCAGCATGCCAAATGCACTCTCGTCGCTAGTGCTAAATACAGCCATTGCGCTTGCTTGTTTTCGCTTTCCCTTGTGCTGTTCCGGGTTGGCATACACACCGTCTGCAGTTTACTGTGGCCTAAACTCGCAACAGAATGATCATGGACGCAATGGAATGTTCAGTCAGACTTTTCGTTCCGCTTGTCGTTTTCCCATGTACAATAGCTATGCTTTTCTGTTGCGCCATGTGTTTTGCTGTTTTTGCCTCGGTCTTGCGCCGTTGTAGACCGCATCCTTGTTGGATGATCACCGGCCCGCGTTCTTTTAGACGCATCTGTGTAAAAAATCTACACTTTTCTACCGTACTGTATGATTTACTTTTTTTGCCGCGGTCTTGCGCCGGTGTACAAACCCTGTCCACGTGAGAAAATTGATACCGAGTGCAGCTAGCGTTGTTGTTTGTTTTTGCTTTTCCTTTTGTTGTTCCAGCCCGTTCCAGGGTTTGCATACACACTGTCTACAATTCGCCGCGATCCGGGCCTGCAGTGGAGTGACCATAGGCACAATGGAGCTTTGAGACGGGCTCCTTGGTTCAGCCGTCGTTTTTTTAGCAGTTTCGCCGCTTGCTTCGCCGCATGCCGTCCGCCTTTTAAGAAATCGCTGCTGGTGTTCAGGCTCTTGAGAGATCTATGGCTCCATCATATGTTGGCCTGCAACCTAGCAATGATGACCACTCGCCCACGGTCGTCGGCAGATGATGGCACACGTCTGTCTTTGTGATACCCAGCCAGCGGAGGTTGCATGCTACTCGCATCCCTGTAAACGTTTTTCTGCCATGGTGTGTGATTTGCCCTTGTTGCTTTCGTTTCCCCATTTCGTATCGTTCCCAGAGCAGCATACGCAGAACGTTTTGTTTGGCGCTTACGCTTTCTGTATGACGAAGCTACTGTGGATTGCTTGTTTGTTTTCATTTTACCTATGCTTAGACATTCGCGCGGGTTTTGGGATGTTCATCCGTGGCGTGGCGTAATGGAGTTTTCAAACAGACCCTTCGTTCCGGTCGTCGTTTCTCCATGCACAATAGCTGTGCCTTTCAACTGTGCCTCGTGTGCTCCCGGCAACCCTGTGTTCTTTTAGACTCGTCGATGTAAAATAGCTACATTTACTGCTCTACCGTGTGCTGCGCTCTTTTTGTCACGCTCCTGCGCCGCTGCATGTTGTGCTTCCGTTTTGCTGCCACCTCATCTGCTGCCAAGTCATCTTAGGCCGCATCATCTGCTGCCAATCCATTCACTACCAAGCCATTTGCTACCAAACCATTTGCTGCTACGTCAACATCTGCTGCCTCATCAGCTGCTGTCACGACATCTGCTACCAAGAAGGTGTCTATTGCCAACTCGTTCACAACGGCCACATCTTCTACTGCTTTCCCAAATGCAGGGGTGGCTCCCTCTTCCAACAAACGAAAGGATGTTAGTGGTGGACAGTCTGAGTCAACGAAGAGGGCAACGACGACCTCGATGAATGCAAAGGCAGGAAAGAAGAAGTCTGGGACGAAAATCGGGGGGCGGACGTTGGCTCTTGCAAGTCCGTCTCTCGTCTCATCCGAAGGTTACTATCTATGGAAGAAGATGATGAAGGAGGAGAAAGGTGTTGTGATGGCGCGTGTACAATGTGCAGAAGACGCCGGTCCACAACGATCATGACGAAGCTGGCGCATCAAGAAAGAGGTCGGGGAACAGCGTCAGCGCCCCAAAGACACTCACGCCGCTGGTACTAAATACAGCCACTACGCTTGTTTGTTTTCACTTTCCCTTTTGCTGTTCCGGGTTGGCATAGACACCATCTGCAGTTTACTGTAGCCTGAACTGACAGCAGAATGATCATAGACGCAATGGAGTTTTCAGTCAGACTCTTCGTTCCGCTTGTCGTTTTTTCCATGTACAATAGTTATGCTTTTCTACTATTCCGTGCGTTTTGTTGTTTTTGCCTCGGTCTTGCGCCGCTGTAGACCGCATCCTTGTTGGATGCTCATAGGCCTGCGTTCTTTTAGACGCATCTGTGTAAAATAACTATACTTTTCTGCCGCGCTATATGATTTGCTCTTTTTACCGCGGTCTTGCGCCGCTGTACAAACCCTGTCCACGTGAGAAAACTGATACCAATTGCAGCTAACACGATTGTTTGTTTTTGCTTTTCCTTTTGCTGTTCCATCCAGTTCCCGGATTTGCATACGCACTGTCTACAATTTGCTACGATCCGGGTCCGCGGTGGAGTGACCATAGACACAATGGAGCTTTGAGACAGGCCCCTTGGTTCAGCCGTCGTTTTTTTAGCGGTTTTGTACGACAAACATACTGATTCCACCTTTCTTTTCTGTTTCTGCAGGTCTCGATTTTGCAATAAGTGATCTTCTTGGTCAATCTACTCCCATCAGTCATGTGTTCTTTTTGGGGTTCGAGTCGACACAATGCTTAATCCCGGTCGCCGTGGCTTCCGCAGCAATGCAGACTGGATTCACGCTTTCCCGTTGTGAAATGTCACAGCTGTCTATGTTTATGTCTGTGTATGTATATGTATGCCTATCAAACAGATGCAAAAAAATACATGTGCGTCCGTGTGTGTACATGTGTATATCTCCTTCCCTCTCTCTGTCTGTTTCTCTCTTTATTGCTTTATATGCATATATGTCTATGTGTATACGCGTGTGTATGTAAAAGAGGGAAATGGAGAAGACCAAAGAGAAGGGAAATCTAGATGTCCCTTCTCTTTGCTCTTCTCCAGGTGTCATTACCCAGTGGAGGGAAGAGTGGATAATGTTGATCCGTGGAAAGATTGGAGAGGGCTGCTAAGGAGAGCCATCAGTGTTTAGTTGTTGTCCTCTTTTTCTCTTATTGCTTGCTTTCTGTGTTGCTAATGAATGAGGAGGATCTAGCTGCAGAGTTGTTTTCCTTATTGATGTGTTTCTTGGAATCTCTTCTTTCTCATCTGAATCTAGCCTCAATGCAGGTCAGATATCAAAGAAAGCCTTGGTCTGAATGTGCCCTAGTTCTGTCTAACATCTTGTACGCAATGTAAGCAATAAGTCAAGGACGACCATCGCCCGTTACAATGTCGTTCCACAATATAACCATGTGACAAACAACGCAGCCAACCAACCCAATCCAACCCAACCCATAGCCCTGATTGCTAGTCACAATGTCACACATAGTATTTTTTACTCATTTTTTCACACTTGAAGTTGTTGATGAACGTGGTGTGGTTATGACACCTAATGCATCCTCATCAAGATGACAGCAGCTTGTGATCACACTCACCATCAAATCTTGTACTCCGCCGAGTCTTGTTACCCAATTCAATCACATGTGTGACAGTGTGACAATGTAACATGTGACAGTGTGACAGTGACAGCGACTGAGTGTATGACAGTATGACACAGTGTGTGACAGTGTGTGACAGCGTGTGACAGTTTGTGGCGGTGTTTGACAGTGTGGGACTAATCATGAAATTGCATGTATTCCATGAGCTCTGTTGCAGCCCCATGGCAGCTTATCCGCTTCCTCTCGACCAGCATGACCATGATCTCCTCCTCGTGTAATATGCGTGTTCCTCTTCACCCTCCCCGCCTGCTCTCCTTCCCCCTCTCCTCCTCTCCTTCCCCTCCTCTCATCTTCTTCACTTGTGCTCACAGTCAGGCACTATGCCCCGGTTGTGTCCCAACTTGCATAGATTCACCGTCTGTTTGCTCTGCTCACCTGGCATTTTGACCTCATTCTTCAGAGTGATGACACAAATTGTGGTGTGTGGAAAGTGATGATAATGAGAATAAACTCAGGGCAAATTCACCATGCCAACCGCAGACCCAGAAACTGGACACTCCCGGACTATTTTCTAGACCAGTGTCTGGACCGGTTCAGACTGTCCGGTGATCCGGACATCGCCAGACACCCGGACAACGCCTTACCCGGACAGTCCGGACCGGTGTTAGGGGGTACATAATGTCTTAACACGAAGAAGAAAAAAAAGAAGAAAAAACGGGCGAGGAGGAGGGGGGGGCTGTTGACAGGCACTTACCTGCTTTGCACTTTGTAATTCAGGCAGCAGAGCACGTGTCTTGCAGCAAATCAACAAGCACATCCAACTGGCAAACATGCAGTGTTGCAAAGAGTGCAAAGCAAGCACAAGACTAAAGAAACAGAAAGAGGAAAAAAAAGGGGTAATTGACTTTGAAGTTTGAACTTTAAATTGTGTGATTCAGGTTCATAACTTAACTTACAAGTTTGAACTTTGCAGTCCAATTCAGAACGTCAGAGTCTTCAGACTGCCAGCACAGTTAATGCTCTCTCTCTCTCTCTCTCTCTCTCTCTCTCTCTCTCTCTCTCTCTCTCTCTCTCTCTCTCTCTCTCTCTCTGGGCAATGGGCAGTGGCAGCACGTCAAAACGGGCGCTTGAAAGTGCTCAGGCCTGTATGAAACCCGCCACCCCAAAAAACTGCGGTGTTTTGTATCCAGACCTCAAGGCCCTGTCCGGTGGGGTGAAGCGACATTGAAAAATCAGCCTATTATTTTTCAAGGGATGGCCAGCACCCGAAAAACGTTCTCGAAGGCATCGGCCCTGATTGGACCAATGATGTGAAGATCGTCCCCAGACACGGCAATTCGTGAACCCTAAACCTGACAGGAAGGATAAGACTAACTACTGTGTGATCCCTCAATGTGTGTGTGTGTGTGTGTGTGTGTGTGTGTGTGTGTGTGTGTGTGTGTGTGTGTGTGTG
>BFEA01000018.1:2944013-2969442 GCA_003427395.1 Chara braunii | reverse complement strand
TGTGTGTGAGAGAGAGAGAGAGAGAGAGAGAGAGAGAGAGAGAGAGAGAGAGAGAGAGAGAGAATGAATGGATAGAGGGAGCAAAGCACTGTTCTTCCCTCCGTATGGCTGCAGGTATCAATGGACATTGTACTGTGTCAATGTCTTAATGACATGAGCGAAATTGCAGCCATGATTTTCACATGTCTAGCTCTGTGAACCCTGCTGCGTTGGTCATGCAACTTCTGTTGCCCCACAATCTGGACCAGAAATGTACTTCGAAGTCTTACCTGAAGTCTCTGGTGAAACACTCTTGTCTATGTATCAATGTACCATACATAAATTACTCTTTTCAGGGTTGAGCCCATCCCCTCGGGGACCTTTCTCACTAGGACGCTAAGTCGCAAAAGTATGTAATGGCCCCCAAGTAATTGTCCTAAGATATCCCGGCCTACCATCCCCTCGAGGTTTAGCCTATCCCCTCAGAGGTTTAGCGTATCCCCTCAGGGTTGAGCCCATCCCCTCAGGGTTGAGCCTAATCCCTAGCGATGGATTGGAGGGACGACGGCATGCAGAAGCCCCTATCAAGACCAACCAGGGGGGCCAAGCCATCTATCTCAACTGGTGAACGCAAAGTATGCTGCTACTTCTACCATTGCCAATAATTTTCCGAGTTCCGTACATTTTGGGTCTAATCGTCACTGGGACTCGGGCTTTCGCACATCTGTCTATGTTTATGTCTGCGTATATGTATGTTTGTCTGTCAAACACATGAAAAAAAATGCATGTGCATCTGCATGTGTACATGTGTGCGCTCTCTGTTTCTCTCTGGAAAATGGAAAAACGCAAAGAGGAGGGACATCTAGATGTAGCTGCCCGTTTGGGTCGAATCGTCACTGGGACTGGGGCTTTCGCTTGCAGATAGCAGAGCATGTGCTGCTTTCCTTCCAAAGAGCATCTGGTGTGATGAATGTTCAGCAAATTATCCTAACAGTCATGTTCAGACATCTCACGGAAGAATGATGCCTATAAAATGATGCCAGGCAGCATCCCATAGATCCCCACCAATGCAGCCACAGAAGAAACAGGCAGCCAGCACCATCACGAATTTTCGTAGGTCTAGCATTCGAGTCTGGTCATTATGGCTTCATGCAGACTGAAAGTTGCCCCGAATGTGGCTATGCTGACTAGACGTTCTATTGGGATGAAGATGCTAGATCTTATCAGTGTACCTGTCCAGTCCAGTTAGCTTACAAAAGCCGCAGCTGATGAATGTGCCAACGTTTCTTCCCGGATGCATCCGACGCCTCTTCATCTCGGCAGTTGTGACACGAATGCTGAAAAATTTCCATTGGGTCTCTACAAAATTTTGTGTATGTCCCTTTTTCTTCTGTTCTTATTCTTGCACAGGTGCCATGTTGATTTTCTCTGTATTGTTCCAGTTTTTACAGACATCCCAAGAGCATTAAAACTTACATTCTCATCCCTGTATTACGATTTGCACGCAGGACAGAAACCAAGCTGCTGCAAAAGAAAAATGAAAACCAAAAAAGCTTGGACGTAACTGGGAAAGTGCACTGCAGGGGGATGTCAGTAAATGACCCAAATACACCGACAAAAATAGTGAAAATTATGTCCAAAGGGAAGCCTTTGGAGCTGACCAGAGTTCGACCATATGGGCAAGGAGTCAGTTCTTTTGAACAGAGTACAAGACAAACAAAATGCTATGCACACTCAATGATCGTCTTTTTTTTTTTTGGTTGGGGAAGCATCTCAGAAAGTCTATTTGAGCGGGCGGGCTCTAAAACCAAAAAAAATAACAAAAATGAAAAAGATAAGGTCCTTTGTGGCTTGTTGGGGTTTTTTCGGGCCGGTCTGGATTTCGCATTTTCTGTATATGGATCATACCCCAACTTCTGCACCTAAGCTGGGTAATAGTCCCATAATTTCTTTTTGCTCTTTTTTGGGGGTTGTTTGTCTGTGGACGGTTTGCCGCCCAGAGCCCCCTCCTTCTTTTTGCATAATAATAACAATTTCAAAGAGGAGTTCGTCATCAGATCAACATACTAAGGGCCTCGTTGCGCTGCTCTTGAAATACACAAAAGACAAAAATCATCGCCGTGCATCTTTCCACGTTCTAGCGGAAAACCCACTCTCATTTCGAACATTTGAAGAGTAGTGTAGCGAGGCCCTAAATCTTGGAATATCTGTTTGTTTAGCATTAAATTAAATATGTTTTTGTAGAAAGAAGAAGAAGAACAACAAGAAGAAGAAGAAGGGGGGAAAAAAGAAACCGACTATGTCGAACTGAACGACCCTTGGTAAATTCAAAAATGTAGTATCCTCCCCCCCCCCCCCCCCCCGAAAAGAAAAGAAAAGAATTGTAGTATTTCGCTCAGTGGCAGCTGCTACTGCTTCGTCGGTCTGGCGAACCGTGCGTGCGGCCGGGTAGGGCATGTCTGTAGCAGCGCGTGAGTGTCAGGGTCTTTGGAAAGCGAGAGAGGGCGGTCGGAGGGAGGTTTCGAAATCGCGCCAGCAACACGGACACAAGCATGGTTTTCTGGCGGGGGCGTGAAGACTGGCTGGCATTGTTGAGTTGAGTTTATGGTGATGGTGAGTTATGTTTTGGCTACGCTTAGTGGCTGTGCTTAGGGGGGTTGCGACTTTCTGCACATCTCCACAAAAACGTCCAGATTCGGGCGCTGAGGAAACTTTCCGTTTCCGAGAATTTTTATAGACGGGAAACGCGGCATGCACAGCGTCGTTGTCGCGTCGTTGCCTACCAACGGGGTTGAGGGGGGGCAGGCCCCCCAAAAAAAAGGTTGGTGTAAAAAAAAAACATCCGGGGGACGTACCCAACTTAAGTATGGGCTGGATTCTTTTCGGGTCTGTGTACTTCTCCGCATTCGCGTCCAGATTCGTGCTTCGGGCGTTGTTCTGGCGGCCATCGTGGTCAGTCTGGCGAAAAAAAAAAAAAGCATCCGGGGGACGTGTCCGACTTAGATGTGGGCATGGCGAAGGGAATACGTTTCGGGACTGTTGTGTGTACGCGCATGTGCGTTTGCGATTACGGTTACGTTCTACATGACAAGTTTTGTGTCAGAGGAGTGTTCCAGTCTACCCAGATCTTTTAGGTGCGTTTTGGCATATAGCTCAACTTATAGGGATGTCTCACAAATTGTCCATTTTTTATTCCGTCGTTGCGTAAGGGACAACGTCCAATAGGGGCGATGGGTTGCCTCAATGCCTAAATGCGTCGTGTTTTGGAGTTCCTTCCATTTCCGCAACTGCACATTGCGCGGCTCTCGTCGGCTGGTCGCCGGTCCGCCCCCGACCTGGCTGCGTCCCCACGCCCGAGCGTGGTATTAGTTTCATGCAGAGATACCGAAAAGCAGTTCTATCTCGATTTCCCGCATCTGTCCTCAAACACGTCCAGATTCAGGCATTCAATCCGATGCTCTTTGCTAACGGGACCACGGCCCTGGTCATCGAAGGTGCAGGATTCCGCGACCGGTAGTAACCTCTGGGACCGAAAAGTGACGGAATTAGTGTTACCTTTTTTGGCCTCCTATTTTTCCCCCTCTTCCCCTCCTCCTTCATACACTGCTGCCGGCCTCCAGGCATCTCGCCGATAGACGGGATCGGGATTCGAGCCCTGGTTCGCCTATCAACAGGACCATTCAGCCACATGGGTTAGGTAAAGTAGAGGGTTCCGTTTTGACCAATATATCAATTCACCTAACCCTTGCAGGACTCGGAGTCCCAGCTGACCCATTGCAAAAATCAGTTTCCCAACTAGCCCATTGCAAAAATCAGTGTCCCAACTAGCCCTCTGCAAAAAGCAGTGTCCCAACTAGCCCATTGCAAAAATCAGGGTCCCAAATAGCCAGTGCAAGTGCCTCGCTCCACTACTCCAGCGCTACACGAATTTGGATAGTTGGGTGTTGCTCCACTTAGGGTCTCGCTCCACTATATGATCTCCACTATATGATCTCACATAGTTGGACGTCGCTCCACTTACTATCTGAAATCGGCCTTTGAAATTCTGTGTATAGTTGTCAGATGGCGCTCTCCAGAATCGCTATCCAAGGTTTTATAGTTCCCAGCCTGCAAAAATCGTTACATGATGGAGTTGGCACAAGCACTGGCTGGCTATGGTGCGAGCACCGGTTGGCGGGCGTGTGCGCTGGCTGACAGGCGCGAGTGATGGCTGGCGGGTGTGAGTGCTGGCTGGCGAGCGTGTGCACTGGCTGGCAAGGGCGAGCGCCAGCTGGTAGGCATGCACACTGGTTGGCCGGCGTGCGAGTGTGTTTAAGGCGCAAGTGCTGACTGGTGGAAGGGTGTGTTGCGATGACATAGACATGTGTTGGCGTGACAAGTCCTCGCGTGCGTCAACACGCAAGCACGTGTGCACGTGCACTCACGCGTATATGCGGTAGCGGTGAACGCGACTCCACGTGTCAACGCGCACTTTGGTCAGAGACGAGTCAGCTCTAATAGTGATTGTGGGTTGCTTCCTCTCAACAAGTCCTTTCTAGACATGTCGTTTGTTATTTGTAGCCACGTCAGGCATTAGTATTGATGGTTCTCTTTTTCTTCAACCTCATAGGTGAGGGAGAGCAGTCGGTGAGTGGGTGGGAGAAGCATTTACCTATGTGTCATGCTCTCTCCACACAAATTCTGGAATGAATTGGGTTTAATTAGCACGGGGGAATCATCACATTTCGGCGGATACATCAAATACCATCAACGGTGGCAGGGCGGTATCATCACTGGCAACGTACAATTTCTCAATGATTGCCTTGTCATCATCATCAGCAGCAGGGGCAAGGATGGAGCATCATTCATCAGCTCCATCATCATCTTTCTCTTTTTCGACATCGACAACGACATTACTGAGAAGATCGTTATTGGTCAGGGGTTCATCATCGGGGAGGTCATCTTCAGTGTATCATCATCATCATCATCATCATCATCATCATCATCATCATCGTCATTTGGAAGGTTAATACCATATTTCTTCACCTATTTTCACCTTTTTATCAGTCTTTTTCACTTGTTTTTCTCTCTCCTTCTCTCCTCCTTCTTTATCCTTTTAATCTCTTGTTTCCCTACCCTCTTGTCTCTTTCATATCCCTATTCCCGCTCTCTCATTTTTTTTTCGGACTCTGCGGTGTTTTTTATGTCCACTTCTCTCATTGTGGGGGAAGTGATAGAAGAATTGGCGTTATGTTATGAGGACAGGGAGGGGAGAGGGGTAGGGGCAACGTTAGAGTTAGGAGGAAGGGAAGAAAGGAGGAGAAGGGTGGGGGAGGGTTGGAGTATGAAGAGAGCGGGAGGAAGAGGAAAGAGGGGAGGCAAGATACCGGGTAAGGAGGGTGGGCTTAGTGCTTCTACGGGATGAGTTACTCACATTTTTTCTATTTTCTCAATTTTTTCTCTACTTGGCATTTGTCAATTATGTATTTGTGTAGTAACACAGTCATCCTGATCATCAATCTCACCAATCTCATATTCATCCTCAATCATTGCGTTCATCTAGTCATGAACCTTCTCATCAACCAACTACTTTCCTACTCATTTCGTAACTAATCTCGTAATTAATTTCACAAACTCTCTTTATCCTTAATTTTATTTTTTTCTATCTTCACTTTCCTAAAGACATGGTCTCCAGACCATGATACTTACTACATAACAAATTTCTAAATCATAATCAATATTTTTCTAGCTTTGTTACTAAAAACATTAAACATAACCACGCAGTTTTCACTTTTCCATCTTTAAATAATTTATTAAATTTTTATTTTAAAAATTTTACCTTTTAATATTTTTTTTATAGCATTGCATTGATGGGGCGTTTTATTGGGGGAAGGTGTCGAGGGGGAAACACTACTCTACAAGGGCTTAACAAGGTGGGATGTGAACGCCCTAAAGGGGGTAGTAGCGGAATTTTAGGGTGTTTTTTGTAGTATATCCCAGTGGAGGTAGAAAAAAACAAGGGTGGTAAGAGGCATACTTTGGGTGGAAACTGAAAGTCTTTGAAGGATAACAGGGAGGGGGAGATTTGTCTCATGCTGGGGCTAGTGGGGAACATCTCTAATTAAAATGTTTCTTTGTTGGCGGCGGCAACATATGGGTAAGGGATGAGGAACGAGGAGGGTGTCTTGCGATACCCTCTGGATCAGCATCATAATACACAAATTCATAGGTTCCAATAATCATGTAATAACACTCATCGACAACTTCTTCAGCAACCGACTTCATGTTTCAAGTGGTTGTGAAGCTCTATCTGTTGCCTGATGAAGTTGCTCTGTTTGGTTTCCGGTTGGCCGATGCCATAACGCACAAGTGGTCAACAACTTGCCGAATCCTCACCGAAAGTAATTATGAAGTGTGAAAGATTCAGTGATTTTGAAGTTTTCTAAAATCGGGTTTCAACGATTTAAAGGTGTCCAGTGTCCCCCTTTTTGGATATCATAATGTTGAACATTATAAAAATTTTGAACTGTTGAAAATGCTGAATATTTTGAATGTCCCCCTTATATCCCAATGCATATAGACGTTGAAGATTCTAAAAATTTTGAAGTGGTGAAGATGCTGAAAATTATGAACATCCCCCGAAGCATCCGGATGAATTTTTACACTGAAGATTTTGAAAATTTTGAAGTGGTGAAGATGCTAAAAGTTTTAACCTCCTCTGTCTCCCCCTACTTTGTTTTTTTTAAGGAGGGTTTGTTCATAATTTTCAGCACATTCACCACTTCAAAATTTTCATAGTCTAGATGTATATTAACTTGAAGATTTTGAAAACTTTGAAGTGGTGAAGATGTTAAAAATTTTGAACCCCTGTCTCTTCCCTCAGTTTTGTTTTGTTTTTGGGGAGGTATGTTCAGAACTTCAGTACCTGTGTAAATGTTGAATATTAGTGGATTTGTTAACCACCTCTCCATAAGTGGTCAACAATTTGCTGAATCCTTACCGAAAGTAATTATGAAGTGTGAAAGGTTCAGTGATTTTGAAGTTTTCTAAAATCGGGTTTCAACGATTTAAAGGTGTCTAGTGTTCCCCTTTTTGGATATCATAATGTTGAACATTATAAAAATTTTGAACCGTTGAAAATGTATATTTGAATGCCCCCCTTATAGCCCAATGCATATAGACGTTGAAGATTCTAAAAAAAATGAAGTGGTGAAGATGCTGAAAATTATGAACACCCCCCGAGGCATCCGGATGAATTTTTACACTGAAGATTTTGAAAATTTTGAAGTGGTGAAGATGCTAAAAGTTTTGAACCTCCTCTGTCTCCCCTTGCTTTGTTTTCTTTAAGGAGGGTTTGTTCATAATTTTCAACACCTTCACTACTTCAAAATATTCAAAATTTTCATAGTCTAGATGTATATTAATTTGAAGATTTCGAAAACTTTGAAGTGGTGAAGATGTTGAAAAACTTGAACCTCTACCTCTTCCCTCTGTTTTGTTTTGTTTTGGGGGAGGTGTGTTCAGAACTTCAGTACCTATGTAAATATTGAATATCAGTGGATTTGTTAACCACCTCTCCCGGAACGACACTGGCTAGTGTTAGGACGCAACCCTGTAACCTGTTTCCCAAAAGCATGAGGCCTTGTAAAGAGATTTTGAGTTTTTTTAAAGGGGGGGGGGGCCGAATCAATAGTTAGATGGGAATTGTTGCCTTGTTGTCCAGTTTTATAGGTGCGTGAGGTTGGGGATACGTATGGTGGTAAAAACATGGTTGTTTGTGGGGTTTCGAATAGGATAGCAGTATCTCATGATTTATGGGTGTTTGGTAACGATCGAGGCAGGAGGTTATTCATGGGTGTTATTTTCTTATTAAAAAAAAAAAAAAACAATCTATAAATTATACTATAATTACTAATTATCTGAGTTGTTTAAGCTTATTATATGACATTCTTCTATCATAGGCGCCATCTCTGTTTCCTCTCACACCAGACATCATGATAGGATTTTAGAGGTTTAGAAGTCTTCCATATGTCGTACAAAGCTGTGGTGTTTTGTGCTTTTGGTTTGTCGATGCTAGAACGACGCTAACCGATGTTGGGGCTTGGCCCTCCGACTTCTTTGTAGCAGGAGCATGAGGCTTGGTATAGAGACATGGGGATTGTCGATGGAGGAAGACAATCTAGTGGCGAATTGGGGGAGATTGTCATGCCAACCTAAGCGGTCAAGTATAGTTTTGGAAGTGAGAATGTGACAACTATGGTTCGTATTGGCCAGGGTGATATAGCATTTAGAGTGTCGTGCTCAGTATAGAGGAGGCTTGGAGTTGCTCGTTGATTGAGAGGTTAAGTTTTTTTTTTTTTTCATCATCATCCTATAACATTAGTAGCATTATCAGTTTGTCATGAGGGACACTGACCCATTTCCCAACATGTGTTGATTTAGCATCTTAACATTGTATCTCAAGGGACGCTGAACCCGGTTTCCAGCAGGTGTAGCTCCCTGCAAGACAGGTACAAATGCATGCTCTTACCATTACTTCTATCTGTTGTTGCAGGCGACATTAACTAAAAAAAAAAAAAAAAAAACTCACCGACCACGCCTAAATTTGGAGAGTGTACCTAGCGTATGGGTGGACAAATTGCTGATGTTGCCGTTTCTTGTTGTGATGTGACGACGGCTGGTAGGGAACTCGTGAATTGGAGGCTTGTATAGCGGACTCGGATAGTAAGTGGAGCGACATCGCGTTTTGAAATATTTCGGACCGTCTGACAGCTATACACTATCCAAATGCTCGTATAGCGAGCAGTAGTGGATCGAGGCCCTTACTATCTGAAAAAGAACTCTGAACTTCCTTGGATGGTTGTCAGACAACTCTCTCCAATACCACTATCCACGTTTGTATAGTTCCCAGCCTGCAAAATTCGTTACTCAAAGAGTCCATAGTACAAGGAACTCATGATGCGGTCCCGAATTTGGAGAGTGTACCTGGAGTCTCGGTGGACAATTACCATTGACACTGTGTCTTACAGCGTTGTCACGGCGTCTAGTAGTGACCTCTGACATTGGAGAGTTGTATACAGTAGCAAGTGGAGCGACACCGTTTTTTCGACGATTTTGTACAGTCTGACAGTTATACACGAACTAACCAAAACTTTGTATAGTGGACAGTAGTGGAGCGAGGCCCCAAATTACACTCTTGCAGAATCCCCAACTAGACATGAACATTGAAAATTGCAAATAAGTCTGACTACCGACACTTGGAATAGGGCAGTTGAGGATTCAATATCACTTTGGCATCATGTGCATCCCTGTACATACTCTGTGATGTTTGGTGTCCACATATGTTTAAACCACTAGCACTTGGCCCATCCATCGGCCGCAGGCCCCTCACATTAGGGGTCGGTAAGCCTTTGATTAGTCTCATCAACGGGCAGCATCGCGTCTACGACCTCCGCAAGTTGCAGTGAGGAGCCCGCGGCTGATGTATAGGCCAAGTACTGGTGGTTTAACAGGGGCACCCACATTCAGATCGTGGTTATGGGTTGGTGGCAAAGGCCTGCGATACCCATCTCTGTCAACCATCTCTTTTTTTTTTTTAAAGGGAAAATTGCATTTATATTCGCCATACGCAGTCCCAACACAAACTTGCATTTACACCCGGACCCCTTTCAACTTTGCGTAGTACCCAACTTTTCCCGTGTGCAAAATTGTAAGTGCACCCACTCCCAGAGGCCCTCTGAGTCGTCTCCAGACCACAAAATTATGCTCATGCCCAGAAACCAGGCTGGTAAATTGTTTGTGTAGCACGGTGTACCCACACCAAGTCGCGGGCCTTGGATGGTGGACTACGACATTATCCTCATGCCCACCAAGTCCACGGTTGTGCAACGACGACTGGGTATGAGCATAGTTTCAACCATTCAGTAGTACGGTACATCAGTAGTTTGGCGGGTCCACCTCAGTCCTGGGTATGCCCGTAACTTTGTCTGGGTATGTCTATAATTTCTGCATCCTAATACTTGGTTATAACCACAGTTTTGCAGTACCAACCCGAGTGCACCTCAGTCCTGGGCATGCAAATCATTTCCACTGGCAGTTTTACAGGTATAGATGCAAGTTGGCACTAGGACTGGGTATAGCGGGTATTCCAATCTCTAAGCGGGTACCATCTGTAGAGATGCAATTTTATATATGTATATATATATATATATATATATATATTTATTTACACTATATTCTTCTTTCAAATTCTTTCGCCCTTCACTACCTGCCTACTCCTACAACTATATAGAGGGCCCCCCTGCAAGCACGGTGAAGGGGATATTGCATGTTGCCCCTTGCCGTAGTGATTGAGGGAGTCGGTGGGGGTCCAATTTACACAAAGACCGAGCATTTTGCCAGTAGTTGTGCCTCCTTTTTTCTTTCTTTCTTTTTTGAAAGCCCCTTCTATCCTGAGGGGTGTCAGTCCGGTTGCTCTTCTCCGACAACCATATGTCAAGAGATACTGCACCTTACCATAGGGCCGAAACAGGTTCAAGGGATATACGAGGGAACGAAGGATTGTCGACTCTCACAGATTACCATACAACACAGGGTCAATAGATTCTCAGGGTTGACTATCCTCCTAGTATGTAGCTTAGGGTTGAGGCCGGCATAGCGATTCCTTAGTACGGGATGTTGGGGGTGTCACAAGATACTGCACCTTACCGCAGGGCCGGAGCGGGCTCCAGGGATATAACTTGAGGAGGGAATGGAGGATCCCCAACTCTCTACCATCACACAATAGAACAACGATTCACATACCAAATCGGCGTACAGCTCTCCCCCCCCCACCCTCCCCTCTCTCTCTCTCTCTCTTTCTCTCTCTCTGTATGTCTGCACAACGAGGAAGAGTCTAGCCGCTTTGGCGGGAAGATTCATTCCCAATTTGCATTTTCCAAACGGGCGCAGAGAGAAAAAGTGCGAAGCGGGAGTGAATCTTCCCACCAAAGCGCGTAGATTCTTTGCCAGTGTAGAGAGAGAGAGAGAGAGAGAATACAATGAGAGAGAATCACAATTCTAAGCTAAGACAATGAGGTCGTTGGCCGGTCGCGTTATCTCCTTCGAGGATAGCCAAGTGGAAAGGCATCGTTTTTTTATACCGACATGCTCTCTCTCTCTCTCTCTCTCTCTCTCTCTCTCTCTCTCTCTCTCTCTCTCTCTCTCTCTCTCTCTGTGCACAACGGGAAAGAATCTACCTGCTTTGGCGGGAAGATTCACTCCCGTTTTGCACTTTTGGCAGCGCGCCCATTTGCAAAATGCAAAACCGGAATGAATCTTCCCGCCAAACCGGTTAGATTCTTTCTTGGGGTCTCAGCCCACATGCGTCCGTGTAGTTGTACGTAGAAATCTACACTGTGTGACACACGAAGGCAGGAAAATAAATATTGAATCATGTCTGCCAGATGAAAAAGTTCAAAGAAAACAGAAGTCCATATGGGGCCTATCTCCACTACTTTCTAAATGTGCAACATGAGAGTGAATCTCCCGCTAGAACATGGAAAAGTACACCGCCATGACTTTCGTCTTTTGTGCATGTCGAGAGTGAGGGCCTCGCTCCACTTCTCTCCACATCCACAAAGACAAAACTCATGGTGGTGTATCTTTCCATGTTCCAGCGGAAGATTCACTCTCATTTTGCACATTTTGAGAGTAGTGGAGCGAGGCCCTGGATCTTCCCCTAGAGCATGGAAAGATACACGACCATGATTTTTGCCTTCTGTGAATCTCGGGGAAATGCTTACTGAGCAGCATAGCTGACAGATCGTCTGGCAGTGTCTGCACGAAAAATCCGGCTCCACGACGACCGGCTTGCGACCTTTCAATGAAATTCCATAAACCGCAGCGCAGAGGAGGTCATGTAGAAAACTATTGAGGTAGCGAATCCATAGTTTTCTACATGGCCTACTCCATTTCCCCCCTACGCCGTGGTCGTCGGAACCAATGGGAAACAGGTGTGGCTGACTAAACCACGAAATTCACCCGGGAGCTCTCACAGACCACAAGATGGACTCCATATGTGCGGTTGGCAACAAACGCCCACGGGCCGCACTACTCTACACGACCGCATGTGGGCCAAGACCCCGTTGTGCACACACAGAGAGAGAGAGAGAGAGAGAGAGAGAGAGAGAGAGAGAGAGAGAGAGAGAGAGAGAGAGAGAGAGAGAGAGAGAGAGAGAGAGANAGAGAGAGAGAGAGAGAGAGAGAGAGAGAGAGAGAGAGAGAGAGAGAGAGAGAGAGAGAGAGAGAGAGAGAGAGAGAGAGAGAGAGAGAGAGCTCTTTTTGTGGTTTAGCCATCTTTCATGGAAACTGCAGCCCGTACTTTTTTATAGGGGGAGGGAAAAAAACATGGATTAATCCTGCCGGTGGTAAGATAACGGGCTAGATTCAGGACTCACTTGTGGATGGCTCCATTGTCTGCTTGAAGAGCTACACATACTGGAAACAAGGTCCAGCGCCCCCTCTAAAGATGTGTTGTGGATTTGTCTGCTGTTATTTTATCCTGGTTTCATTACCACAATGACCACATTCATACTCGCTCCCATGCCCCTGACCCCTTTCCCCCAACCATACTGACATCTCGACCAGACTAGTAGCCACCTTAGGTGTCAATGTCGTCCTGGTCGCACATATATCCTGCTGGCTAGGGCTTGACTAAACATTTGAATAGAACACGAGCTTTACATGCTCTATGAGCACAGCTTCGTCAGTCTTAGTCCTTTGCCACTCGACACCAACACCACTCCTTGGAATAGGGGAGCGAGACCCGGCTTGGGCAGCCAGTTGGTTGTACCAGCAAGGAGGGGAGGGAGGGAGCTGATCAGGATATGAGATCAGGGTTTTGACTCTTGGTTCTGGGTGCAGAGGAGTGGGTAGGTCGGGGGTTTGTGCGAGGGAGAGACCCAAAAGAAGTATATGTGCGGTTTATATTGCCATGACCTATCCGTATGTCACCAATCTTTCCAAACCCGCTTCCCTGCTTCCCTCTTTCCACACCCGCTACCTTTTCTTTTGACCCGATAGTTGTCTTTGAGCTGAGTCTTTATTTCTGTTATTCTCTGGTGTTTACATTGGTTCCCAGACAACCAACCGTCCTCCTCCACTGGTTTAATCCTTTTCCTCATGTCCCTATGCGCGCATCTGACGTTTGCGCGAATGAAATCCGTTATATGGTGCCTTGCTTGGAGGTATCCAATCTTGTGGTGTTTGCGTTCAAAGGGGCATCTTGCCCTCTAGGCTAGCATCAGAAGTTCTTCTAGTCTGGTTATGGTCCTCACGGAGAAGAGTTTCCTCTCCCAAGGACCCCAGTTAAATGGGATATCCTCCAGCTACACCAGTAGCATCAGCTTGGCAAACCATGAGAGAGAGTTGTCGGTGATATCCGTCACACAGCCTCCTACCATCTCCAGCTTTGGGACACACCTGTGTGGGCAAATAACACTGCTCAAGAGTGGCCCTCATCCTTGGAGAAGTTTTGTTACAGCACTGGCACAACAGGCAATGCAAACCCTTGTGTTCAAGGCCCGGTTCTGGAAACCAGCCAGTCTGGAGTCGGTACACACTTATATGGGATTTGCCACTGTAAGGGTCATTTGGCAGTTGGCATCAGGTAAGCACAGCCAAGGTGAACCAATAAGAGATTACGCCCTTCGCTTCAAGGAATGGACCAGGACGGACCCCGCAATACCGCTGCGCCCCTCCTCGGAATTCCCTGACCCCTTCCCGCCCCAAGAACTCTCAATGGTGGATCTGCAATGGTATGGAGCAGAATAAACTCATGCAAGGGAAGTAGCCGCTTTTTTTTTTTTTTTTTTTTTTTTTTTTAAACTCAGTAGAGTCAGTACACATAATACTTCTTCTTTTTTTTTTTTTTTTTAAGGAACTCATATATTTCGAAATTCAATTGGCGAGGCCGGGGACCTTACAATTCAACCGGGAGTTATCCTGGCAGCATCAACTGGTTTAGCTTATTCTGAGCTAGCAAAATAAAATGAATTCGCAAACGAAATAAAGCCAGACACACTAAACACTACCAACCCAATCTACTACCATAGACCCTAGGAGCAGAGTGGTCCCCTCATTTCTCACTGTCTGAAACACTGTGAAGAGCCTGAGCTTGCCAAGACGGGTTTCTCACCACGCACCCAATGGATACATCTCAAGTTTGCTTTTCACCGGTTCTCTCTTTCCTTCCGGCCAGTAGAGTTCCCACTGCCCCTCGTCACACTCCCACTGTTCAAGGTGGCACCTCTACTAGTAGTTCCGTGGACTTCACCCTGAGCTATTCTAAATTACTTCCCTCATCTGTTGGTGAATTTGGGCAAGAGCCTTCACAGAACAACTACAGACCTATCAACTACATACCAACTACATTCCTCACCCACAATGATTCCCTCAATTCTATCTGGGCAAGCTTCTCAACCTTACTGCCCAAAGCACTGTAAAGAGCCTGAGCTGCCGAGACGGGTTTTCCCCACCACGCACCCAATGGGTACACCTCAAGTTTGCTCTTCACCGGTTCTCTCTTTCCTCCCTACCAGTAGCGTTCCCACTGGCACTTGACCCACTCTCACTGCTCAAGGTGGCACCGCTACTAATGGCTCCGTGATGTTTGGCCTGAACTACTCTAAATTACTTACCTCTTCTATTTGTGAACTACTACCGCGACCTTCTCAAAGCAACTGCAGACATAGCAACTAAATTTCTCATCCATCATGGTTCCCTCAGCTTTATCAGGGCAACCTTTTCATCCTCACTGTCCACAACACTGTAAAGAGCCTGAGCTGCCAAGACGGGTTTCCCACCACGCACCCAGTGGATACACCTCAAGTTTGTTCTTCATCGGTTCTCTCTTTTCCTTCCTACCAGTAGCGTTCCCACTTCCCCTTGTGCCACTCTCACTGCTCAAGGTGGCACGGCTACTGGTGGCTCCTAAGTTTCACCCTCAACCACTCGAGAATTACTTCCTCTCTCATCTTTAAGCTGCTGCAGCCACGTCAATCGATCGTGGCATCTACTAACACCTAATTATCCAGCTTGCTGCATAAGCGCATTGAGATGACCCATTACTGTGTCCATTCCAGTACGTGCTTCTAAGTGTGAAACCCTATAGGCAAAATATGTATTAACGTCAGGGGAGAATTTTACTGCCCAGGAAATTCAAGCGACAGCAACCTCAATCATTACCCTAAAATACGACAGAGTAAACAGAGCTTCTATCAGCGTAAGAAACCACACAGTAAGAAACCACACAGCCCGTAAACCTAACAAACTATGTCCAGTAGATGCATGATGCCAGGGGATCTAACTACCCATTAGCAAAGGCTACGGCCAGATACTAAGCATAAGAAAAGGAAAGCCAATGAATGCATCTGTCTCCGAGCACCAAAAGCAGAGCCTCAAAGCTCCAGATCTTCCACGAGATCCCATGCCGAGATTAGAGCTCTTGTTCTGAAATCTTCCGGCACGCTCCCACCATTGCTGCAGGCTCTCTCACTGCCCGCCGCGATGCGGTCCAGATCATTCTTCCAGTAGTTGCCCTTGCAGCTCTCGGTCCGCCGTTCCCAACGGTTGTCTGTGCCTGAGACTCAAGCCTGCTTTTGCGGGCACCAGTAATCAACATGATTGTGCAATAACCAATATTAGTGTTTGAAGAGAAAACATTTCGGTAGTTTCCAAGGATAGAAAATTAGTGAAGTGAGAGGTGGGACAGAGGAGGAAGTCGCCTGAGGCCCCTATCCTTGAGTGCAAAGGCACTCCCTCTCCACTCAAGCAGAGGTTCGGATATGAGCAACCGAAGACATAGCTCAGCTATGTCTTCTTCCCGTCGAGACGCCAGCCTTTCCATACCGCGTGGCCACAGGACTTCGACTAGCGTACTTTCCCGCCAAGCGGCGACCGGCCGTGGAGCACTAAGACTCCGCTAATCCGAGAACGAATTAGCCAGTGCTCGAATTAGCGCTGCCTTAGCGCTAACGCGGCGCTACCGAACGCTTACCGGTTCCCCCTCCTCCCCGCCAGAAATTTCCTTTCCAAGCAGAGCTCTTTTCTTCTCGACACGGGTGATTAATGCTGGCGGGTCGGGAATGGTCTCTGATTAGAGAGGAACGAGGATGGAAAGTGGGGAGGGAGGGTGACGACACTTGAGACAGGGTGGGTAGGGGCGGCGGAGGGAGGGAGGAACTACTTCTTAACAGCAGGTATCTGGCGCCTGATACAGGGCAAAGAGGTTTCTCTCTATTTCTCAATAACCTGCACAGTTAATCCTCTGGACACCAGAGTAATCAATGCTGGCAGGCGTTTTCTCAGTTACTTTCCCTGAGGTCATCCTGAATCGTTTTGTATATGGGACGCTGGACCTATTTTCCAGCAGGTGATGTTCCCCACCAAATAGATGGAGCCGCTCCCCGGGTGCTAGTGGTGCCTGTTTCAACCAGCATCACTAGCACTGCAGGGGGCCATTTTCTTAAAAAGAAAAAGAAAAAAAAAAAGAGCATATCTAGCCCAGTTGAAGTTGCCCAGGTGATGATGATCCAGCACTATGTCTTGGGCCCATCTTTCCCTTAATACCTCCATAATGACGAAGGCGCTTCTGGGGGTTGTTCTTACCACCCCCAGAAGCGGAGCGGGCATAGGGAAGGTAAATATAAGACAGGAGCCATCAGAACAGGCAGTCTCGCTAATGGGGGCCGCTCTTATGACCCCAGAAGCAGAACCCCGCCATTGACGTTTTCGGGGGGAAAAGGGTTCAACTCCCCCAGTACTCCTTTGGGGAGGCCCAGGGTCTCCCTTAGACTACAAATGGGGGTTGCGGCCTTGTAGCACCCAGCGTTGACAGGTAGGTAGGCAAAAAAAGGGGCCCAGATAAGGCAGGGGGAGAAGCCGGAAGAAAGTCCAGAAAACATGTCCACAAAGCAAGGAATCACAAAAGTTCCTTGAGGCAAGAGGAGGGATAAGGGGAGACACAGAGATGGAGGGAAATAGCTGGCTTGCTTTCCCTGGATTTGAAGCAGCTCTCAGCCATTCTTGCTAAGGGGTATAATCAAGCCTGTCAAAGTAATTTGTGATAGCATACACACACCGAGGACACGCTCAGACTTGTACCTTCCAACATCTTCCTTGAGGAATAAAACAAAGGGAATGTTCCCACATGCACATCTCAACCCAAGTGCCCTCCAGGTTCCCCTTTTCTATACCGAAAGGCCCTCTTGATCTAACCCCGTCCAAACGAGTCTCCACTCTCTCTTCCTCTGACTTTCTATTTTGTCTAAGTCATTTTCCCGCATAGGAGGTTAGGGCGCTCAACCTGGCTCCAAGCCAGAGGTCTTCCTCACTCTAGGAGGAAATATGGGGTGGGGATTCGTTGCTTTAGGAGTCGGCGCTGTAATCGACCCGGAGTGGACCGTTCAACAGAGGGGTACTTTGAGGCTGCCGGAGGCAACGTGCGAGGAGGCTGGAGGTCTGCAGTGGAGCTTTAGAGGAGGAAGAGGGCAGCCGTAGCCGGGGTCAGGAGCGCTCTGCTCCATTTCCCTCTGGCTGGTGATGGTCCGGTGGAGTGGTCCTAGGGACTCTGCGGGACCAAGGCGGCATGACGGGAGTGTACTCTGGGCCTGGACTTTGTCCAGCGCCCAAATTTTATTAATTTGACAGCGGGTTTCGAGCAGCAGCAGCAAACTTCAGGGCCACGTTGGTGGAAGTACTGGTGGACTGGACTACGGCAGGCTGTTATCCCTCTTGTGGGGATATGCTGCCGATTTCTTTCGGCATTGACGGCGGCAGTTTTCGCGGCATTATGCTGCCAAAATTATTATTCGTCATGTGGTACTTAGTAGAGGGAAAGTTCTGTTTGTTTTTGGGATTGCCAGGTATGGGACTTGGAAGTTGAGAGCGGATTGGGACTACTGATTGCAGTCGTTTCTTCGGCAAGGTGCACTTTTTTTTTTTGACTTTCTTGTACGAGCTGAGGCGCATTGATACTACTACTCTAGGTCAGTGGTTGGCTTGGATCCTCTCACACCTGTGTGCGCCCTCACACTGTATGACAGCCCAAGCAAGAGGGGAGAAAACAGGTGAGGCTGTCGACAGGTTCGCTGACCTCGATTGCTAGGAATGGCTCTCTTCTTGGAACCACGACCATTGAGGCTGGCTGGGGAGAGATGCGGTACGCCGCATAGACCCATTTATGGGGGTGGTGCAATGTTGTTGTGGAGGAGCCGACACCTACTTCTGAGATCCACGCCTCGTGCCCGGGCGAGGAGAGAATGGGTAGAACGAACTACTTCCTAACGATTTGGGCTCGGAAAGGCCGGTGAAGACATTTGACCTTCTTCAAATCTTTTGTGGACGGATGCCTGACTTAGGATACCTAAGGCTATAGCTGCAAGTAGGAGCCGCCTCGATTAAGGTGGATCAGAGCCAAATGGAATTCTGATGCCAATGACAAATTTGAATGAATAGGAAAGTAGGCCCCGCGGAAGAATGACAAAGGGCAAACGCGGACAAACGATAACTTGTTTGAACGGGGTTAGATCGAGAGGGCATTCGGGACAGAAAAGGGAAGCCTTGGGGTTAGACTAGGTTCATTCATTCCTTTTCCTTTTTTCATGACCGAGGTTCTTTTTCCGGCCCTCTTCACTTTTCCCTCAAAGAAATCAGTTCTCGTTCGCTTGACCAGTACGTGGATAACATCAATAAACAAGGGTAGGAAAACATTCTCTTCCTCATCACCACATTCGACAAGATTTAAGTTCACTTTCCGCACTCACCCTTTTTACCTGCCTGCACGCCAAGCAAACCAAAAATCCGAGGATTCAACCGAAAGAACCCCCACTCAAGTCACAGATCTAGTGTCCCACACAAGCATGTCCCAACAAGTTTTTCTCCCATTCAACTTCTCTCTAAGCACCAAAAAAAAAAAAACAGCTAAGAAAAGCCTACTTACCCCCCTGCTGCTGTTTCTTGCTTCTTGCTAGCAGCTTCTGCTGCTGCTGCTGCTTTTCTTCTACTTCTTCTTCTTCATCACTTTCTTCTTCTTCTTCTTTGCTTCTTCTTCTGCTTCTGCTTTGTCATCTTTTTTTTTTTTTTTTTTTTTTTTTTTTTTAAACCAACCCGAGTAGATGCTAGCGATGTCACCACTTTGTGATTCCTCACTGTTTTTTTTTTTATGTTCACAATTGCCCCACTACCCTCCTCTTGCCGCTGTTTATCTTTGTTTTCACTGGCATCTGTCATAATTTTCATGTTATCCATTTTCTGGGACTCGACTCTGCCGTCATGCATGAAAAGCTTTGGGCTCTCAGGTGGAATAGAAGAACAAACATAGGAATTCCGTTGTTTCACTGGGTCATCATTTTCCATGGCTATGCAGAGGAAGAGGCCGAAGACGAAGATGAAGACGTAGACGAAGACAAAGACAAAGACAAAGAGAAAGACACAAAGACAACGAAGAAGAAGAACAAGAAGCAGCAAGAAGAACGAAGAACAAAGAACGAAGAACGAAGAGAGACGGAAGATGAAAGAAGAAGGAGAAGGAGAAGAAATGGAATAATGTAGCAAGGCAACATGCTACTAGTCCACGAGCAGAATAATGCACATCATAGAACAAGCATGGACATAGACGAAGCTCACAAACGCGCACATTCCCCGACGCGTATCGCTTGGCTGCGCTCCAGGCTTATTAAGGGGCGAACCACACTCCTGCATCCACCGCACATAAGACAAGGAACGGAAGAAAAAGAAGACAGACAAAAAGCCATAGAAGAAGAAGAAGAAGAGGAAGAAGTGAAACAGAAAGAAGAAGAAGAAGAAGACAACGGAAGAAGCCATTATACCTGTTTCCGCAAATTGGAAGTGAGCTGTAGAATTCTCGAATTGTATCAGAGCAGGAGGTACAGCAGGAGGAAGAATCGAAGAAAAGAAAAGTAAGACTAAGAGGGGAAAAGAAAAGAAAAAGACGGCTCAAAAGGAAAGAGAAAAGAAAAGGCGAACAACAAACGAGACCGATACCAGATAGCCATTCTCTTGGCGGTAGGAAGAACAAATTCTCAAACTTTATTACAGAAATACAACAATCAATACAAGCAAAATCTGGAGTCCTACAAGGTCTCGGGTGGTCATCACAAAGACGGTGAAGAAGAAAGCTTAATTCAACATAAAAAAAACGTTCCGCGCGAGGGAAGACAGAAAGGAGAGGCCTGCAAAAGAGAGAAAGGTCTGGAAACAAAAAAAGAAAGGCAAAATTGAAATCTCAAGTGCACAACAACTAGATAGGCTTGATTTTGAAGTGCAGTCCAATGAGCGAAAACACAAAACACTTGAGATCCTGCAACCACAGCAGTCGTCACCAAAGTCGCACAAAAAAACACAACCGAATGACACATCCGTTAAAAAGATAGGAACTTGAAAAGAAAAAAAAAGATAGGAACGATAGTACGACACCCTTAAAAAAAAAAAAAAAAAAGGTACGATACAGAGTAGATTAGCATGGCCCCTGAGCAACAATGACATGCACAAATCAAGAAAAGGTCTGAAAATAAAAGAATAAAAAATAAAAAAATGAATGAGATTTGTCAGCATACGGCAATTGCGTTTCAAATGCCCAATCAGCCAGCATCCCTCTGCCGCAAACGTTGAGTCTTCTTTCGACCTCCACAATGGAAGAGGTCGGCGGTTCCCCTCCCCGTCTTCTTCATCGCGGAGGTGATGGGTGGTTTCGGCTTTTGGTTCGTTGTTGTTTCTCGAATCTTCCTGGATGTCCCTTATTGCTAGCCGAAGCCGGGTAATGGCCCCGGGCCCCACGACTTCGAAGTTCTGTCTATTACCACAAGGGACGCTGCACCCAGTTCCCAGCACGTGCTGCTCCCCACGAATGGATCGGCACATGGTCAACATGCATGCCAAAGACTGGACCAAACCCTCATATGCCAAATCAACAGTGTCCTCATGACTGCCCAGTTGGAAATTTCTTTCTTTTTGCTAATTGGAACATTCTCAAACAAAATCGAATACGAGATTAGAAAATCAGTCAACATAGGAAACCCAATAAAGAAAAGAAAATGAATCCATATCAGAAACGCGATTCTGCCAACTGAAGCAAACTACTAACTCAAGCAAGGTACAAAAGTCCGCCCCACACAATGTAGACCAGGTGAGATATACACCAGGTACACATTGCACACCTAAACAAGGTACAAAGCTGATAAAAAACAGGTACAAAGTGGGTATATAGGAAAACCAGGTACAAAGCACGAGGTACAAACAAGGTACAGACAAACCTGGTAAATTTACCAGGTACAAACCAGGTACAAGCCAGGTACAAACCAGGTACAAACCAGGTATAAACCTAACGGACAAACAAGGTACAAACCTGGTAAACTTACCAGGTACAAACCAGGTACAAAACGGGTACAAACCAGGTACAAACCAGGTACAAACCAGGTATAAAGCAGGTAGAAACTAGGTAGAAACCAGGTATAAAGCAGGTATAAACTAGGTAAAGACCGCACACAAACCAGGCACATGTTTAAGAGTAAGGTACAAAAGTCAGTCCCACACACAATGTAGACCAGGTGAGATAGACACCAGGTACACATTGCACACCTAAACAAGGTACAAGGCTGGTAAAAACCAGGTACAAAGTGGGTATATACGAAAACCAGGTACAAAGCACGAGGAAACCAGGTTCAGAAACAGGCTCAAACAGGATACATGTACAAAGCAGGTGCAAACCAGGTACAGGCCAAGTACAAAGTTAGTACCAACCAGAAATGCCCTGCATGTAAACGAGGAACAGATCAGGAATTAAATAGCCTAGTTGCAGAGTATCCCTCCTTGATATTGCTCAAAATTTCAGGACTGACATAACAATACCTTTCAGTTCCCTTTTTTCTTTTACAAACATTTTCGTCTTGGTTTCTACATTAGAACGAACGATCCTTCCTGCCTTTCCTTTTCTCTGAAAGCTGATTAAGGATACAAAGTGGTAGTCCACACAAGCAAGAGTAAGTGCATGCTGCTACAGCCATTCACATGAATCCGAATAGAGCCGCGAGGCCCTGCGATCAAATAAATAAGCGACAGGCAAAATGATATAACACGGCCGACAAGTTAAGATAGCATTTTTTGACTCCGACAGTCACACAGGTGGAGGGAAGACAAACCACCCGCTGCGTCAAGTACAGCATGGCATGCCTCCCTTACCTGGTGCCTCTCGGAATAGAGCTGCTGCACACTCTTCGCAAGAGAGCCAGCCATTCTCGCGAGGAAAACGAAGGAGTGAAACTAAAAAGAAACAAAATCGATAAAAGCAGAAACATTCACAGCTGAGGGCGAGTGGCCTAGCTAGCTCAATTGGTTATAGCCTTATAGGCATGCAAGTGGGCATTCAGGCGGGTCGTGGGACCGCCTGTGCAGGCTTTGTGCCAACCAGCTGAGAGAGTCATGTTGCTCCCCCGGGTTGGTATAATAAGTAGGATCTTTAGCCAACAAGGGTGTAAGTGAATTTGTGAATGGGTTGTGTGCGGTGTGTGAGAGAGTGTTGGGCTTGGACACAGCGGTTACTCGGTGCGTGGGGACGAAGAACAAAAGGGAGGTGCAGCTAACGGCAACCTGCTCTTCGTGATATCCGGGCCACCACCGGCAGCCCCAACTCTGCCCCCTGACCACTAGGGCAAGGGGCAACATGCAATATCCCCTTCCCTCTAAGAGGTAGCTAATAGCTAATATTAGCTATGCTTGCAGGGGTCCCCCATATAGCCTTAGAGGTCCCCCGTATAGCCTTAGGGGTCCCCCGTATAGCCTTGGGGGTCCCCCGTATAGCCTTAGGGGTCCCCCATATAGCCTTAGGGGTAGCAGCAGGTAGGGGTAGTGGAAGGCGGATTTGAAAGAAGAATATAGCTTAGTTACACAAAAAAACAGAGGGGGGAAAAAACAAAAATGCATTCGCCCGGCCTCATGACAATAGAACAAAGGGTTAGAGGTTTAGGGTTTAGGATAAAGTTCAGCCGTTTCCCCCTTTTTTTTGTCTTGTTTTTTTTTTACCATTTCTCGATTTGTGTGTGTCATTTTTCCACAGGGGCCATGCTAATCTTCTGAGTGTCGTTCCAATTTTAATGGATGTCCCAAAGGGACAGGTCCGCTGGTTTCCGATTTCGCCCTATTGATTAAAAATCCTTTAAAAAATCCTTGAACCACCAGTACTTCCTAACGTCGTGCCCGTTAACAAGCCACGATTTTCGGAAATGTACGCGCTACTACAGGAGCGCCCAAATTCATCCAACCGGTGTGGCCAGGAAGAGGGGGGCAGGGGGGGAGAATCGGGCCTACTGGTAGCAGCACAGAGAGAAAATGTGAAAACAAAACAGAAAAGATGCGCAAGCTTGTGGTGACAGTTTTTTTCACCATCTTACAATCTCTCTTTTTCTTTGCCTCGAAAGACCAGCACCAAACCTACAGACATGTGGGTTTTTTTTTCAGATTTTTTCATGCAAAAAGGACTTTGTGCGAAAATCATCGAAGTCACGCATACAGCACCCGCGGGCTGTAGACCGAAAGCCCCACGCCCACTCCCCTGCACCGTCGCACACCCAGCACAGGAGTGCCATTTTCCAATCATCGTGGGGACTGGTGGTTTAAGGGCGAGATCACACAGGTGCTATGCCTGAGCTGTGCTCACATGAACTTGGTCAGATTTACAACAAGATTCGTCCTTCGTCGGGACCACCATAGCACCAGTAGGTTTAGGCATGTAGTCAGTCATTAGGCAAAATTGATTCCACACTAACGGTCACAGCACATTAGTGCTATGTTTGTAACATGCTAGCATGAACCTGGTCAGTTTTACGACCCGATTTGGAAACCTGTAAAGACAAACTAGATGGCTCACTGTTATCCAGGGCAGTCACACACGAGCGACCAAGTGAGCAATTAACACGCATAGGGAGAGGAGGGAGTCTGGGTGGGAGGAGGGGTCTGGGTGAGAGGAGGGAGGCAGGGTGACAGGAGGGAGTCTGGGTGAGTAGAGTCCGGTACCCAACTGAGGGTCGAGCCACGGTGATGCTGCGTCCATGCTACAAAGGCACGAACGTGGCCAGATTCCCATCCGGGTTCATACTTTCTAAGCATGACCTAGCACTAATGGGATCTGCCAAGATTGACTGCATCAACTGAGGCAATATGAACAGCAATCGGAAGGCTCCAGTGAGCCAATGATCCGATGAACAGACATAATGCACACTCCCCCAACATACACAGGGGAGGGAGCCATATTAATTATATAAACAAATCAAATAAAAATGTTAAAGAAGAAAAGACAAGGGAGGTAATAAAGCTGAAGAATCTGAAGCAAGCCGGTCAATCCACTGTAGAGGCTCAAAACAGGGTCAAGCGGACCACCCAGCTAGAAAAAAATGAGCTAAAGAGATGAACTTTCTGTTGTCTTTTCCACCCGTTGACAAGAGAGAGAGAGAGAGAGAGACAGACAGACAGAGAGAGAGAGATGTGTGTGTGTGTGTGTAAGAGAGAGAGAGAGAGACGTGTGTGTGTGTTTGTGTGAGAGAGAGAGAGAGAGACGTGTGTGTGTGTGTGTTTGTGTGAGAAAGAGAGAGACGTGTGTGTGTGTGTGTGAGAGAGAGAGAGATGTGTGTGTGTGTGAGAGAGAGAGTGATGTGTGTGTGAGAGAGAGAGAGAGAGACGGGGAAACAGAGACAGAGAGGGGGGGGAGGGAGGGGAGGGGAGGGAGGGGGAGGGGGGCGCACGGGGGAAGCCGGGGGGGGAGATAAGGAAGATGTGTGTGAGAGAGACAAAAAAAGAAGGCACACACAGAGGAAACCACCATAAGGCCCGCTCGCTCTCGTTAAACCATCAGTACACGGCCCCAGCCTTGCTGAAACAAAACCCGTCGCCCACCCATCCGAAAAAGTCGGGCCGGGGCCGCCGTTGATAAATTCAATCGGCGGCCCTTTTTGTCGCGTTAAGGCCTTTGAAAGCAGCACGCGGCCAATGTATGGCGTGTACTACTGGTGGTTTTTAAG
The DNA here is from genome assembly GCA_003427395.1 of Chara braunii. Taxonomy (NCBI): domain Eukaryota; kingdom Viridiplantae; phylum Streptophyta; class Charophyceae; order Charales; family Characeae; genus Chara; species Chara braunii. The sequence goes on along the minus strand of BFEA01000018.1, from coordinate 2,944,417 downwards.
GCCTGTTTGCTCGCTGATCAATCGCAGGCTATGGCATTTTGGAACACGACGAGGAGGAGGATGGGTCTTATCTTAGTCAGACGACATACCTGGACAAGGTAGTAGAAAATGCGGAGACCCTCAGGGTCTTTGCTGCTCTGGACATCAAGAAGGGACCCAATTTTTGAGGTGGTGAAAGAGATATGCTCGTTGCCCATCACGATCTCGAGCTCCTGGCGCCCAACCCGGTCAGGCTCTGGCCAGTTGTTGTCGTCTTCTTTTAAAATCTGTTACAAACGAGAAAACCATCAGCCCCATCATCTTCTCATCCCTCATATTCATTCCCCACCACACCCCTTCTCTCTCTCTCTCTCTCTCTCTCTCTCTCTCTCTCTCTCTCTCTCTCTCTCTCTCTCTCTCTCTCT
>BFEA01000018.1:2903973-2937892 GCA_003427395.1 Chara braunii | reverse complement strand
CTCTCTCTCTCTCTCTCTCTCTCTCTCTCTCTCTCTCTCTCTCTCTCTCTCTCTCTCTCTCTCTCTCTCCGTGTGTGTGTGTGTGTGTTTGTGTGTGTGCTTACGTAAGATAGACCACAGTGCACGCGAGTGCGTACGTCAGTCGAGGTGCGATCTGGTAGAAGACAATGTTTGCGTTCGACGATGTGCACAGGACAGCTGGAAGCGGAGAGTGACACGTCAGCTTGAATAACACGATTGGCAAGGTTATCGTTGAGGCATTGTTGATTGATAACCGTGGCAGTTGATAGGAGCTGCAGTGCCACTGTCATAAGATGCCGATGCCAATGCCAAAGCAATTCCGTCCGAGGCGTACCTACCGTCCTGCAGGGGGGCCACCGGACGGGCGGAGGCGACAAGCGCCGCGGGAGCCGCTGGCTCTCACGCCGGTGGGCCTACGGAGGGTCGGAAACGCAAACGGGTCGGATGGCGGTGTCGTCGGTGTGGCCATCGAGTTGGACCTGGTCCATGGACTGGTCCATGGAATGGAATGGCGCCACTGCCGGACCCAAGCCAAGCCGTCGTCCGTCGCTTCATGGGGCAGGCGTGGTAGGGCGGGTGGCTAGACCTTTGGCATCGGAACAGGGAGGTCACGGGCTCGATCCCGGCTGCACTGACCACAGTCAGTTGGTGTTAGAATGGGACTCAATGTACTTACCTCCATACTGCTCACGAAATATATATTAGGGGATCGACAGGGGGAGCACAAATATATATTAGGGGATCGACAGGGGGAGCACTCCCTTGTGGGGCACGTGTGAGGGGGGAGACTGGCGTTCTTTGGGGTAGGGGCTTGGCGCATCTCTCTGCGAAGGAAAATTGCTCCGAGTAGCAGAGTACCCGTGTGTTTTAGTTGCGGCTGCCAGGGTAGGGCTGCAGGGCTCACAGAATGACTAGTTCCTTCAGACAGAAAAACTAGGGAACATGCTAGGAAAAAATATTCGGGTAAGTTGAGCGAGGTCTCATAAGGAGGAAAAGAAAAGGGATTTTTTTTTGAAATGCCCCTCCAACTTCCATTTATTTGAAATATGCCCCTCCAACGGCCGACTTGTCTTGTCGTGCCCTTGGGGCCTCTGAAGTTTCTTGTAGGCCCCTGTCAGTGAAAGGTGCAACTTTCCATCATGCCCCTGTGGCCATTGGTGGCACTCGCAGCCGTTTCCCTCGTCCTGGGAGAGAAGCTATCAGGGGTTATACTTAAAATTTGGAACCAGTACCAGCAGGAGCATATTAAACACATTTCAGGCCCAAACAACGCCAGGGGGGTTTCCAAAACTTCAATCATTGTCAAAGGGGCGCGACACTGTAATTTGGTCGCCAAAGGGGCAGACCGCAAGTAAATGAAAGTCGGAGGGGCATTTCGAAAATTTTCACCAAAAGAAAGTTACGAGTTTTTATATTCAAACAATAAAAATGTTGGGCGCCACATCTTCACTGAAGCACAATTTTGCAAGTGGTAAGGCAAATTGCTAGTAATAACCAATATTATACCATATATATTGAATAAGATTTAAACTCTAAGTCAATAATAAATTTATCACAATGCACGAAAAAGCCCTATAGACCATAAATCCACACCAAATTTTAAAATGATACATTGTTTGTAATACTACATAAGAATAATAGTTTTTAAAGGGGATAACATTATTATTATTTTCATGATATTCAATGCATGAATTATTTCTTTTATAATATTTAAAAAAACTAAATTAAAAATTAAGAAAATATTTTTTTTAATTTTTTTTCCACAGTAACAAATCATAATATATTTTTCAAATGATTATGGTTATGATAGATAATTATATTTAAAGTTATATTGCTTTATAGGTAAACAAATGACATAATTATTTGTATATTAAACCTTCAAAACACTGCTAGATATTAACCCAAATTTCTCATTTCAATTTCCAAAGCCAAGTGAAATCTCAAAGTATCGCACACGAAAACATATATTACTCAGTGAAAAAAAGGTACGTATCTTTTAAAAACACATAAAAAAATAAATACTATGTTGTGTATAGTGACCATGACCAGGGTTACCGGACCAGACTTTCGGGATAGGCTCGTCCTACCAACGGTTCAAGGTCTGCCAAAACCCTATTTCGGGTCCTAAGACTTTTCTTTATGTAGATAAAACATACCATAAAGCACCTACCTCCTTGGCTACCAGTCGGGCCGCCCTGGTCACCTTGTTTGCCCGGGCATCCCGACCGTGCACGGGTCAAAGAAGACCGCTAAAAAAAAAAAAAAAAAAAAACTCCAAAAAATATGAAAAAAAAAAATAATGTTATGCATTAAAATAAATTGAACAACTTTTGCCTCAGTGTCACATCGAAATTCATTACTAAACTTTAAATAAAGATAAAGTTGGAAAATATAAATATATATATCATCAAACGTAGTTGCCCAATAACCGTGTATATATATATATATATGTATATATATATATTTATTATATATTATATATATTTTTTTAATTTGTTTTTGCCCGACCGAGCAAATGGTCCCAGACCACTCTGGTAGCCTAGCCTACCTCTAAATTTTCCTTGTATTATGTTAAGCCACTGGTACCTCCGAGATTGTTTTTGCTGACCTTGAATTTCCCTGCACAACGAGTTTTGTTGAACCTGGGTCCCATTGTATTTTTTTTTTTATCCTCATGACAGTTACATTAAAAAAAAAAAAAAAAAAAATATTGACATCGTGATAGCCATCAGATACATTATGCGAGGTGGTAGTGAGATTGTGCCCTCCGTCAAGGCGTAAGAACCAAAAAAATTGTATATCCCTTATATTGCGATCACGGTCGGATACGAGACACTACAGTACTGGTGTGAGTATAAGGTGAGCGAGGCAGTTAGTTGTCTCGCGAGGACCCTACAATACCTCTTTGAGTATGAGGCGAGTAAGGTAGTGCATGAAATCTTCCCTGTCTCCTGGCGGAAAACAAAAAACAATGAATAAAGCAAAAGAAAAAACAAAATTAAACGCAATCACGTTCCACACATACTGGTCAGATACATTCTTCAAAGCACTAGTTTCAATTCCACCTCCATAGGGGTATTCCCAATGTTGCTACATTCAACGAAGTTACGTTTGTTTAATTTTTTTCCCCTCGACGTGGGCCCGTAGGGTCCGAATGTCTGCTCTTGTTTTTTTTTTCATGACAACCCAATCTTTTTTTTTTTTTTTTTTATGTCGGTCCTCCTTGGACCTCCGATTTATTTGGGGACCGTTTTTCCCCAATTTTTCAATACTGGAGGAGGTACTAGTGGTTTAAGCAAACAAAAAGAAAAAAGTAGAAGATAGGTAACTTTAAAAAAAAATGAACCTCCCCTCCATATTTATTGATTGATTACTGGATTGATTGTACGTGTGCACAAGAGGGGGAGGGGTGTGTCGTAATTTTTTCATTTTTAAATATGTATATATGTAAAACGCCTCCTTTGCAAACCATTTGTCGAAAAAATAAAATAAAAAAACTTAGGGCATTAATCAAAACGTTCGTGGAGGAGGCAAAGAATGTTCGGACGTTAGGACCAGTAAAATGTCGGTTATCCTGACAATGATAATATAATAACTTCATGTTGAAGGTGACCTTTAACTTCATAAATATATTATAGCAAAAAAATAAAAAATTATTTAGATCGAATTTATTAAGTAACTCGCATTTAAACTCGTTTACACCTTGTTTTCACTCTGTATAAACCTTTTTAACCCCCTTCAAGATTTGTATGAAAAAAATACACGTTTTTTTATATTTTACATACGCATCATACATTTTTTAAAGATTTTATTTCGTATTTGGAAATCCAAATAAATCTCAACCCATCTATTACAATCAAATTATTAAATTTTATAATATTAACTGATATGTTAATTATATTTAAAAGAATTTTGTTACCTGACCAAACATTTCAATGAGACTAAGACCAATATAAAATATTAAAACCTTTTAGATTTATGTTTATACAATTAAGTCTAAGCTTATATTACTAAAGTCGATCGGCCCAAGTCACCCATCCTGGTAAACCGGACGAACTTGCATGACGATATCAAAAATAGGTCAATTTTTTTTTTCATTTGTTGGTTGCGGTCCGATTTTGCACTCACAGGGATGTGTCAAAATCCAACCTCATCTTTGAATTTGGTGATATTTCACCGAAGGGTGTGTATGGGGAGTAAAAAGGGTTCGGCGAGGCTTGAAAGGGCTTAAGGAGCCATTAAGGGGTATGATATAATTTAGTATTTTATTTTTAATTTGTTTTTTCTTCAGATTCCATAGCAAATGTTGTAGTCACCCTCAAGAAAAACGAAAAGATGCGGTGTTTGCAATTTTACATAACATAATTTTTTTTCATATATTTTTTTGGCAATGGGATCGCTTGAGACGTTGATCGGGACTTTGATCGGACCAGGCGTGGTTGGGCTATATGGGTTAATCTGAGGCAAACCACGTTGCCTGATTGGTAACGCAGGTCTAAGCCAATTTTTGAAGTTTTTTCGCACAGCCTAAAATACTTAGGTTGACAAAGAGTCAGGGTCATAACATTGTGTCAATATATATATATATATATATATATTTTTTTTTTTTTTTTTTTTTTTTTTGAACCGACCAACTTAGTTGTATTTACTCATAAACATGCTTATAAACGTCCATGCACAAGAGTTAGCATAAAAATGCATATACCTGTGGTTGAAAAAAAAAACGAGAAAATATTATTTGTTCCTCATTCACATATATATACATGTGTGTATACATCTACACTTATACGTGCATGTTCGTGCTCACTCGTGCGAGTGTGCTTCAACTTACGCCTACAAAACACATATGAATGGACAAAGAGAATGCATTAATTATTTATCTCTCACATGTACTCATATGCGTGCACATGTACTTGCTCGTAAATACTTGCGTGCAAGAGCGTTTGTCAACGCACAATTATGATGTTTGTATACTTGTATGTGAGAACAAAAAATAAAGAGAAAAAATATATATTTTTATTTTCCCCCCTAATACATGTACATGCACGTGTCAACCCCGTACATGGATGCGCACGTCTATGTATGATTAAGGGTCAAGGTTGTTTTGAATGTTTTGACTATTTTGACTTTGTGTATGTTCAACCTTTGGGACCCGGCCGTTGGCTTGATCTCAGAGGTCGTGAGTCCAGCCCAGTCAATCCTCTAGGGGTATATAACAACTGCATTTTATATCATCTTCATTTTACATTGTACGTGTTTGGAGTACGGTGCAATGTGTGAGTCAGGTAGTGGTGATGTTGTGTCCTTCATCCATCTCCACCTCATTCCTCATTTTTCTCCCTCTCCAAGGTATGGGATTTACTACCCATACAATTTTCGTTCTACCTCCTTCTTTTCCATTTCTACGGTACGAGATTTGCCACCCAAACAACTTTCATTACACATACAAAGAAAAAATATTTCTTACACACAAATCTATATTTCAATTTTGAATTTAAAAATAACTTGCATAGGGAAAAAATAAACTCACAACAACATATGTAAAAATTGAAATATTACAAAAAGATTAGTATAACCCTTGAATAAGGTTTGCATGTATAAATCACAAAATGATTAAAAAAAAAAAATAAAAAAAAATTGAAAATAAAAAATATACTTTTCACATACAAATACAAATTGTAATTTTGAATAAAAAAAAAACTTTCAGAGGAAAGAAATAAAATCACAATAACATAAGTAAAAATTAAAATATTACAAAAAATATTAGTATAACCCTTGAATAAGGTTTATAACTTTACATGTATAAATCGAGGAAAGGTTCGTAACAAAATGTTGAAGTTTTGAATATAAGGCATAAGTTTTTCGGTTTTACCTGAATATTGGTAACGCTAGTTTGAAAGTTGATGACTTTTAATCCCATGAATATAAAGACGTATGAAAAAATGAGAATTCAAATATACTTAAAAAATTAGTGAAAAATATTAATATATGTTATATTGTATGCTTTATAGCATATATCTTGACAATTCTTACACATAAGTAACTTTAAAATATAATTTATGCATAGAATCGCAAAATGGTTAGGAGACTGATGTTGTCAATCTCTCTCGTATGTGCGAGCATGTGCGTTTGTGCTAGAGAGTGGTGCGATGTTGGTATTAAAATTGTATAAGATGAGTTCATAGCATAAAACATGATTCCATGGGTTTTGCTTTTTCATTTTAAGCGAGTATGTCAATAAGATTTTAATTCGTTTACGTACTTTTTTTTCTGGTTGGTTGCCCATCATGAATATTGTTATTTTTCTCTCAATTTGGTTCAGAATAAAAAACGAAGGTTTTCTAATTTTATATATTTAGGTTCATGTAAAATTTTCACGATATCATTTATGATCAATTTATGAAATTTATAATCTCTACAGTTGAGTTCGTGACATAGCTTCTCCCTTCCTCCCCTGATTTTCTCTCATTATCTCGCTTTGACCCACATACATAAACTAACGATAACTGACATTTCGTTAAAACTGAAATTTTGTTTTAAATTCACGAAAGTGGACTTAGTCAAAATTTCATTGTTCATTGGGTGAGAAAATGGTTATCTCACTTTGTCCATCTGATGTACTTCAACGTAAAGTACCGTTAACATACATCCAATGATCAGATCATCGGGAGTTGCCACGACACCCGATGATCTGATCATCCGACGTCAAGGGGACAAAAAAACACTAAAAAATGTTGTTTTTTTGTATGCTCAATTTCGTGAATTTAGAAAAAAAATGTCAGTTTTAACGAAATGTCAGTTTGATGGAGAATAATATTAGAAAAATATCATGGCGACCCTGATGTTATGAAGTGCTCCTTTGTTTGCTTAGCTTTTCTTTCACTTTATTATTTCATATGTGCATCTCTATTGGTGTGTGCATGCGTTTGGTGTGCGTGTTTCTGTGTGTGTCACGCACACACACACACACACACACACACACACACACACAGAAAAAGAGAGAGAGAGAGAGAGAGAGAGAGAGAGAGAGAGAGAGAGAGAGAGAGAGAGAGAGTAACAATTTCGTTAAAAGTGATATTTTTTTTATATTTCAACAACCATTACTTTCCACAGGCAAACTAGAAACACCAAAGTGAATCATTCCACGATTTTCGGGTGGACGGTGCTACTTGACCAAAATAGTTGGTGACGCGAACCTAAAAGGGAAAAAAAAATTGCACTTGTGTTTCGGCAAAGCTCGGCGCACTGTTCTTTTCCGCCTGTACAATTAAGGCTCAAAGGTAATGGTTGTTTAACAAATTTGAACTTCATAGAACGGACAAAGAACCCCAATAAAATTTTTAAATTAAGCGTCTCCAGCTCATTTGGTCGTCCTATGGTCCGTGTGGGTTTGGCAGGGTCCAGGCCCGAGGAAGCCTCCTTGTGAGGGATTCAAGTCTCCTGCCTTCAGTGGTGCTGAGGCTATACTGTATTGGTGGGCAGCAATACCTCCTCGCATTTGTCCCATGAACAATTTAATATACAATTTGACGCAAGCCTTTCAACCCCAACCAGACACTCGACATGATTCGACACAGTTGACATATTCCAACCGGCAGTGGAAAACAGGGTAAGGTCTCTCACCTTCGAGCCAACTCACACCTTGAAATATAAGAGGAGGCAAGCAATGAATGAAGGCATCATTCATGGTCTAAGAAATTACTTCATTGTCATCGTGTACTAGAGCATGCTCACACTACCGTCTTCCTCAAACACAATACACCCTCGTGATCTTTCCACTTTGATATTGTCATGAGAAGGGCGCATTGTATTTAGGGGAAGACAATATGACTCTCCGGGTTGTTTCCAAGAGTAAACATTTGAAGATACATATCACCCCAGAGGACAATGTAGGAACCTTGTTAAACGGATGGAGTGGTTGCGCGCAAAATTTTTCCTTTGTGTCTGAATTCGCAAGCTCGCTCAAAACAGTATAGGAGGCAACACAGGATTGGACCAATACAAACTGTACATTCATGTCATTCAGGGAAGCTGGGCCTGATTGCCAATAAGTGAAGCTCCAATTGACAGGAGCCATCTAAATGAGGTTGACCACTAATGTGAGGATGTGATACAGTAGTGGCGCGTGATCTGCAAACTAGCAAGGAGTACCCGTATTGGTTGTGGTGGCTCGCCTCTCGAGGAGGTTGTGCGCTTCGCACACGCGCGGCAAGTAGGGGCACTAGGGCATGCCACGTCACGGGCTGATGTGGATGGCGTCCTCACACGCTGGGAACACTTCACTGTCTCCCCGCGGGTGCCACGTAAGGGTTCCATAGCCAGAGCCTTAGTATGTAGGCTGAATTGGGCTCAGAGGGGATCGAATGTACTCGTTTGTCATTGGAACCGAGTGGAGTTAGCCTTCGGAGCCGAAGTGTGAGTGAATGAGATGCATACAAGGTCGGGAGTGGGCGATCTGGGATGAATACAGTAGTGGCGCGCGATCTGCAAACTAGCAAGGAGTAAGACGAATACAAGGCTAGGAGCGGGTGATCTGCGAGCCAAGGGGGCGAAGAAGGAGACGAACACAAGATCTGGAGTGGGCGATCCGGGGCTCGACGGGACGAAAGACATACGGGGAAGAGTGAGACGAATACAAGGACCTGCAAGTCAAGGGGGCGAAGAGTGGGAGCGGGCGATCAGAAGGACGAAGGAACGAAAGACAAAGGGGGAAGAGTGAGACGAACATAAGATCAAGAGCGCGCGATCAACAACACAACAGGCGTACGCTGGAGGTTGTGTGAAACAGTCATCGGGGTGGAACGGCTTGCCTCGGGGAGAAGAGGGAGAGCACAGGAGCAGGGCAGCGGAACAACTACTGAACAAGGAAGCAGGACCAACAGAGCCTGGCGAGATTGCGCAAGGAGGGAGACTGGCCATAGCTTGCTTCTCCTTGGGGCCCCGCGCCACTAAACTGGCGCGGTGGGGGAAGCGAGCCAGGCACACATGAGCAAGCGCTTCACCACAAGACGACTGAAACAGGGCAAGGCATGCTATAAACCAGCAGCGCAAACCGGTTAGGTGTTTCCTCCTCTCCTCCTATATCGCTACCATCCTCTCTCTTTTTCCCCTTAAACGGCCACCTTCGAACTCCGACTTCTCTCCAACACCCCCCCTTTTTTCTTTCGCTTTTCTGTCACGATTTTCTACCCTCCCCCTCGCCTCTCCACCCCTCTCAGAATTGCCACCTTCTCACTTCGACTTCGCCCTGTTACCTCCCCGGCTTCTCTCCATCTCCACGGCTTGTCTACTTCCCCGCCACCTTCTCACTCCGACTCCTCTCCATCCCCCTCGTTTCTTTCCTCTATCACGGTGTCCTACCTTCCCCCCCTTACCTTCTCACGCTATTCCCCTCGTTCCCTTCCTCTATCACTGTGTTCTACCTTCCCCCCCTGGTTTCTCCTTCCCGGTGACGATCTTCCCCTCTTCCCTCCCCTGTCCTCCCCTTTCCCTCTCCTCTCCCCCTTTCTCCTTCCCTTCAAATTGTTACCCCCCTGGCTCTTCTGGATTGCGCCCCTCTCCCATCCTCTCCCCCTTATCCCACGTCCATGCCGAACTCGTGGGAAGGACTTCACACGACCGTGGCAGGGTGATGAGGTCGGCGGCCGTTCTCCAATGAGCTGGCTCGCTGTGCTGGACACTGCATCATCGATGCGTGTGCGCGTAGTGTTGATCCTCATCATAAAGCTACCGGGGCTTGCTATATGGTATGGTGATTGAATGAACCTGGCTGATGGTCTGGGTCAGGTGCGTTGAAGGAGTAACGCGCCGGAGAGAGAGCAGGCAGGTAAACGGAGTGTAAGCAGGTTTGCCCGCAACAACGGGGAACCAACAACATAGAATGGCGGTGGGAGTAGAAAGGGACTAGGCGAAAGGGGAAGGAGGGAATCAGGAAAGGGAAGGAGGGGAAGGAATTGTGGAAGGGGAAGGTGGATACCTGTGAACACCGTGACCCTTTGTAAAGGGAAAGCAAGGAAGCAACAAGGGTTGAGAACGATTTTGTGCGAGGGATTTCCACATCTGTACAGGGAAAGAGCATCGTCTTAGGAGGTAGTACAGATTCTTGATAAGGGAGTAGGGGAAATTTTCGATCTCCTCCCCACTCCTTCCTTCGCCCATCCTTTTTCCCTCTTCCCCTGACCCCCCCCCCCTTGACTCAGATCCGTCTGCCCTTCACTTCAAATCCCAACCAGTCTTAGGCAGTTCTGGGCTCCCTGCTCGCCCATCTGTTCCCCCAACCCTCCCTCCACACCTTCCCGATCCACTTTTCCTTTCCCTTCCTTTCCCTCCCTCTTTCTCTATATGGACCCCTCTGGCTCCCCAACATATCTTAAGTCCTCAACTCGTCTTCTCTTCTCCTCCTCCCTCTCCTCAGGACATAAGTTGCCTGCAGAGAGGATACAGATAAAGACAGCTTCGTAATAGCAGTGCTCGAGGGGGGGATTGACAGTTGCTGCTAAAACAGACTAACACAGGACAGCTAGACATATCTTGAGCCCTCAACTCGTCTTCTCTTCTCCTCCTCCCTCTCCTCAGGACATAAGTTGCCTGCAGAGAGGATACGGATAAAGACAGTTTCGCAATAGCAGTGCTCGAGGGGGGGATTGACAGCTACTGCTAAAACAGACTAACACGGGACTGATACGGGAGGCACGTCCGCCGCAAGAAACAACATGAAGGTCACGACAAGGAACAACTTGACAACCACCAAGGATACTCTAACAAAACACAGACGACAGAGAGCGCACAAGAAGCTGGACTCAACGCTGTTGTACCGGGAAACAATGAAATCCCACGCGGAGACAAGCCTGGCGAAAGAGATGTCAAGGAGCGATAGTGGCCAGGCTACCTCCACCAGCCAGCAGTCAGAAAGGACTGATGTTGCCCATTCGTGTCCTACCCCTCCTGAGCATGCCTCCCCCTCCCTCTCCTAGGCCGCACGCCTAAATAAACCTCACACCGGGTAGTCAATCACGGTACAAAGGAAGGCCGAGGAGGGAGAGAAACGGGAATGGAAAATCCCCCTGGAGAATCTATCTTCCGCAGGGGCTTTCTTCCTGACTAGACTTCTAACTCCATCAGAACCTAAGGTCATCAATCTCAAAGGAAAATCGGCAGTAATTAAGACCCTTCCGACGGAAAAGGTTAGAGTCAGAGATGATCTATACATGAGGCACGCCAGCAACTGGGTCTTTCACGACGATGCCGCCTTCAAATCGACAAATGACAAAGTGGGATGGATACGGAAAAGGCTGGCCACCCTTAGGGGAAGCACAGAAGAGGCACAAAACCTCTTCCTGCTCCAGCCTATCTCCGCCTCCACTGTCACGGTCATTTGCAGATATGAGGGCGACAAACAAGCCATGGACAAATGGAGATCGATTCGTTGTGAGCGATCTGAAGTCCGCATCTACCCATGGACACCCCCGAAACGCCAAAGACCGGAAGAAAGAAGAGAAAGAATGATGGCAGATCATTTTTGGGTGGAATTCCGCCACATCCCCATTGAAATCCAGGCTGACTTTGTTCAAGACTTTGGGGAGAGATTCGATATTATTGATTTCATTGATCCTCTTCCTCCTCATGTGGCGAGACGTGATGACTACTTAATGTTGGCAATTGATCTCCCGGAAGGACAACCATTTTCGTTAGACGATATAATCCCTTTCCGGGTGGGGGAGAGAGACTTCATGATTCACACAGTCCACAAGTTGCAGCCTTGGTGTTTTAAATGCCAAGCCTACGGTCATCTGTATACTGACCCGGCCTGCTCCCACCACCCTATCAACCAAGTCAGAGCCACAGGACGCCTGACCTAAGACCCGTTCAGGAGTACCCATTGGCGCACGGTGAACCCGGGACACGAGGGGTGGGTCTACGCAGACAAGGTCGAGGAGGGCGGGGGTATTGTTGGTTGGGTATGGGAAGGGGTGGGAGACCCCAACCAGGGGACCAAACCGCCTTCTTCCTGGGTCCCCCCCAAAACAGTGAAGTCCCATCTACACCCTAAGGAAGCTACCCCCGCTCTGCCGGAAACGGAAAGCCGAAAGAGCACGGAGAAGAGGACATTTGGTCCGGCCCCGAAGGATTACCTCACGGAACAAGGAGGCCAACCAGTATCCAAAGCCCTCCTTCAAAAGGGGCAACGGAAGGGGACGACGCCCCGAACCAAAGAGATATGGCAGGAAGTGGCTGGGGGATGCAATAGATTCGCAGCGTTGACCGATGAGTCAGAACAGTTGGAGAAGGAAGACGACGCAACCAAGGGCAGCCAGCCCGAACTTCAGAACACCCAGCACCAGAAGGGCTCAGACATTCACCCCTCCATTGGCCAACACTCAGGCAATGGTTCAGGGGACCCTTACGGTAAATTGTTAGAGCAAGATATTGGAGGGAGGGAAAACCCGATAGACCTTGCACTAACCCAAAACCCCAACCCCTCACTTCTGTTCATTACAGATTGGATCATGTTTGGGTTGCAGTCCTGCTACATAGGGGCCCCTGAGGAATTCTGGCCGCAGGCCCACGCGCAGCTGGAGAAAGCCCTGGAAAAGAGTGCAATGATAAGAAGCATCTTGGAAAGGGGCCTCCCGAGTCACATACAGTGGGGAGAGGCCCTCCAAAGGCATTTTAAAATCTCGGCGGCCCATTTCCAACCGCCGGAAAAAAACCACCTCGGGTCCCAGACTCCATCTCAAATCCTACCCTCATATGATCAAACCAAGGAAGGTAATCAGAGGGGGACAGAGCCACAAAAAGGAAGGAAGGAGGAGGATGCCGTACGAAGGGTTACGGAGACGGAGGACGGGGCGAGCGAAGAACATCAGCCAAAGCCCCTGGGAAAAGAGGAAACCCGTCCAAAGCCCGCCACAAACGACTACCTCGAAGGAGTCTTCGGCCCGCGGCCCATGGACATAGAGGAGCCCGCAGTTCCTCTCCCCCCTCCCCCAGACGTGGCAGCCATGGACATTGATCAGCCTGAAGACACAACTGCGCCACCTGCAGATATGGACATAGAGCAAAAACTCAGAATTATAGCTGACTGGCTGATAGACGGCTTCCACGTTCAGCACCCGGGTGGTACACAGGATTTCTGGGATTGCTCTTATGCCCAACTGTTCACCATGCTGGACAAGAGTCCGACCTTGCGTAACGCCCTCGAAGCAGGGCCCCCACCGCATATTTCTTGGCCTGAAATTTTCCAGCGGATTCGTCACCTCGCCGCCCGACAGTTCTAGCCCCCAGATTAAACCCAACCCTCTCCTAAAGCAGCCGACTGCCTCTCAAATCAGGCTCGTCACCAAAAATTGCGGCAGTTGGTGATAGACGGCCAATATGAAAAAACTCTGCTTCAGAAAGAGGGGGTGGCAATTATACCCCTGAGATATGCAGACGACAGGATGGAGATCGGCCTCTCCCCTGTGCAGGAAGGGTTCACACTGCCTGGGTGGGGTTACTACAACATTTGGTCCCTCCCTCACCTGAGAGAAAAGGACTTTAAGAAAAAAACAGACCCCTTTCTTCGCAAGCACTACCCAACAGGCATCCTAGCTTGGCTTCCACAATTCGAAGGACTAATGAGAGTGGCCTCCACCGACCTGTACATAGTCTTCGAGAAGGGAAAGGACTCCAACTTGAAGTGGTTCAACCATGGAGCCCTAATGGAACTCCCTCTCCGACAAGTGGTGGCCAACTCCTTTTGGTCTGAAGAAGACCTGCGTACGTGCTTAGCGAGAGTCCTTAGAAATAACTCGTTATGCACAGTGGACTGGTCCGCCAAACCATGGGTCAGAATCTAGGTCGGGGGGGAGGCGAAAGAGGTAAGGATTAATGAACAAAATTGATATTCTGTTCTGTAAAAACCCGCATTGGAAACACTACCTTCGTAAGGCAGACCTAGACTTAAGGACCCTCAACGTAAATGGTTTAGCCTCCTTTAATCCCTCGAAAAAGCAAGCAATTTGGGACCAGCTGAGGGGAGTAGGGGGCAGAACATAGCCAGATGTCATCTGCATTCAAGAAACTCATTTAATGGACAAACCGGAATATCATAGGGGACATAAGGCCGTGTGGCCATACCAGGCATATAGGGCCCACGCGAAATCACCGGGTTCAGCAGGGGTGGCCATATGGATCCCGCCAGAATCCTGGATTGAGGTGGTCCATTGGGTAATAGACGAGGAACAAGGAAGGTGGGTATCAATTTTGGGGATGCTGGAGATTGAATTAATTAGTATATTTTGCGTATATGCCCCTAACACAGTACCAGAAAGGATTCAGTTTTTCGCCCACCTACAGACCTAGGGCCTGCAAGGAGTTCCGCTGATCATTGCCGAGGACTTCAATGCTGCGCCGGACAGATGGATGGACAGATGGGGCACACGGGACCACTGCCCAACCTATGTGGAAGAAGACGAACAAATCATGGCTGATTTTTGTGGCGCATTGAACCTGGTAGACGCCTATAGACATTTGCACCCAACAGAAAAGGCATATACATGTTACCGTACTAGTGACCACACCCGACACTCGAAATTCAGGATAGACCTGATCCTACTCTCGCAAGAGGTTTAGAATGCCCTGCAGTTAACCACCATTTTCCCACGGAGCCCACACCCGGGGCTAGACCATAGACAATGTGGAACCCTCTTCTCCTTTCGCAAGAGACCGGACCAAGGACCGGGCTATTACAAACTTAACACATCCTTATTAAAGGACAAATCCTTCCATACATATATTCAGGATGCATGGAATTTCTGGAGGGATCAGAAACGATTTTGCGATTCCGAAATCCAATGGTTCACTAACGGACTCTTCTTCCTAGTCCGAAAATGCAAAGAATATTCGAAGCTACTTGCTAAAAGTCGGCACTCACACGAGATGGAAGTCCATAGGAAATTGCACAACCTGAGTAACCAGGACAATTCTAACCATCATATTGCAGAGATTCAAAGTTTACAGAACGAACTCCTTCAACTAGCACAACACAGATGGCAAGGAATTAGAATTCGAGGCAAACTTGCGAAATAGACGACCGAAGGTACTATGGATTCTCAATTTTTTAGTATAGCTTCACTTAGAGCACACCGTACCACCATCGAGGCCTTTGCTGATCCAATATCTGGTGAACTAGCTACTACAACAGCGCACTGCGTGAAAATTATCAGGTCTTTTTACAAGGATCTTTTCTCGTCCCATATAACCCATCAACAGCATAACGGAGATCGTCTCAGAGATTTAGACGACTTCCTTCGACCTATGGAGGGTCGATTGTCCTCCACCCAACGAGAGCATCTGGACCAACAGATCACAAAGGAAGAAATCTGGACAACCCTTTTGCAAATGGACGAGGAGAAAACCCCGGGCGTAGACGGCTTCCCTAAAGAATTTTGGGAAGTCATGTGGCCTCTCCTAAGTGACGACTTGATGAAATTCTACAAGGAGGCATGAAATTCTGGAGAGCTAGGGGAATTGGTCGGACGTGGGGTGCTATCGTTATTACATAAAAAAGGGGATAGGATGAACATCTGAAACTACCGACCTATCACCCTCCTGACGATAGTTTATAAAATGTTGTCAAAAGCACTTGCCAACCGAATGATCGAAGTAATGGAAGATATCATCCATCCTTCTCAGACCGGTTTTATGCGAAACCGAAACATTCAAGAAAACATCCTCCTGATAAACGATATAATCAGTCTGGTGCACCAATCTAGGAGTCATGCCGCCCTCATCTTTATAGACTTCGAAAAAGCCTACGACCGTGTGGATTGAACATTCTTGGATCGGTGCCTGAAACAGATGAATTTTGGTAACCAATTTCGGAGGTGGGTGCAAATTCTACACCGCAATGCAACCACAAGCGTTCAAATAAATGGGTCCATAGCCCCAACGATCAGACTGCAACGCTCAGTGAGACAAGGGGACCCCATCGCCCCCTTCTTATTCATCATTATTATGGAAGCATTAGTAGCCAACCTCCGACGAAGCAAGGATTTAAAGCGAATCCAGATAGCTGGTATTCCAGAAGAGGCTATTCCGGTCTGCTCACTATTTGCGGACGATCTTACAATCATGGCTGACGCCACACCGCAAATATGGAGGAGATATATAGGATGATGCACCGCTTTTGCACTCTCTCGGATATGTCCGTTAATTGGGGCCACAAGACAATCGGATGGTGGTTCCACCACCAAGAAGGCCGCCCCCCGGACGGTCACAACATCACATGGATAGGACCAGAGACTCCGATACGGATGTTGGGGGTAAAAATGTCAACTGCTGGTCAAGCCCCGGATAACGACGAATGAATATCAGCCCCGGAGGGCACAAAACTTTCCCAATGGAACCACCAGCACACATCACTCTTTGGTCGGGCCATGGTGATCAACAATGTAATCCTGGCCACCCTTTGGTACAAATCAATACTCTGGCCCCTCAGCCCAGGGGCTTTGAAGATACTGAAAAGGAAGGTGGCAGCGTATCTATGGAGAGCGGATAGTGAAAACCCCCATGTTATGGTCGGGTGGCTTGGGACTCCGTCATCCAACCCAAGAACAAAGGGGGTCTTGACATACTCGATCCTCTCACCCAATCCTATGCCTTAAACATAAAATGGGTGATAAGCTTGATATTTGAAGACCCCCTAATATGGAGGCCGCTGGCACTAGCGCAACTGGCCCGTTTGGCCCCCGAGGCCCCCAAGTCGGTCCACCCCCTACTATGGTTGGATGACTGCTACTGGAAAATACCACGATGCCCCAGGGGAGGGAAGGAACGGAAAGATGATTTTTGGCCCCGCCTCCTCAAAACTTGGAGGAAGCTCCCCCCCCCAACCCACCCGCATCCTGATAGGCGGGAGGAGGTGGCAAGGCAACCTCTTTTTGGAAACCGATGGATTACTAATGAGCGAAGCCAGATCTTCTGCAGCTCGGATGCTCCATGGAGAGGATGGGTGAAAAATGGAGTAACCCGAGTGGGCGACCTCTGGGACAAAGAGAGGAGGGATTGGAAGAGCTCTGAAGACATGCGCGAAAAGTTGAGATACTGCCACAATGTGGAATCAACATTGGAGGAAATAAAGGAGGCCCTCCCGATAGGGTGGTGGCCCTTACTTCACAAAGGCCCGGTCCTAAAGGAGGGGGATTGGGTGTCCAAAGAAGGAGGGGACCAAAAAGTAGGCCTGGTCCATCTAATCAGAGGGGAAGAGGGACTGATCGAATGGTATWACATTAAAARMAACGGAAAATTGGAAGGAAGCCACGACCCCCTCCAATGGACCTCAAGGGAAGAACTACACAGAACCAGAGTCATCGAGGAGGGAGATAGTCGGCGGGTTTTCCTCCCAGAGATCCTCATAGAAAACCTCTCAATAGACCCGCGGGAATGGATTTGGACTCCTGATCCACGGCAGCGTTTTCGTCAGTCAAAACCCAAAACACTGTCAGGGCTCTCTGTGAAGATGGCATACAAAATGCTCAGAATTAAACRCWCTCYTAAGGACACWGTGATCGACAGATGGCARAAACACCTTAATGTKGAAAGGCAGCTTCTCACACCSATACGATGKTTTAATGACACCAAATGCAGACCGGCAAAGATTACATCCTTACAATGGCAGATTTTCCATCGGTGCCTACCCACGAATGACTGGCTGATTGACCATTCACACCTGGAACATCAAGGCCGTGCGCTCCCCTGGTGTTCTCGATGTTTGTTGRRATATCCGTCCATAAAGAKAGCAGAAACAATAGAACATATATTCTTGCAATGCCCGATGGCCACTCTGACATGGAGGTGGTGGGACAGAATATGGCAGCAAATAGTTCTTGGACACCCATGGCCATGGGATTGGCGGGCTATCCTGTTGGGATACTACCCACCCTGCCAGGATAATACCTTTGTGTCAAATATGTTCCACCTGTCCAGAAGAACGATCCTGTGGGTTCTATGGTGGCAACGTTGCGCTCTGGCATTGGAACAAGTACGAGTTGAGGGGGAAGAAAGGATGGAACAATTCAAAACGCATTTCCAACTGGAGCTTTTGCATAAATGGAATTCAACCAAGCAACTACTTGACAACTTCCACTCACCCAAGGATATCCGAGAACGCTTACTACGTTTTTCTAAGGAATGGCTAGGTGGGGAAAGGGAGGGCTGGATTGCAGAAGTTTGTTGGACAGGGGACTGGAGGGGAGACAAAGGAAAAGAGGACAGCCAAGGTGTGGAGATCCCTAGGGACTACCACTTGAGATTCAAGGACTGGCTAACGGTTGATTCGAGAATCCCCTTGAGATCTGCTAACAAGTTCCCCAATCCCTTCCCTCCCCACCCCTGGTCCCTTGATGTATGTCTGTAAACCCTGTACAATATTCCCAAGTTTTCGGTCGCTGTTTTTCTTTTCGGATTCCTCCTGATTCCTTTCGGACTCCGTCCTGATCCCTTTCTGATTTTTTTCGCTTCCTTTTGGTAATAAAGGTACGGGCCACATTGTGGGCAGAACGGGGGTAGAAAGGGATGGGTCCTCATGGAAGGATTGGCAAGAGAAGGGAAGGAAACACTGGTGCCCCCCAGTGACCCTTCCTTCCCGGTCCCGGAGCCAGTTTTTATCTGCAGGGTCGGGAAGGAGGAGTAGATTGGATATGGGACGCTGGACCCAGCTGCCGGCATAATGGCGTCACTCCCAATGTTGTTCATTTTTGCAAGGATGTATAGGAGCTGGGGTACGGCGGGAGTACCCACTGGTGCCCCCTGRTGGTTCTCCCCTCGGCCCCCGGCGGTGCGGCAGGAAGAGGCAGGACGACAATGMTTTGGTACGGGAGGCTGGACCCGGTTTCCAGCTCTGTGGCATCGCTAGCAACCAAGACAGTGGAGGGAGTCAGCAGAGACAGTGGAAATCTGGCGCCAAAATTAGGGTGAAGAGACTCCCCCCCTGCTCAGTCAATCCCCTGTTCTCCAGGGCAATCAATGCTGGCAGGTTCTGCTTGCGGACTTTCTGAGATATTCTGAGTATCCTAATTGTATCACAATCACAAGGGACGCTGGACCCGTTTTCCAGCAGGTGACGCTCCCCACCNTTCCCCTTTCTCAAAAGAGGGGGGGGGAGGGGGGGGGGGAGGGAAACAAACAAAGAAAAACGAAGCTGGTCAGTTCTGGAAGATTAAACCTTTCTTCATCTTTTCGTCACCGTGTGAGTTTCCCATCTGGGACAAGGAAATATTTCTCACGTCAAGGAAATGTTTTCTAAAGTTATTCTTCAGAGAAGGACGCTGGACCCGGTTTCCAGCAGGTGCCGCTCCCCAGTGTCCCACCAATAGATGGCGCAGCCCGATAGTCCAGACCTCAATTCTGGCGGTTCTCTTTCCACCACTGGGATCATAACGGGCTTGCAAAAGGGGTTTGACCAAAAAAAAAAAAAAAAAAAAAAAAAAAAAAGAAGGGAAGAAATGTGGTTGCCAAGTTACTCGTCACTCCAGAAAGCTTCGCCCCTTAATCCTCCAGTACGTTTCCCAGCCATATTTTTTTTTTCTCTCAGAGACGCGGCTTGCATGCTAGCCAATCAGGCGGAAAGTACATCCATCCAGACAAAACGGGGAGGATATCCATCTAGACAAAATGGGTCGTGTGTGAGCCCCTCCTTGCCTGGATGGCCATCAGGCGGAAAGGAAATCCATCCTGACAAAAAGGGGTGCATGCAAGGCCCGTTTTTTTTGCATGGATGGATGTCCAGCCAAATGGCGCCCCAGTACTTCCCACCCTGATGCGGCATGTCTCTGAAAAACTGGCTGGGAAACGTCCTAGGTAGTGGTTTACTAAGACATCTTTAACACTTCATTCCAGTCCAGAAAGCTTCACCCCTTAATCAGGTCTTTAACACGTCTGACAGGATCATGGCCTGCACAGTTCAACCACACTTAACATAATTACGGCCCGTAGTGAGAGCCATCAGGACCAGCATGTAGCTATAGCTGCCACCCAGCAACGAGCAGGGAGTGATGCGGATAGGAGAAGACATGATCATAGGATGGAATAGGAGAGGATGGGATAACAGCGATTTCGTTAAAACGGACATTTTATATTTTATGAACGAAATTGAAACCCACTCATTTGGGCCTGAAAATGTCACCGTTTTAGTTCCTTAGGGTCCCCCTTGGACGTAGTACCTGAAGTTCAAACTGAGTTCAGTCCAAACGGACCCTCAAGAGATAAACAGTGGTATTCTTTGGGTTAAATACGTAGGTTTCGTTTCTTTCAAAACATATAAAATGTTCGTTTTGACGAAATCGTAGTTGGATACGATAAGATAGAATAAGGTAGGACAAACAAAACGCCACAACACAATTGAAATACACATGTTTGTTTGTTTGTTTGTTTGTTTGTTTGTTTGTTTGTTTGTTTTTCCCCACTATAGCCGTCCTACGGCTTTCGCTTCACATTGAACATACATAGGAAAGACCGAGCGAGCGAATAAAAAACGATCAACCCAGCGAGCCGACCAGTCCAGTCCACCCAAGCAATGGCCTAAAAAGACCAACGCAAAAAAAAAAAAAAAAAAAAAAAGAGGCTGGTTGTACCATCACCACTCTTGCGAGCATTGGCAAAGGAGAACTTGGTGGATATTCAGTTAGAAATGGAACCAATCGTCCTTATTGTTGTAAAATTTGAGCACCTAGTTTTACACATTTATGAGGGCTTGATTTTATGTCGAAACATCACACCTATACTGCATTCTTTGGAGGCTGGTTGCGTCTGGACCAAAATGTCTGGTGACGCCAATCAAAACAAAAGAAAAGAAGTCACACTGGTGCTTCCGCAGAGCTTGGCGCGCATGGCAAACAGTTCTACTCCGCCTCAGCAAATAGAGGCTCGGAGGTAGTTGTGGTTTAGAAAAAGAAAAGGGCTCTGTAGGCTGCTTGTGGATCACCCACAAGTTGGAGAGTACCCTACCCAGAACATTCTGTGCTTGGGGCAAAGGAAATTCAAAGAATATTGGACTGAATCTGGCCATGATTGCGGTCACAAACAGATCCAAGATAACTCAAGTGTGAGTACACAGCTGGAAATCTCTGACACATATTCATGCATGGGCACTGGGAAGCCTTACTGGCTGCGAACTAAGACAAGCATGACTGTTGGGGTTTGACAAACAATTCTGTAAACTTTTTTTTCACCCCCCCCCCCCCCCCCCCCCCCCCCCTTTTCTCTAATTCACCTCGCACTCCCTACGTACCACTACTCCTATGTCTATACAGCGGGGACCCTTGGAAGCATGGCTAATACTGTAACAGCTCATTGTTGTAGTTTCCTATTAGGTGTTAATCTCTGGGTAGCGCATACTGGCCGATCAAGAAGCTCATCGATTCAACAACTGGCTCAGAAGAAACCAAGAATGGGGTGGGATGGATGACATTGCCACTCCGAACTCTTTGTGCTCTATAACACCGAAATCCTCAACAGATCTTTTCAGCCGTGTGTCTTCCGCATGTATCTTACGGTCTGAGCATCGCATTGTTGGTTGGATCTGTTTGGCATGATGGTGATGTTGGCTCTTTTGTCGTTGAGAAAACCTTCACAACAACAAGTGGAGAAGAAGAAACCGAGATGATTCCAGTTTAACCCCCCAGTACTTGTGCCCAGCTATCGGCCGTGGGAAAAAATGGAGTAGAAACGTTTCTAATCGGATGAATTTGGGCGCTCCTGTAGTAGTCCGTACGTTTCCTAAAATCGTTGCGCTTTAACGGGCACGACTCTAGGAAGTACTGGTGGTTTAAGCCACCAACCTCCGCTGTGCCGGTTAAACCACCAGTACATCCGAGGCAAAATTCACAAGCCTCGAACCCCCCTGGGCGCCAAACTTTGCCAAAATGCCAGCGTGGCGTTTGTGCTGTCTTTCAACTGGTGCTGCCAGCCATTTCGGAATGGTAGCACTGTTCATCCGAGTCCTACCTAACTTGAACTTTTCAGATCAATCAACTGTGATTCTCAACTTGGCCGGGGCCACATACCGGTGGTCGTGCCACAAATTCGCCTATTCAAGCCTGCTGGAGTGAAAAGGTTGGCGGAGCCTGGCAAAACATTGCGTGAGCAGCTGGTCAACGTTTTTAGGGCCATGCAGCACGACGCGTAGGGAAAAAGAGGCCCCCATGGAATGCACACTGGCTGGCATGCACAGTGGATAGGGAAACTTGAAGGTGAGCCTTCCAGTTCCACGATTTCGCGAATGGAGTCATCGAGTTCGGTCTGTGGGATGGTGAAATGGGTAACCCTACACTCCTAGAATCTTTGAGACCTGTGTGTGTTGAAATTTGTTGGAAAAAAAAGAAGTTCCGAAGCGAGACCGAGTATTCCTCACACGTCTCCATTATTTATAAGTTCATCATGCCATAAATTTCCTTTCCATTCCCTGCGTTCTGTGGTACTACTAAATCCTGTTGCTCCCTGTGAACGAACCATGAGCATTGGAGCTGCTGTTGTTTTGTTCCCCAACTACTTAATAGTTTAGTAAAGTTAAATACTAGGTTTTGTAAAGTAAGTGATTCGAGAATAGGATAGCAAAATCATGAATGCTGAGACCAACTTGAAGTCCCCCACCAGCCATCCACCGGCTAAGGATTGGCAATGCTTGGCAATTTGAAAGGCAACAAATGCCCAAACCACACTAGATAAGTTAGTCTTTTTTTTTTCGCTTTTTTTTCAAACATCTATGTCGAAACCTGGTGTTTCCTGTTTGATGGACAGGATGGGCCAAGGGGGCCAGCGGACAGCAAAAAAAAAAGAGGCAAAAGAACAAACTCCCATTATCCACTAAGAAAGTGCTTTGACCTCAACCTGGTCAAGTCAGAATGTACCTATACCTGATCCATCATGGCACAGACAGCCAAGAAAATAAACCAGGTGCATTCTGACCAGACCGGGCTCGTAAGGGCATTCTGCAAACTGAAAGGGGCCAGTTCTGTCCTTGCCCTTCACCTTGTCTTCGTTCTTTTGCGCAAAACAGAAGCCTCAGCGTGACCCCACCCCTTCAGCACCCCCCTCCCCCTCCCGCCCCCTCCCCCTCCCCCCCCCTCCCTGCAGCGCTACCAGTTGCTCCACCTACTAGAGAAGCATACTCAGATCTGTGCTTGGCTGCTTGCCTCACGGTAGGTAACGATGGTAGGCCATGTTACTCACAAAGAAACTTTGCCATCGACTTCACCAAATGCCGTAAAACTGTTTCCACCTAGTGCGGAGTGCAGTACCGTAAATCCTGGCAAAGCCCCAGTGTGAGTACAGACAGCCCTAAGCATAAGTTCAAACAACTGTCTTGACTGAAGGTGAACACATTCAGACCATACTCAAACTAGTAAACTTCCCTGAATGAATCTGGCTACAACTACGGCTATTATTGGATGGATTTAACGCAATCCCGCCCAGACGAAAAATTCCTAAGCTTAGGTATACACCCTCATTCAGGATAAGTCATGTGTTGCTTATTGTTAAGAAAACTCAAGAAAAGGACTCAACTACCTGGGCCTTGAGATGGAGACCTGTGATATAGATGTCTAAAATACTAAAACTGACAAAGAAAAAGAGAAGTCAACTTGAAAGCCACCAGCTCCACCCAATTCCACCTACGCTTCACAATCCCTGCCTCGTCCTTCTGGGACCTGATTGGATGCATTTGACCGCAATCACGTCCACTTTTCACACTCCCTGCCTCATTCTTTTGGGACCTGATTCTATCCATTTCACCGCAGTTGCATCCACTCTTCACAATCCCTGCCTCATTCTTTTGGGGACCTAATTGGATGCATTTGACCGCAATTACGTCCAGATGTCACTCACAAAAGTCCTTGTGTGACTACCGTCTTCACCCAAATAGAATGCCCCGTCACTATCGCTGCATCTGGACTGATAGTTCCCCCAAATAGAATGCCTTGTCACTGTTGCTGCATCTGGACTGAAAGTTCCCCGAAATAGAATGCCTTGTCACTATCGCTGCATCTGGACTGAAAGTTCCCCCAAATACAGCTATAATGAACAGGCGGCCCTCCTCATTCACCCGAATGGAATGCCCCGTCACTATCACTGCATCTGGACTATAAGTTCCCCCAAATACAGCTATAGCGCTGCATTCCGGACGGAAAGTTCTCCAAAATACAGCCATAATGACCAGGCGCTCTATTCGAGTGAAGACGGTAGGCCCTGCACTCCTCATTCAGCCGGATAAGTCCTGTGGTGCAGGTTGAACTTGTGACAAAAAAAGAAAAGAAAAAACAAGGGGGCCAGTACGCAGCAGTGGCAAAAAAAGTTTGTATAACGCATTCCAAACACAGGTTTGTCACTTCAGTCACAGCCCCAAGTTTGACAATGTCATGCAGTTGAGTCACTTGGAAGTTTGGGTTGGCACTTCGGTCACCCTTGGCATTTTTTTCAATTAGCAGTCCAATCACAGCCCGATTTCGAGTTTCATACAATGTCGAAATCGGGCTGCAACCAGACTGCTCACTGAAACTCACAACCGCGACTGAACTGCCAACCCAAACTTCCAACCCATAACTGAACTGAACTGCCAACCGTAACTTCAACTGCATTCTGCATTTCAAACTTCAGAGCTGAATGGACTGCAGAAACCATGTTCCACACGCATGTCGATATACCCTAACCCTGACCGTAACCCTGACGGAGCCATAGTTTTCTCAAAAAGAGAAAGAGAACAACAGTCTACTACTCCAAATCCACCTCCGGCGAGTCGGCGGCGACTCCCTTTCTGGACCTACCTCACATTCAGCGTGGCATCGCTTGTGAGAGCCTCTTGTGACCTCTGACAGTTCGATGCCTGCAATGGGTGTAGAGACATGACACCCGACTTGAAGTGACTGAACAAAAAAAGTGCTGATTAACTTGTTGTCTCCTCCCCTAGGGCATCATATTCGCACTTGGCGCTTTGGACAGAATGTGCCGCTCGCACAGATTGTGGCGGCCATTGCGGTTAAACATATCCACAGGGAAGTTCCAGTGTGAATATGCCCTTTTCTTTGTCTCCCCGTATCCTTGAAAAGGAGGGAAGGGAGACCCAAGGTGAAGCCCCGTGACCGGCCGTCTGTTTGCTTAGTACACTGTTGTTGCTTGTATTCCTCTTGAATGTAGGCTTCCGCTCATCTATAGATCCATCATCTGTATTCCAACTCTAGGTCGGTTTTTTGGCAGCTCATGCGTGTACCAACTGAGCTAGGGTAAATTGCAGAAACACCGAAACAGTGCTTTTTCCAAGTTCGCCAGCAAGAAATATCGTTGGCTGGACGTTCCGTTGCAAAGTTACTTCTTTTGAAGCAGCTTTGCAGGGGTTCCCGCTAGTTTCACAGCAAAAATATCACCTTTAAAGTTTTCCAGAATTCCGGATATCCCATCACAGGACCCGTTGGACTCTGGCCTCAGGCTCGAATTCCCTGACTGAATGAGGCCAGAGGCCCACGAGTCTAGCAATGCTGCGAAAAAGTTGTTCCACGACGTGTCCAATGCTGGGAAGTTGGTGGTTCCGCGACAGGTCCAACGCTGCGCTGGGAAGTTGTTCCATGATGCCGGTTCGTCATCCGAGTTGCCTTTAAGGGTTCAACTTGTTCTTCTGATTAGTACAAAGATCGAACAACAAAGCTCAAAGCTGACCAACTTGTTCTTCTGATTAGTACAAAGATCGAACAGCAAAGCTCAAAGCTGACCAAGTTGTTGTTGGTTCGTCATTCGCGTTGGCAATGCCTCTAAGGGTTGTTCTTCGGATTACCAAGATGGAACAACAAAGCTGACCAACGAGCCTGGCTTGGCCTAGCTCAGTTGACAGTTGGTACACCAACGAACTGTTGAAATGCAGACTCAACTTGAAGTTCGGATCCAGTCACAAAAATAAGATGACCAGAACAATATATTTCTTTTTTTTTTTCTTTTTTCTTTTTTCTTTTTTTTTTTTGCCTTTTTTTTTTTTTTTTTTTTTTTTCCTTTTTTTTTTTTTAAAAAAATATTTTTTTTTTTTTTTTTTTTTTTTTTTTTTTTTTTTTTTTTTTTTTTTTTTTTTTTTTTTTTTTTTTTTTTTTTTTTTTTTTTAGAACAATATATTTCTGAAATATATTGTTCTGGTCATCTTATTGTGACTGGTCACAATAAGATGACCAGAACAATAAGCTGACCAACGAGCCTAGCTCAGTTGGTACACGGACGAACTGTTGAAATATGAATCAGACCCAACGTCGAAGCCAGGTACAATAAGATGACGATCAGAACAACTTGAATATAGTTCGGAATTACCTGGGGCCGGTTAGTTCAATAATAATGATGATATCTCAAGCCTTGGCCGTTCCCCTTTCTCAAAAGAGGGGGGGGGAGGGGGGGGGGGAGGGAAACAAACAAAGAAAAACGAAGCTGGTCAGTTCTGGAAGATTAAACCTTTCTTCATCTTTTCGTCACCGTGTGAGTTTCCCATCTGGGACAAGGAAATATTTCTCACGTCAAGGAAATGTTTTCTAAAGTTATTCTTCAGAGAAGGACGCTGGACCCGGTTTCCAGCAGGTGCCGCTCCCCAGTGTCCCACCAATAGATGGCGCAGCCCGATAGTCCAGACCTCAATTCTGGCGGTTCTCTTTCCACCACTGGGATCATAACGGGCTTGCAAAAGGGGTTTGACCAAAAAAAAAAAAAAAAAAAAAAAAAAAAAAGAAGGGAAGAAATGTGGTTGCCAAGTTACTCGTCACTCCAGAAAGCTTCGCCCCTTAATCCTCCAGTACGTTTCCCAGCCATATTTTTTTTTTCTCTCAGAGACGCGGCTTGCATGCTAGCCAATCAGGCGGAAAGTACATCCATCCAGACAAAACGGGGAGGATATCCATCTAGACAAAATGGGTCGTGTGTGAGCCCCTCCTTGCCTGGATGGCCATCAGGCGGAAAGGAAATCCATCCTGACAAAAAGGGGTGCATGCAAGGCCCGTTTTTTTTGCATGGATGGATGTCCAGCCAAATGGCGCCCCAGTACTTCCCACCCTGATGCGGCATGTCTCTGAAAAACTGGCTGGGAAACGTCCTAGGTAGTGGTTTACTAAGACATCTTTAACACTTCATTCCAGTCCAGAAAGCTTCACCCCTTAATCAGGTCTTTAACACGTCTGACAGGATCATGGCCTGCACAGTTCAACCACACTTAACATAATTACGGCCCGTAGTGAGAGCCATCAGGACCAGCATGTAGCTATAGCTGCCACCCAGCAACGAGCAGGGAGTGATGCGGATAGGAGAAGACATGATCATAGGATGGAATAGGAGAGGATGGGATAACAGCGATTTCGTTAAAACGGACATTTTATATTTTATGAACGAAATTGAAACCCACTCATTTGGGCCTGAAAATGTCACCGTTTTAGTTCCTTAGGGTCCCCCTTGGACGTAGTACCTGAAGTTCAAACTGAGTTCAGTCCAAACGGACCCTCAAGAGATAAACAGTGGTATTCTTTGGGTTAAATACGTAGGTTTCGTTTCTTTCAAAACATATAAAATGTTCGTTTTGACGAAATCGTAGTTGGATACGATAAGATAGAATAAGGTAGGACAAACAAAACGCCACAACACAATTGAAATACACATGTTTGTTTGTTTGTTTGTTTGTTTGTTTGTTTGTTTGTTTGTTTTTCCCCACTATAGCCGTCCTACGGCTTTCGCTTCACATTGAACATACATAGGAAAGACCGAGCGAGCGAATAAAAAACGATCAACCCAGCGAGCCGACCAGTCCAGTCCACCCAAGCAATGGCCTAAAAAGACCAACGCAAAAAAAAAAAAAAAAAAAAAAANTTTTTTTTTTTTTTTTTTTTTTTTTTGGGTTGCGATTTAAGCGTGTCGTCCTTGCGCAGGGGCCATATGCTAATCTTCTCTGTGTCGTTTCAATTTTTAATTTTTTTTGAGAGTGTCGTTTCAATTTTAACGGACGTCCCGAAGGACAACTCGAACAGTTTGGACAACGGAGGTTTTTTTTTAGTATTTGAAAAGGGGCACGGAGTTGAAATATCATCATTGAACTGACCGGGCCCAGCAGGTAACTCAGAATTTTTCTGGTCATCGGTTTGTATCTGGATTGGAACTTGGGTCTGAAAAAAAAAAAATAAAAAAATAAAAAAAATTGGGTATGTATTATCGTATAATCAGGGGCCAAACACGTTTTTCGGGATAATCCGCCTGCCAGGTAAAATCCCAGTGCAGTGCGACTACGTCCAAAGCAGCACGAGGGGAGAGAAGAAGGGAGGGAAGGAGGGAGGAAGGGAGGGAGGGAGAGCCGAAAGGGAGGGGCGATTGCAACGGTAGGAACGGACGCGCAAGGACGGAGGATAGAAGGCGGGAGCGCCAAGAAGGGTGGAGTGGGGACGTGACGCACGGAAGAAGGATTGGTGCGTTGAGCTTTTTCTTGTCGTTGAGAAAAACTCGTCACCATAAAGTTATTTTTATTTTGTTGTTGTTGTTGTTGTTGTTGTTTTTCTTTTGTTTCCTTTTTCTTGTTTTCTTTTCCTTTCTTTCTTTTATTCTTTAGTTTCTTTTTTACACTCCCCGCCCCCCCCCCCACCAAACACTTCTCTTTCCTTTTAGTTGTTGTTGTATTTTACTATTTTCCCATTTTCCTTTTTCTCTTTATTTTCTCTTTTTTTTCCCCTGGAAGAAATTGATATGGTTGCTTCGTCAGTTTTTACACCGGGTCGCTTGAATTCCGCTCGACAGCTTCTCCACGTCACCGACGTCACGCTGTCACCCGTGCCAGCACACATGCACCACTGTCAACAGTATTATCACTAATGTCACACATGTCACACATGTCACACATGTCACACATGTCACACATGTCACACATGTCACAGATGTCACACATGTCACACATGTAGCTGCTTTGTAATCCATGCCACACACGTACGCGTGTCAACTTTGCCTTCCATGCACGGATACAAACCAAATCCGCAAGGCGCAGGCCGCTACAAGTTTTGGGTTTTATTTTTTGGGGGGGGGGGGGGGGGGGGGGGGGGGGGGGGGGGGGGGGGGGGGGGGGGGGAGAGGAGGGTAAGGGAGGGGTATGTGGGGGGGTTGCGCAGGCAGGCGGCTAATAGGAAACACTCGTTCCAATATTGCTCTAGGAGGTTCTCCCTCACACCGTTCCCTTCCGTGAAAAAAACATTTTGCTGTTTGGTCCCGGTCTGTCCTCACCTGCTTGTCGGATGGACATACCATATGTACATCGCCTGTAGAAGGAAGACAAGTCCGCGACTCCGCGGAGGTCCGGCGCGTGTAACACAGCCTATTCAAAGACCGGTCTCCTGCAATAAGTGACGACTGTTCAAGTCCCGCGGGTTCGACAGACAGGAAGAAGAGGGGGGAAGGGGGGGGGAAGGAGCGGGGCAAATGAGGGCGCAGCCTCGGCCGTAGACTAACTTTATGGACCAAGCGGACGGACTGTAGTCCTGGAACGAACGTGGGACTGCCAGCTGTTCTTAATTGAAAACGTGCGACTGATCTGGTATCACCGCCCTGAGAGAAAGCAGGCCATCAATCAACCTACGGTAGAGTAGTCAGCAAGTTGTTCTCTGCTACCGGTCGGTTCAGCCGACGACCTCGCCCGTTGCCCCAGTGGCAAATAACGGACAAGTCGTTCACTGCGGGCGACCAAACGGAGGAGTTTGGGAGCGCAGGTCATGCCGTAGGAACCATACTCGCCGGATCGTGATCACGACGAGAGCTCGCTACCGGTAGCCGACGGACCGGCCGCCCGACCGGCCGACCGGAACGGCCATCATGAGGTCGGCTACAGCCAGCCGACGCTCTGCAGTTCCGCCTCACGGAGCTTTAATCAAGCTGCCGCATGCAATTGGGAGAATTACAACGTGGGGGTGGAGGTCGAGGAGGAGAGGATAGTTGGGATCACTGAGGAGATGAGAGAGATGAGGGGGGGAGGGTTTGGAGAAGGGAGAAGGGAGAAGGGAGGAGGGAGCGTCGAAATCCCACTCGTCCGACGACACACTGCCACACGTTGGCCGACAAGGCGTGCATGCGAGAGAAATTACATGCATGCATGCATGCATGCACACGTCAGCTAGAAACGAGAGGGAGAAGGAGAGTGGCAATGGAGGAGAAGAGAGAGGGAAAAAGAAAGGGATGGCGAGGACAAGATGGGAAGAGCTAGTGGGGAGGAGAGAGGCACACGAAACACATGAAAGAGTAGGGTCATCACACTCTGGCTCTGATTATGCACAACCATTTATCAATTTGGAACAAAAACAAAAGCCAGCGAAGCGCGCCAAGCCAGTGCATCCCATCCGATAAATATAATTACATCAATCATGAGCTAGCCAGAAGACGACAGGAGAGCGACGTCCAGCTCCATTCAAGTGCAGTACTATCTCCCTCCCTCTCTTCTCTCTCTCTCTCTCTCTCTCTCTCTCTCTCTCTCTCTCTCTCTCTCTCTCTCTCTCTCTCTCTCTCTCTCTCNCTCTCTCTCTCTCTCTCTCTCTCTCTCTCTCTCTCTCTCTCTCTCTCTCTCTCTCTCTCTCTCTCTCTCTCTCTCTCTCTCTCTCTTCTTTTTTTCTATACGAGGCAGGCAGAGTGTCAAACACACTGACCCACCGAGAGACTTACGCAACAAACACACGCACACACCCACCCACACACCCACACACACCCACACACACACACACACACACACAAAGCAAAGAGCGCAGAGAATCGCACCGCTCCTTGACCGCGTGATTTACTACTTCAACTGACCGTACCAGATGCCAGAGATCTTCACCTCCTTGGCCTGCTTGGCACCGAGGTCGGTATCGGACGGCTGCACGCTCTCAAACGTCCCCACCACCTCTCCCGATTCCGGATTGGACTGAGCCACGGTGAAGACTATGTTGCCCTCGGCGGCCGACGTGCTCTTCAAGTTCTCCTTCTCCAGGTCATCTCTATCACCTGACCCTCCTGCTGGCAGTGCCACCGCGTTGTCGTATCCAGTGGACCCACCTCGGCCCTTCGGGTCCAAGAAAGACGACCCTCTGTAGGACGGAACCAGGTACTTTCCTCCGAAGCTCGACGGCTTCCCAGTCGCCACCAGCTCCTTCACCGAGAACAGGAAGGGCACTCTCTCCCCTCCCGGCAACTGCACCGTCACAGCCGCGTAGTCGATTCCGTCCTTCTCCTCGAACTTCACGGATCCATCGCTGCTCACCTCGAATGGGCCCTCAATCTCGTCCAGAGTGTAAGTCAGTCTAGTCATGAGCTTGGTCTTGGTGAACTCAGTGTCGCCGCCCTTGAACTGGGACTCGGCCTTGACGCGGAACTCAGTCGGCTCGAGGCAAAGCTTCTGCATCTGGTATTTGCCAGGCTTGAAGCTGAAGCCGTCCAAGCCTCCACCAATAGCAGGGCACTGGTTGGCAGTGCCGGTACCCTTGACCTCGAGGTAAGTCTTGCTGTTGATTTCGTCGAAGGTCAGACGAGGAGGAGCGGCAACGGCAGCTTGCGCCAGCAATGCAGACGTGGCCAAGGCGACGGCGGCACCCTTGGCGGCATCGGCGACCTTGCTAACGAAGGAGGAGGCCTCCTCGTCGAGGGAGCAGGAGAGGCGAGAGTTGCATTTGCTAAGGCCGAAGGCCTTGGCAGCAGAAGACGAGCCGCTGCTGCCCTTGAGCTGCAGGCGGGTGGCACTCTCAAGCTTGGTCTGGGCGAGGCCCGAAGCCGACGCCTTGATGGCGGCGCTGCTGGCAACCGTGAGCGCAGCCATGGCTATGTCTGTGACTTCTCTGTGAGGAGGACTGCCTTCGTGCCTCTCCCACTGTGCTGCGCGCTTTTGGCTCGCGGCGGCAGAGGAAAGAAAGAAGTTTCAGTACCTTCTCTCCCCCCCCCCCTGCCCTGCTGGCGGAATGGATGGGCTCCTCCACGGGTCAAACAATTGCGCGAGCAGCGGACGGCCGCGCAATCTTCTATCTTTCTACCTTATCTGTCTATCCTCCTCGTCCTCCTTCCCCTCCCCCCTACTCCCGCGAGGGTCCCCTCTCTCTCTCTCTCTCCCTCTCTCTCTCTCTCCCCCACCCCCTTTCCCCTCTCTCTCATCCGTCCTCCATCTAATCCCTAACGACGCTCCGGGCCTCGCCCCGAGGTAGCAGTATGCTGAAGTCGGTCAGGATCTCTTCCGCGAAGAGCCCTGTGGATCCGTCCGCTGGACCCGATCGGGCCGAGGATGAGTTCCAACGCTGGGATACTCGGCTGGAACCCAAAGCAGGCCTGCTACCGGTCGCTGCTCCACTGAGCCTCAAAAGCGTTGCCCAGGTTTGGGTCAGCGCCCTTTCCCCCCCCTTTCTCCCACCCCCAGCTGCGCCCACACCTTGCCTTCAACCCCATTTCCTCAACGGCCGTAGGTAATTCAGAATTGTAGTATATTTACTCATCATATGTACGTCCGCCGAGGTTCGAACTCAGGTCCTTCCAAATTGTAGTATAATACTCTTGTGCGTCGGCGATGCTCGAACTCACGTCCGCAGTCAACAGTTCAGGGGTGTACCAACTGAGCTACCGTCTTCCCCCGAGCATACCGCACCCTGAAAATGAACGTATACAAGGTATGTTTCCCGCCCGATACAGGCAAAATGGGGGTGCGTTGTGTTCGGGGGAAGACGGTAGGCCGGTTGGTGCTCCCTCGCTTTTCTGCTTTCTATGGCTTTCCCAAATAGGCAAGGCGGAAAATAATGAGTAATGAGGAAAAGCTTTCTGGCAATGAAGACCCTGGAGCCAGATCCAGGGTCCGATATAACGGGCAACCAATCAATCAGCGGGCCAATCTCTATCCGTCGCGCCAGAAGGCAGAACCTCACCCAGTACGCATCCGCCTCAACCCAACCAGAAGCCGAAATCACCCCACCCAAAAGCCGAAATCACTCCGCTCAAAAGATTTATCATTCTTTGTTTTGAAATCGTATTTTAAATGTTAGTTATTTATTGAAGAAAAGAAGGATTAAACTGGAGAAAGGTCCCCACAACCCATGCCCACCCCCCCCCTTAGGCGTAGACTTCTCAAAGCGGATGGGAGGAATCCCAGTGAAATAATGGATGCGTGCTACCGGTAGGCAGGGCCAGGTCCCACAGGACTATTTTACTTGCACTAAGTTACCCGTGACGTGGCCCTGATCTGCTTTTTCACCAGTTTTCGTATGCTCTGCCACAAGTCACAGCCCACCGTTATAGACCACAAGTACCCTTTTTCCCCTTTCCCTTTTCCTTTTTCTACCCCCATCCTTTGCTTTTCTCTTTCTTTTATTTTCCTCTCTTTTCCTCACGCAACCCCTCCCACCCTGCGTCAACATCAAGGACCACCCACCTCCGAGTCTGCATTCCAGGGGAACTATCGGAAAGCGGTTGTGGGCACCAGGGCTCTGGAAGGCAACATGTCCATTCCTGGTTGAAGACCAGGCCTGTGTCATACAGGCACTTCAGACACGAGGCATGATCATTTTGTATACCAACCGCGTGAGCTAACCATGATGAGCCCCGGGGAATCTGTACCTCACAGACCCCTTTACTGAGCTTCCACAGGCAGTGTCTCATGGCCCCTTGCCAAGCGAAGAGCTAACATAGGGCAGCCCAGGCCCTATACTCAGTCCAGGAACCTACACCACCCTTCTTTCTTTGTGTGTGTGTGTAAAAAGGCTCCATTCTATTGGCAGGGAGCTACACCTGCTGGAAAACTGGTCCAGCCTCCCAATTTTGAGGCGCCTGTAACAAAATGGATCAAGCCCGACAGCAGCCCACACCTACCCAGCTGTCTCTTATACACATCTAGATGTGTATAAGAGACAGGCCACACACGTACGCGTGTCAACTTTGCCTTCCA
>BFEA01000018.1:2884423-2903857 GCA_003427395.1 Chara braunii | reverse complement strand
CCACTACGCAGGCCCCCAACCTGGGAAAAGAAATGGAGCCAGGCTGACATTGATATCCGCTCAATAAATGTCAATGGGTTAGGATCGTCCACGCAGGCCAAAAACGATGCAATTTGGAATATGATACGCGACCCCAACACCGGCCGATGGCTGGACGCTGTGTGTGTTCAAGAAACGCACCTCATTGACTCCTCGAACCACATAGCCAAGGGCAGATGGATATGGCCTACACAGCCCACTACGTGTCGTCGAGATCCTCTGCCTCAACCAGGGTGGCAATGTGGTTTCCTCCATCATCAAGGATTGAACCAATACAAGTGGAATAAGACAAACAACAGGGTAGGTGGATCTATCTTAAGGCCAAAACAACGGACGAGGTTTTTTAAATAGTAATCTCAATCTACGCCCCACGTGAGTTGCCGCAAAGAGTCGAGTTCCTCCTCCACCAGCAAGACATCATCATGCAAAACGCCCCGGTGATCATGATGGGGGAATTTAACAACACCTTGGACCCGGCTATGGAAAGAAAATTGTCCTCTCAAGAAGCAGTGACTGCCATGGGGATTCCGGGTCCGGATGCACTGGTCCTCTCTCATTTTATGGCTCAGTATCAGTTCGAAGACACATTTCGCTCTCTTTACCCTTCCCAAAATAAGTACACATGCCTGAGGTCCAGAGGAGAAGCCGGTCTATCGAACTCAAGGATCGACCTCTCCTTAATCTCGACAGACCTAATGGGCTTGCTCACAGCAGCAAAGATCCTCTCCTTCGGCCCAAATAAATCCTTTGACCATAGGATGATAGTGGTGGGCCTCTCCTTCCATGACCACATAGCAAGAGGTCCCGTTTTTTTCAAGTTCAACACATCCTTGTTGCCTTTAACAACATTTCAAACTATGGTCAAGCAATTATGGGATCATTGTCAGTCAGTCAAACCCTCGTACGAGGAAATAGTGGATTGGTTCAACAATGAGGTGACAAAACTCCAAGACAGGACCAAAAAGTTTGCAATTTAGCACGCTAGAGCCAAAAAAACGATATTAGAACGACTCTGCTCGACCTGGACGAATGAGACGACCAACTCAACCAAAACCCCCTTGACCCTGTCTCTTATACACATCTAGATGTGTATAAGAGACAGCCCTCGTACGAGGAAATAGTGGATTGGTTCAACAATGAGGTGACAAAACTCCAAGACAGGACCAAAAAGTTTGCAATTTAGCACGCTAGAGCCAAAAAAACGATATTAGAACGACTCTGCTCGACCTGGACGAATGAGACGACCAACTCAACCAAAACCCCCTTGACCTGCGCATCTTCAATAGACTGCAGGCTGCAAGGCAACTGCTTCAGGAACACATGAACCATCAGGTGAATGCGTGGAGATCCAGGCCAAAAAAAAAAAAAACAGGTGGACGGGACGATGGCCAGAACCTTTTTTGTCACGGCTAGAGCGAGGTCGAGATAAAACACGGTGGTTGAATTGAGGCACTCGTTCCTCCCTGAAAAGCCTGTGGCTAGGAACGCTTGCCAGCTCATCGATTATGCCTCGAACTACTACAAACAACTCTTTACCTCCCAAGCAAACCAATGGGATCCCCGAGAATGATAACACGCTAGAACATGCATGGCTCAAGTTATCACTACACGACTTACAGACATACAGAGGACCTAGTTGGAGACCCCTCTAACAGAAGAGGAGGTGTGAACATCTCTTAAATGTATGGAAGATGACAAAACGCCCGGCCTGGATTCCTTCCCCACAAAAATTTGGATGCACTTCTAGCAAATCCTTAAAGATGACATTCTACAATATGTGCAAGCTGTCCACAACCAAAGATCCTTTGGGGGACTAATAGGGCAAGGAGTGGCCACGCTGTTATACAAAAAGGGGGACAAGGCGGACATACGAAACTATCGTCCAATCATGCTTCTCCCCCTTTCTATAAAATGGTGACAAAGGCCCTGACAAATATGTTCCTTCCGTTGATACACAATCTCATCCACCCAGACCAGTCGGGTTTCATGCCAAGCAGGAATATCCAGGACATCATCCTGCTAGTGAACGAAACCATCAGGTATGCGACAAAGAAACGTGGACGCAGCGATCCTGTTCATCGATTTTGAAAAGGCCTATGACCACGTTGTCTGGGATTTCCTGGACATATGTCTAAAACGGATGAACTTAGGAGAGTCTTTTGGTTAGTGGGTCAACATCTTGCATAGGACTGCCTCCACAAATATTATGCTTAATGGACATCTCTCACCGTCTTTCCCCCTCCAACGCTCGGTGAGACAAGGGGACCCGATCGCCCCCTAGCTCTTCGTTATAGTAATGGAAGCTCTAGCCGCAATGATAAGGGTCCACCCTCACATTCAGAAAATAAGCATCCCAAAGATCCTCTCCCATCTTGTCCCAGTAACCTCTCTGTTTGTGGATGACCTCACAGTCCTCATGAAGACGAATGAGAGAGGTACAGTGGAAAAAGCGGTCAATCTTTTCTTAATGGTTGCGGATATGGAAGTAAACTTGGGGACAAAAACTGAGGGATGGTCACTCCATGCATAAGGCCACCCCCCTCCGTCGCAACCAGCGGTCACGTGGTGGGCATAGAAGGAGGCCATCAGGGTGTTGGGGGTGAGACTTACAACATTGGGCCCGCCACAGGACAACGGGACTCGCTAGTAGAACTGACCCTCAAACAAATCTCCAAATGGAAAGGCATTCACACTGCACTGATTGGAAGGGCCCTAACCATAAACAGTTTTATCTTGGCCTCCATCTAGTACAAGACAGCATTATGGCGCTTGACAACCAAGCAACTATCCCACCTGCAACGAGCGGTCGCTACATACCTTCAAAAAAATGAGGGGGGAGAAGGCCAATGTTTGTATAGAGTTGCTGGTAGTATGTGGCCCAACGAAGAGCCAAGGGTGGACTAGGGATTATCGACCAGCCGACGAGACTGATACAGTACTGTTTAAATTCATCATAAGAATATTGTTGGGGAATGACATCCCCCGGTCCCCCCTGGCATACATCCAACTCATCAACTTGGCCCCAGACGTGGGGTCGTCCATCCCTCAACACCCCCTACAATGGCTTACAAATCCCATCTGGCCTATCCCTCCTCACCAAGGACGACTTGCCATCAAACCAAGCAAAAAGGGACCTACAAGTGGACCCGCATTGGGACTTCATGCTTCGACTTTGGAGAAACAAAGGCCCTAAGCAGACCACGGCCCCGCTGAGATGGCACGAGGTGCAGAGACAACCGCTCTTCGGAAACCCGAAGGTGCCGGACGAAGCGGGAAATGTATTCGACCTGCACCAAGACTCCACATGGGTGGCCTGGGTGAGAAGGGGTTGCTACACAGATGGGGACCTTTGGGACTCTACAACAGGCAGTTGGAAAACCCTAGAGAAACTTAAACAGCACTTAAAAAACATTAGAAATTTTGGAATAGAAAATGGCTCCAGTAATCGAGGTCATTCCCACTGGCATAGGGTGGTCACTAGCCTTGAAAACAGGCCCGACGCTCAGGGTGGGGGATTAGATGGTCCAATTTCGGTCCCTTCCCCTGCCGACGACTGTGTATAAAGTCTCACAAACTTGTCCGAACATGGCCAAGCTAGAGGCATTCAAGATGGACTTGCCAGGGGAAAAATGGTCCGCACTTACCAAGCAAGAGGAAAGGGACTGTGAGGTCACGGTACCGCCTTATCATCTCATGAGCGTGAGGGTGTTGGAAAACAAACAGCTCAAAAAATGGGCATACGAGCCCAACACCCCCATCAACAGGCTGCCATTCGACCCTGCAGAATGGGAATGGAACACAGAAAAACGAACCCTCATATGAGAGTACACAGTCAAGGAAGGATACAGAGCTACACGGGTCACCCCCCGGACGACAGAAGTAGTAAAAAGTGGATGGAAAGGGACTCCCCGCTCACTCGACAAGACCTCGGCAACCTATCATGGTCTCGCTATTCCAAGATCACGCCAACGGCCCACCGAGCCCTGCAGTGGCAGATCCTCCATAGATGCCTTCCCACCCCGGGCTAGATTGTCTCCCGCACAGACCTGGAGCAGCTCGGCATCCTCTCCCCGATTTGCTCTTATTGTGGGAAATCCTTGCCAGCAGCGAGAGCAACACTCAAACACTGTTTGCTGGCATGTCCGATGGTGGTACAACTCTGGAGTTGGTGGGACTCGCTATGGCATCACCTGGTTGGTCAGCATCTCCCTTGGAGTTTTCCCCTCATCTGTTAGGCGAACATAGCCCTCAGTCCCATCAATGGGATACCTTCGCAACTAACCTCGTCTCTTACATGAGACTCATACTACTGTTGTTGGCCTGGAGAATACACTGCTCCCACGAAAGGGACAAAGGTTTCTTTGGCTATCTACAAGCAAGGGAGTCGACGATTGCAACAATCACGAACCATACTCAAGTATCCTGG
This sequence comes from Chara braunii, assembly GCA_003427395.1. Taxonomy (NCBI): domain Eukaryota; kingdom Viridiplantae; phylum Streptophyta; class Charophyceae; order Charales; family Characeae; genus Chara; species Chara braunii. The sequence goes on along the minus strand of BFEA01000018.1, from coordinate 2,899,392 downwards.
GAGCAACTTAAAAAGGACCTCACTGACGCAAAAGATCAGAACGAGAGGCAACAGTGTAAAGATATCTTTGAGTCCATATGGCTAGACAAAAACAGGAAGCTGGCTACTCTGGACGACCAAGACAACCTCATTTGGCGCAGATGGGTGGCGAAGGAACCCACGTGGGAGCGACTCCCTCAATCTCATTTCATGGTCCCCTACCAAGAACCAAACTTTATCCTGGTCCCTCCCCCTTCCAATAGATCAAACCAACACCTGCCCCCTGCCTCCATCTACGATTCCCAGCAGCCCCCCCCCTTCAAGTTCCTCTCCTGAAATCGACGTTATGTCCCTCCCTTTACCCTGGCCTGCTGTTTGCCCCTCCTCCACTATGAGTCAAACCCCATTCAGCCATTTGGGATGTACTGAGTAAAGATTAACAAACGGGGATACATGACAAGACTGCCTGGGCCAAAGGGCCGGTAGGAAATGAAGGAATCGAGGGGGTTGGGATGATAGACAGAAAGGGGACAGTAGGAACAACTAAAGTTGCACAGGAGCGAAGAGGGCCAGAGAAAGGAGACAAGGGATTGAGGGATACTGAATAGAGGGGGTACAGAGACTTATGGGAACAAGGTTGAGGGTTTATCAGTTCAGTGTCCTTAACAGAAACCGCTCACTAGCTTAACCAAGTGCGTGCTCTTATACATGAAACTGATAAGAACAACACGGGGTGTTTAACCTACGAACAATTCAGTAGGAGGCTCCTTACAACAACTATCATGGTTCAAACTCTGTAAAATGTATGAAGGGACGCTGGACCCGCTTTCTAGCAAGTGTTGCTCCCTACTAATAGAGGAGCCATCCAAGAAAAAAAAAAATAATAAAAAAAAAATGAGGAATGAGAATATTGTCGTGGCTGCCAACATTGACTGCCCCAGCGAGAACGGGGGGTTAACTGAGCAGCAAAAAAAACTGAACCATCCAAAAAATTGAGTCTTCATATCCTCGGCCAATGCCTCTTCACCCTTGTCTCGCGCGCCATATCCCACCTGCTCTCCTAGCACCTTTCCTCCTGTTGAGATTGGTAAAGAAGCCGACATTCCTTGGGGGGCACCAAGAGGGCCAAGCGCATGTCGTGTGGACAGGGAACCAGTCCTGTTGGGGGGCACTAAAGGGGGTTGCTTACCTGTCGAAGTGGCGCCAACCTTTGTAAAGCAATCTCGGCTAAAAAAAGGGCATGGGTTGGGGAGAGATCAGGAAAGTTTGAGGGGGGGCGCAGGGGGAAAGAGGGATCAACATGTACCCGTCTTTGAACAACAGATGATAATCTATCATCCCTTCCATACGCTGTTGGTTCTCCGATTTGTCCCCACTCCAATCTATTGTTTCTATCCATCCCCCCCTCTCCCCTCCCAACCACTCTGTGCAGAATGTGGTGATTGCTCGTCTGATATCTCCAATCTGAACAAAGATGTCCAACTGCGGATAGGGAGATTTTCGCATTAGCTCTAGTTGTACCTGCTGTAGGATTTGTTCCTTGATCTCCGCCGCGTCCACCCATACCTTCTCGATCGCAAGTAGGCACCTTTGCCACCAAAATGTCCACAGTAGGGCCCTCCTTCCTAAGGTATACATATTGTCCACGAAGGCTGGGTATTCCTGCAGAGACGACCAATGGCCTGTTAATATTGCCTGCCATGACCATGACCAGGGTATATCTAACATCCTCCTCCTCCAGATCCGATCCCACCACCTCCAAATCAACAACGCGATAGGGCATTGCATGAGAATGTGCTTGATCGTCTCCACCCTTTTGTGCGGGGGAAAAAGTCACACGCACTGCTAACCCCATGGTAGCGCTTGCCCTCTCTATTCCAAATTTTTGTAATTATCAGCGAATTATTGGTTGTCAAACAACAATGTGCTATTTGCCATAAAGAGGTTATCTTGACGGGTTTGGTCTTCTGCTCCTAGAACCAACGTATTGGCGTAAAAAGGCGACAATCTATTTTAAGGTGTTTGGCCCATCGGACATTCAAATATCCCTCAAATGACGTATGGGCCTCACGCTAAGCATTTTGTATGTGGACTTCACGGTCAGGATGTGACGCTATATCCATAGAGGGGGGAGGTTGTCCCAACTTTGTAAGGGCTTCCATCTCCACTCTAGTGTATCTAAGGGTTAACTTTTGGATGACTGTGTGGGGTTGAAAGCCCCATTTTTCTCTGTCGTTGTCCAATACCCTGACTCGATGTATCGTTGTTTTGTCTTTCCATTTGAAGGATGCTTTGTTGCCTCTAAGGATACTTATCGTATCAATGGTGTACCCTTCGACCAAAACCTTATGATGGCCGACCAAGTGAACTTCGTCAATTTTGTCTATTCTCGTTTCACTCTAGAGCAACCATAATCAACAATCTATTTTTTTTTCCCTCCTCATTTTTAGAGTGTGGAGTTCCAGGTCGAGATTGAAATCTGGAAAAATTAAGTGCGGAGTTCCAAGTCGGAACGAGAATCTTCCGTGTGGTTTCAGTTATGGAGCAACAAACGGTGGTGGGAAGAGACAAAATCACGCTCTGTGGCAACGACTATTTAATCCAAAAAGTACCTTTGAACTTCGTCACGGGCAACGCAATGCCTTTCTCCAAAAAGTACCTTTGAATCCAAAATGTGTGTGCGCAGGATCCGAGTTATAAACAAGAGTACAACAACGTGTCTCACAAAGCTCGAAGTCGGAGTCGGAGGGGCGCAACCTTGCTGCTCTCACTGCCACTTCCTCTTCTCCACACGACATACATTTGAACCCCTGCTCCTTTAGTTATTCAGTGCATTGACAATCGAAATACAAAGTGTGAGGCCAATGAGGTGCGACACCGAGCCACAAAATAACAATTAACTCATTAAAAGGAAGCAAAACAAAAAAAGGAGGGAAGACAGTATCAACAATTACAAATCCCAAATTAACAACGCAGAGTGGTACGTTTCAAAAAGAAACTAGTATGGTTGGTCGATCTGAGCTACGCTTCACGCACATCCCACTTGTAGACACGTGTCTTGTTCTCGTTGTACGAGAACGGGCATAAGCGGGGATATTTACGGAGTCGTGGCACAGGGGATCCCACAGGTTGAGTCCACACGACCATCAATCACTGATTGTATGGGTATCCACCGTTCACAAAACAAATTAAATTGATCCCATTAACTCGAAATATAAGCCTCGTGAAGGAAATCAGGCAATATGATCTGACATTCATGTCAAATGTTCCTTTGAAAGGGGAGGATTACCCAGGAAGGTAATGGGTGAGTTTGGAATAAAGTTCTTCAAAAACGTGGTCGGGAGTCATTCAAAGGAAAAAAATTCAGAAGTAATGGGAGATTTAACAACATTTGGGTATCATGTTATCCGATGGATTGCAAACAAACACAAACCATGTCAATACGGGTCTGAGGTTCGATAAAGGTCGAAATGCGAGATGAAAAAAAAAAAAACACTCATTCATACATCCATAGTAGGAGGATAGAGAGACTTCGATACTATCAGGTTTGCCTTTCTCTTCGCTTCCAAAAGATACATGTCTAATGCAACACTTATTGAAAGCGAGAAGAAAAAATTGCAAAACAAACATATATTTATAGATCATGCACATAATGTCAACCATTATGACAATCAACAATCATCGATGAAGAATGAGCAAATATATAGAAATTTCATCACATGCTGAAGAGACGGAAAACTCTTATTCTACACAACCTACACATTCATTCACCATAAGTGGAAAGGGGAGGGGTTGGATCGAAATCGGTTGGATCGAATGATTCAAGGTGCATTCATGCTTAAAAAGTATTTACGCTTTGCACGACGCTTGCCGAAAGTGAGAAAGTACGAAAAAATATTAATCTATGCACAGACATATTCATTGAACATCGAGAAAACCAGAAGGAAGGAAGGTGAAAGAGGGGGGGAGGGAATATCCAACACCCAATCAAGACTCAAAAGATAACTTAGCATTCAAACATACATAAAAAAAGTGTCTTGTTAAGATACAATATCGAGACTCTATTCTTGTCGATGGCAAAGTCATAGGGGGTTTAGTCGGCCCAATATGCAACGAATAGGAATAGTGATGACATATTCACACAATGTTTTTCATATGATGAATATGTATTGCATATGCCACATGATCCTAAAATCATTAAAACACCTGATGTAAAAAATATATCATCGTGCCAAAAAGTGAGATATTGTTGTCATCATGCATATACATATATATATATATATATGCGCTCACAAAAAAAGGAGAGAAAAAATAATAGTTAGAAGAGAAACAAAAAATTAGAGATAAAAAAAAAATGAGAGAAGAAATGCATAACTTTTCTTTCCATTCAATCTCATATATTTTATTATTATTATTTTTTATTATATTGGTTGTGAAGGTGTTAGGATAAATGAGGTTGTAGTCATCGTTAAGGAGGATAACGATATCAACGTACATCAACAATGATAATGACTGTATTTTTTTTTTTTTTCTTCCTATCTGTTTTTTATTCTTATATATGGTATGAGAGGAGTCACTCCATTGTCAACTATTGTTCACAATTATAACCAATGAGAAACCACTACCTACTAAACATTCGATGCGTCTCTCTTTGTCATATGAATCGTGGTACTTGCAGCGTCCCCAAGACCGTGTAATAAGACTTTGTATGACCAAAAGAAAAGAAAAGAAAAACTATACATAGATAGTGAGCAGAACAAGGCAACATGAACCAGACTTATCTTATGTTAGATCAATTCTAACAAAGTGATTTTCTTTTCCTAATTTTATGAAACACATTACCAGATGGTGATAAGAAGCAATAAAACGTGCAATAAGCATCAACATTGTATGCGGCGTAACATACTCAATGTAAAAGGTATAGGTAAAAACCAAATAACCCCTTACCCATGAAGGTCGAGAGGTTAGTCTGATGTGTAATTATAACATGCATCGGATGGACTCACACATGTCGAATGATTTTGTTTAATGTCGTGTATGACATACGGGCCAACCATAAAAATTGAATACCTCAGTCAAATAAATAGGATGATCGGTAAAATGATAATAGAAGTATGACAACATTGGTCAAACTATTTATTTATTACCGCATATGTTGTTATTAAGAAATATTTAATATTTGGTCATGCCAATTAATACGTGAGAATAGTAAGTCAACCATTTTTTTGGGAATAACTTACCACTCACCCAAGAATTTTTGCCCTTGCAGCTAATCGGTTGCTTCAAGCGTATTGTTTTCCACGCGTAAATTTTTACTTTGTTTTAAAACTTCAAATTGATATTACACATATTTCGCTTAATGTTGCCAACATTTTTTCAACTGAAGCGTCAAAATTTTTCATGAGTTTGTGTCAAAGTAGGATGTTTATTTTTCATCAGCTGGATTAACAAGTAGCAGTTTTATTCCTTTTTTCATATTTATATCACATTTTATTCACAATGATGTTGTATTACTGTTTTTTTTCTTATATGTGGTTATCAATAGGGTATACCGCCGATTGAGGGTGTATCCCTTAAAATTTTAAATCCCTTTTTTATTTTTTATTTACATCTAAGATGAAGGAGATGAGTTGTCAACACAAAATTATCACAAGTTAGGGTTGATTGACCTATGTACAACTATTATCCGCAGGGAGTTATTTGTTGTCCTAAGATCCAATTTTTTTTACTTAAATATTTGTTTCAAGAAATGCTTATATACACACATTTTTTATTGAGGGTTGAACCCGATTAAGAATAAATATTTTAAAAAAATATTACTAGTGTATGCAGTTTACCTTCGTCGGGCTTAGCGGTTAAACATAACATTTTATTCGTCTTTTTGTTGACTAATGTTTTACTATGTACTTATAGAGAGGTGTAAAGTAAGACATTGTTATTTTTAGGGGAGGGGCTAGATTGACACTCATCATTGATAGAGGTGGAAGTAAATGGTTAGACTATAATAAAAGAGTTAGTGAGCAATGAAGAAGAAGAACAATAAAATTGTTAGTTCATCTCGATATAGAGAAGAGAGAGGTGTAACTATTAGGGTTTTGCTACACGAGATTCATACGAGGTCTTTGTTGACCATGTCATGCGAAAGTTTATAAAAATTTTCATCAAATTAATGAAGTTAGACACTTTGGTCGTGTGGGTCAGTCATACCTCTTATAACCTTATATGAATGGATAGGGTTTTGTGAGGTCCAACTTACCTTTTTCAAAGGAGTTGTTATCGTCCCTAGGCGGGTGCATTTTGGTTTAGGTACCTACATATTTTTTCCAATGTAGATAGCTCGACCAAAATGCACCCGCCCGGCCTAGGGACGGTAACAACTCCTTTGACAAAGGTAAGTTGGACCTCACAAAACCCTATCAATTTATATAGGGTTATAAGCTACGTAACACCGTGTTCGCGTTCGGAGGTGAAGGCGGACATGTTCGCCCGAACGCAAACAAGTGTCAAAAACCCTTTGAATGCGAATACAAAAATATTAAAAAAAAAACAAAAGAGTCATGATAATTTTAAAATATATATATATATATATATTATGTAAAACAACAATACAAGCAACTGTTGTTTGGTAGCATGTTCGAATTCTTAGCCAATCATGAGTGAAAAATAAAAAATTGAAATCAAATATATGTACATTGTTTATGAAAAAACTTATGTTCGTCCGAACATGTTCGCGAGCTGTTCGCACAAACGCGCCAACACGTTCGTCCAAACGTGGAGGGGCATGAACACGTTTGCCGTGCTACACAAGTTATAAGGGGTATGACTGACCCACATGACTGAAGCGTCTAACTTTATTGATTTGATGCAAATTTTTACATATCGTGGCAAAGGTGGACCAGTCAAGGGCGTTATTTGCATGCGGTAGCATAAGGGTACGCATGGCTAAACGCCTAAACCAGATCCATATAGAAACTGTAATTTAGGACGCTAATCTTTCAAGGTGACTTAATGACGATTGACTAAAATGGTTACCGAACTATGTAAGTTTTTTTTTATCGTAAGTTTCAGCCAAGTCATTTTCTTATTTTCTTTTTTTTTACTTTTTTTTACGTACCATTTATATATTGTGAGTTATGTGTATCAATATATACGGGGCATGTGCCATTTGTTACCACATTGTATAAAGAGGTGGTTAACGAGGACCTTAATTTTTAGACAAATTCTCAATCCAACCCAAGGGTCATTTTAACCAAACTTGTCAGTAATTTATAAAGTGGAAATCATACCAACTACTTGAAAAAAAAAAAAAAAAAAAAAAAAAAACCTCCTATAAAACATCAAGGCAAAAGTGCACTTTCATGAAATTTCTCAAACATTTCAATTTCAGAAAGCTTCAGGAATTTCAGCAATCTCGGCAGAGGAAATTTCAATGCCCCAGATGATACAAAATTTAACATACAACAATCATGAAAAAAAAAAAAAAAAAAAAAAAAAAAAACAACGACAACATAAAACTTAACCCTCAAACCCTAATTTCAGTTTACAACCCGTTACTTAGGAGATGAAAGTGAGGGTCCCCGTTAACCACTTGTGATTGTTTAAACATGCATAATTTTATTGTTGACTGTTACAGCGATATACTATGTAATACATAAGAACATAAACCCTTTTAGTTTGCAGGTTTTGGGCATGGATGCGACACGCAAGTTTAGACTGGAGTGTATCACGAAGGTAACGACTGGAAAAATAGTTTTGAAACCTCAATGACTATTTTAAAATAAATACCATATCGAAAATAAAGGTGCACACCAGACCCGCACTATTTCTTTTTTTTTTCATCTGACCCACCCTTGCCTTAATATTTTCCTTCTCGCATTATCTTTTATCTAATTGGCCCAACCCAGTCAACACCTGGAAAAAAAAAAACCTCATCCACATCGTTCACACTTGTAATCTCACCCTGACTCGCCTCACGTCTATGACCTAGTCAAACATGCATGCAACCACCTTCACTTTGTTTCATCCGCTCAAACATCGTATTGTACACATGCTTACCATTTCATATTTGCATCATATTATTGTAACATAACATGAAGAAATATCACAATTCATCATTTAGAGAACTGTTCTTTAATAGTCAACCTTTAATATAACTTACACTACCTAGAAAAGAAAAAAAGTCCACAATTGGACATATTAGTAATCCATTTAAGCAAATTTTATGCAAGCCTTCAATGGGGTGTTTGGGCTCAGTCATTGTTAGATCTAATGAATGTCATTCATCATCGAACCATCTAATGCATTCCTTTTCTTCGTCAATATGTTGGTTGCATATAAGAAATTGTACTTGCTATTCGAGATGGATGTAAACATACATAAAGTTATGTATTTGAATTCCTATAGTCTTTCAACCCGCCAATGCGAATTCCGACAACTTTTTTAACTTGTCGAGTTTGGAGTCACACGGTCTTCTTTTAGCTTGACAATTGTGGAGGAGAAATAGAGGTTTCATGGAGTCAGTGATGGTAATCCCCCTAATGAACTCCAACGCTGACTGGTGTGCTTGGTTGTTTTGCACATGTTGTTGTTGGGTTTGCTCAACGGCTTGAAAGTTGTGCCAATTTTGAATGCAAACGAATATGTCAATTGTCGGACTCGACCGGTCTTGTTTTCACCATTGCAACTTGCGCATGCTATTGAGTTCGCAGTGCTAAGTCAAGATTTCGGCAGAGGCAGACATTGGGCATATTAGCAATGTGTTTCATTTTTGTTTTTTGTGAAAGTCTGCCAGAGGTTTGATGTTCGTTGACAACACTTCGAATGTTTTATGATGGCGTAAAAAAAAATTATCGAGTGGGGCGGGGAAGTGTTTTTTTTTTTTTTTTTTTTTTTTTTCTAAGTCTGCCTGAGATTTAATGTTGGTTGACAACACTTAATTCTTTTATGATGGCGTAAAAAAAATAAAATTTGAGAGGGGCGGGGAGGTGGGGATCAATGCTTTGGGTGATCTGGTTCGGGTAACCCACCCCAAGGCCCAACCTGCCCAATACCTACCCAAGGATAATACCTAAGTCGCCCACAACCTGCTCATTGGGTGACCCAGGCTTGAGAGTTACAGAACCATCTCACCCGCCCAGATTGGCTTTACTACATCCGTCCATGACCCACCTAGGCTAGGTTAGACAAACCTATCCCTAACTCTCCCTTGTGGGTCGGGTGGGTGCGGGTGCGGGTGGGTGTGGGTGTGGGTGTGGGTACCTATTGCTCATTTTTGAATAAGATTATTTGTGTGTACTATGTTAATAATTTCATGCGCCCTTCTGGGACTTCGATTCGGGGTTACTTCCGATCCTAAGAACGATGGCAGTGAACGATAGCAGCGAACGATGGCAGCAAAGATGCAATGGTGGACAATGGTTGAACCATGCTCTTGAGAGGTGGTTGAAAAAAGGAAGCGAGCAAACATCAGTTGCATACTTAGCAACCTAAAAGTCATAATTTTATTAATTTAAGTGCCTCGATTGTAAGCGAGGGTCTAGTAGTAACTCAAATAGGCTACAAGGTCAACCGTGTCAGCCTAAAGCAACTGACACCTGGTCGGAATCGGTTTTGTACGAGCCCGATTAAGCCCTATCGATAATACTATGAGGTATTAAAGTTTGAAGCAAAATGTTGAGGCATGTCTTGACAATCGGGTTAGGTTGCGGGAAAAAATAGAAACCGTGCAGGACCAAAAATGTGTTTGGTTTGCACAGTCATAGGTTTCTCTGCTACGACGCTGGCGGAGGGGCTTGACCCACATACCCATTTTACGTTGAATGATATAGGGTTGGGCAGCCATTTGGACAAAACGGTAAGAGGCTGACGTTTTACGAGGGTGAACCAAGTAGGATCAAACTGACACGTTGAGCGACGAGAGGTGACAGGGAGAAAATCAAAATGACGTGACCTTAGACAAGACCTTACTCTCGAGACACGTGTTGCAATCTAATCGGGTTTTTCACAACCCGCACGAGTGAAGTGACGTGATGATGACATACTGAGGAGGATAGGAGGAGAAGTGTGAACATTTGTTTTGGAAGGGGCCACAAATGCCACTTTTGGGGAGAGCAAGGGGATTTGGGCATCGAACAGGGGAAAATGCCTTAAGATTAGAAAGACCTAAGGGGGCCAACGAGAAGTCAGTGAGAGCTTACTGGGAGATCAATGACATGTTGGGGCTCAAAGCACGTGCTCGAAAAAGAAGTGGGCGACAATTAAATGTTGGAGCTTACTAACTACCATTCAGGCGGATTTGAGACGTCGAGATCCCGATAGTAACAACCAGAGGTGGGCTTGGGTACTCACAACGGCACCCACCTACCCCACACGACCCACAAGGTGATGGGGTTGGGCTTGGATCTACCTATGCCGTTTTGGGTGGGTGACATGCGTGTGCAGCTAGTGGGCATTTCTAGGTCATGGGGGGTCAACATTTGCCCGAGGGCACCCGCCAAGTGGGTGACAGGTGGGTGAAGCATTGGCTTAGGTCACCCGACCCATAGACCCAGGAACACCCGAAAAAACAACTCCCCCCSCCCCTCCCTTGGGCCCTTGGCGCCTTTCAGACTCCCCCCCCCCCCCCCCACCCCCAAAAAAAAAGGCCTTAGGTTCATTGTGCAGTGCATAGGCCCGAGGTCGACAAAAACAAAAAGCGGGTCTGAATACAGTCGTGTTGGGTCGCCCGTTATGTTGGGGCCAAAAAAATAGGAAAGAGCGCTCCAACATTCCAACCCCTCGCCCAATTTTTCAAAAAAAAAACGAGGGAGCGGATCTAGCCAAAGTATGCATATCCTAGATCTGTGGCAACACCGGTGGAGAATTCAACCTTGGTTAACAAACTTCGCGAATTTGGAAGCCCGCCCCCAACTTACCCATCCTTACTGTTGTATGACGCCATGACGCAGTGACACGGGTCGGTGGCGCGAGGTAGAGAGGTGGTGACACGAGTGGAAAAGTCATCGGTGGGGCCACGTCGACATGGGTAGGTGCAACCGACAAAAATTTAGGACTTGGCCGCAGAGGGGTAATGATGTTCTCACGGGTGCGGGTGAGGACTTTTTTTCGGGCAGCGGGCGCGTCGGATGTGTTGTCGAGCGCATTGGTCCTGCACAGGGACCCTCCTTGCCTCGTCGCGTAGGATTTTGGCAGTTGGGACGCAAGGTGTCTTGGACTAGTGACGCAGTGACACTGGTGGGTGGCGGGAGGTAGAGAGGTGGTGATACCAGTGGAAAAGTCGTGGGTGGGGCCACATCAGTACGGGTAGGTGCAACCGATAAAAATTTAGGACTTGGCTGCAGAGGGGTAATGATGTTCTCACAGGTGCGGGTGGGTGAGGGTGAGGACTTTTTCTCGGGCAGCGGGCGCGTCGGGCGCGTTGTCGAGCGCATCGGTCTTGCTTGGGGACCCTCCCGACCGCATCACATAGGATTTTGGAAGTTAGGACGCAAGGTGTCTTGGAGCAGTGCCACTCAGGTCGATACCTCTCGCAAACCCCTACGGCAGGATAGGGTCACGCGAGGTACAACTTGCCTCCACCTATGAAAGTTGTCACGATCCCTTAGATGGATGTATCCCTATCGAGCTATTAGTCCATGAACGAAAATTTTTACGTCTGGTTGCAAAGGTGGATCAACCAAGGGCGTATCTCGTTTGCTGTAGCATACAGGGTACGAGTTGTTAACGTTCAAATCGGACCCGTACGAGAATCGCCGCTTGAGGTGCCGATCTCCCAAGCGCAATCCTATACCACTCGACTTGGACAACCAGTCCAACCACGCGATACTTCTCTCACAAAACTTAAAGCTCATGTGCAATTTGCAACTATCTTTTTTTATGCTCAACCCATACTTGTTTTGGTGCATGAACAAGCAAACGTCGCATGTCGTGCCGGTGCGAATACCCTTACAAGGGTATCCGCCCTGTTTTTTGCAAGCGACAGAAAGTAAGTTTGGTTTGAAGTTTACCTATAGCGTGTGAGGCGAGGTTGTGTCTGCGGATTACATTGACTGGGTGGTTGGCTAGAGTAGAGAGTATGTGGGCGCTTAGAATTAAGGCGCGTGTGATCCTTTCTTTTGTTGATGATTGAAAGGTCTGCATAGTTGCAGGCGAAATTTTTAGTTCTGATTAAACTAGGATTAAAAATATTTTGTCTCCTGATTGCTGCGCTTGCCTGTGACTTGTACGTACGTGCGGAGGACGACATCGACAACAATGTGATTTTGAAAACATTTCGGTAGATCTACGCGTCTCGCAATATCCCCTCATTTAGGTGTCTGTCAAAACTAGACTCAACCTTGGGCCTAACACTATTGGTTACAGAGTCGGACTTTCATAAGAAAGATTCAGAGATCGAGATCGAGAGGCGACGACTCGGGATATTAGAGTAGCGTGAAGGGACCGAGAGGTTGAGGGCCCGACGGGGCTATCCCCCTTGGTTTTGCCGTCGGCGACGTTGTCGAGCTCATCGGTCCGGCACTACACAAAACGGGGTGGGACCCTCCCGACCGCATTACTCAGGACTTGGTCTATTCCTCGTCGCGATATATACATGGAGCTTCCACAAGCCGCTCCGACCGAGTGCGCCAGCCATACCTCTCGCGAGCCCCTACAATAGGATAGGGCCTACGCGAGGCACAACTTACCTACACCTTACGGGAGTTGTCACCTCCCTTCGGTGGACGTATCCCTGCGGAGCTACCAGTCCACAGTACGAAAGTTAATCAGCTGCAATCGCAGAGGTGGACCAGCCGAGGGCGTTTCTCATTCGCTGTAGCATAGCGGGTACGCGAGGTCTTACGCCTCGATCGAACCCGCATGCGAACCGACGCACTGGGGGGCCGAAGTCCCAAGCGCGATTCGTCGTCGGTCGACTAGGACACATCTCACACACCACGCGTACACCACTCTAAAGAACATAAAAATAAAAACACACACATATACATACATATTCAGAACGACACAGAACAGACAACGCAACAACACTCCTAGTCCCTTAGTAGCCATCCCATAACTCTCCGATGCGGAAATCGGATAGGCAACGTGCGTGAGACTTAGTATAAAACCACGTGGATGGAGGGGTAATCTCATATCGACTCGCAATGCAAGCATACGCAAGCAGTCACAATGATGGCGTACTATGTAGTACCCATACCCATACGGTCCTCGTTAATCTCGAGAGTCGCATTCGACACTCAAGTGTCGACTGACATGCGCCTTGAGGGATTGATCTCTCAACGCTGGACAACCGCCCAGTGCGATTGAGAACCACACCATCTTCTGCACCCTGCAGAGAATGGGTGGTACACAGGTTCATACCTGTGGTGACAATTATCTCTTATCGCCCTGGAGACCAACTCCATCATCCAGGGTCTGGAGAGAAATCAAGGGGTTTGACTTTGAAAACTGCCACGGACTACAACGTCCAACTATAAAAACTTAATAAGCAAAATCAATCAGTAAATAAATAAACACCCATTACTCATATATCAACTTAGAACTTGAGATCAAATAAAACAAGGGGAAACATAAACCCCATCAGGTATGCAGATCGTGCGTCACATGGTTGTCATTCCCACTGCCTCCAAAATAAGACTCGTATACCAAGCTCTAAATACTAACATGCATAGAACATAGGCACAAACGATAGCCACATTGCTATACACCATTATGGTCAACTTTATTGTTCCCTGTAACTCACACGATGCCTCACACACTCAAGCCGCAGTCATAGTTAAACTTTTCATAAATCTCATAAGTTCTTTATAATGGTCATTAAAAGAATTCCGGTTAAAACCCTAAAAAAAACATATCAAATTTCAGGGCTAAGACAATCAAGTTGAGGTACATGTGTAAGCAAAGTTGTGTCGTGAGCCAACGAGTTGATGATCAACCAACCGACCTGTTATCTGTGATAACAGAAGATGATCCTCGTAGGATCAAAGCTGAAACTAGTCCAAATCCTGGATCGAATGTCCAAAGAAGGCCTGTATCATAAGATAGGTCAGGTTAATGCCCAAGCTAAATCATCAGTGTATGGAGAACAAATCCCCATGACACACTCTCACTCAAAATCTTCCCATGACAAAATCTGAGTCTACCGCTAATCCAGTGCCCAAAGAAAGGTAGACCTTTGATAGTATCTCCCCTATGAAGGGTGAATTGCCAGAATCGCCACCTGTCAAAATACTATCTAACTTCTCTAAGACTAAAAAAATTTCGACAACGCTTCCCGTAGGAAAAGTGTCATTTCAAAATTTATACTAACTCAAATATGAAAACAAAAACAATCTCTAGTTCTGGAAAGTCAAATTTTGTCTAACTCCCTGAATTAGTAAAAATTTAGGTTGCACTCCTTTTAGAAAAGAAGACTTTCCAGATTTTTACTAAGTCAGATATGAGCCCATAGCAAAATTTGAGTTCAACTAAGACATAATTTAACTAACTCCTTACATTTGTAAAAATTTCGGCCGCACTTTCTTTAGGAAAGTGTTACTCCAAGATTTATACAAAGATAAGTTCATAATCTAAAGTGACTTTGACTTCTCAAGGTCCAATTTTGTCTAACTCCCTGAATCAGCAAAAATTAAGGCAGCACTCCCTTTAGAAAATGAGACTCTTCAATTTTTCACTAAGTCATATATAAAAGTCAGACAAATTGAACTTTGAAAAGACAAAATTTGACTAACTCATTAGTTTTGTAGAAATTTCGGCAGCGTTTCCCGTAAAGAAAGTGGCTTACCAAGATTTATACAAGAACAAATATAATAAAAGATCCCAGAAAATGCAGAAATTGGCCTAAGTAAAATGACTTCAGCTCAGAAAGTGCAGGAATTGAAACTAATTCTTATGGCTCTAGCACTCGCGGTTAACGACCACTTGAAATTTCAGAATGAAAGATTCTGAAGTGCTCTGAAACCGCTGAAATGGCCTAAAGACACTTCAGGTAATTT
>BFEA01000018.1:2861017-2884391 GCA_003427395.1 Chara braunii | reverse complement strand
TTTTTTTTTTTTTTTTTTTTTTTTTTTTTGCTTGTTTTTCAACCACTTCAGGTCATTTCAGAAATTTCAGGTGGGGACCTGAAACCGCTGAAGTGGCTGAAGCTTCTGAATGGGGTTTAGGTACCCCCATCCAAATGACCACTTCACGTCATTTCAGGAATTTCAGGTAGGGACCTGAAACCGCTGAAGTGGCTGAAGCTTCTGAAAGGGGCTTCAGGTACCCCCATCCAACCATTTGGATGGGGGTACCTGAAACCACTTTCAGAAGCTTCAACCACTAAAGGTCATTTTAGGAATTTCAGGTGGGGACCTGAAACCACTGAAGTGGCTGAAGCTTCTGAAAGAGGTTTCATATACCCCCATCCAAATGATTGGATGAGGGTACCTGAAACCCCTTTCAGAAGCTTCAGCCACTTCAGGTTATTTTAGGAATTTCAGGTGGGGACCTGAAACTGCTGAAGTGGCTGAAGTTTCTGAAAGGGGTTTCAGGTATCCCATCCCACCATTTGCAATGGATCTGTAGGCAATCTGAAAGTGATGTATCAGCCTGAAGTGGATGAACTGCCTGAAGGCGGTTTCAGATAACCCTATTTATAGATCCACACACAATCTGAAAGTCGTGTAGTAACCTAAAGTGGTTGAACTGCCTGGAAAGGACCCCTGAAAATATATGCATCCGTTAACCATCTCTCGGCTCTAGTATGTGGCGAGCAACTAAAACAACTACCTATCAACTGAAACTCAGACTAAGTAGTGATCTCACTCAGCCACATGCAGGCCAAACCACAAAGGGAAGTACTCTCACTAACCCCAAGTCAACCTGATCAAACAATAGTTCATATTCTTTCAATGATTTATCCCCTTTATACCCAACTTACATAAGGCATAAAGTTAGACCACCCAATCTTATGAGAATTTGTCTAGCTCAGCCATAGAATATACACAAACACATGGTACTGCAATGCTTCTCTTCTTTGGGCCCATAACTAGGCTAGCCAGCCCAGTCGCCTTGAACCATTTAAGTATCCAAGTTATATATAACTATCTGCACTTTGTCTTTTAAGGCAACATATGACTGAACCGGTTATCTTAGATCAAAATTCAGCCTGTCCCTTCTTACCACAATTTTATTCTTAATTCATACTATCTTCAGTTGGTGATAAGCTATAGTCAGACCATCAAATCTTATGGAAAAATGTCTGATTAGCCTGTTCATAAGTAAGTAATATAAGATATAAACAAATTTAGCCTTTTTATTCCATTCATGTGCGTGGTTCCAGACCAGACCACCCAATCTTATGGGAATCTGTCCAGTCCTTTGCCTGAATTTCCCTCCTTAAAATAAAACAAGAGAGAGTTAGGGTCATCCAATCTTATGGAACGTGCCCAAATCTCCTTCAGGACTAATAAAACATAAGAAAACCGAAAGAAACCAGACAACCAAACCATCCAATCTTATGGAAATCTGCTTGGTCCCTGAAAAAATAATCACAAGCAGCCCTCGCAAGTCGGAGCAACCAACCCGCCCAAACTTATGGGAACCTTTCTGGTCCTTCAGGCAATCGAAAATAAACATAGCATTGGGCCCTCCAATCTTATGGAGACTCTCCCAACCTTTGGTTGACCCAGTCAGACACAAGCAATACAACCTTTATTCCACCTTTCCCCCGATGCAATCCCACAATCTGCTTTCAGTCAATACAACAAAACTGAAACTGAAATTGCACAATCATTCTTTTACTTGTGTCTGAATTATGTCTTGAAAGTCAAAATAAGGACGCACGCAGTATATTCAGTCAAACATAGCAAAAAGTGCGCATATGGTTATAACTGGGTTTATAGAAGAAAAACAATGATTACCTTTCAATTCCCTGCCTCCAGAACTTATGTGCGGCAGCGGTACGGAAGTGCTGCCAAAATTATGTGGCGGCGACGTGAGATTTTACGGCGGTGGTACGAAAGTGTTGCCGAAATTCTACAGCGGCGACTCCGGTTTTAACGGCGGTAGTGCGGAAGCACTGCTAGATTTTTTTGTGGCGTCAGTATCGGATTCTTGCAGTGACGATACTATTTTCACGATAATAACGACAATAGTTTTGCACTAAGTGGAGTTGGGACGTTGAGATAGAGGAGGTGAGTCAAAGCGGTGTTTCATTTTAAAGTGGCGTGAGGGTGACGCTGCGGAGACGCCATGCTTTGGAAACAAGTGGCGGTAACGAGAAAACGCCGCCAGATTATTGGAAGGTGATTGTGTGCTGAGAGGGTATTCTAGCAGGGGGCCGTCACAAGAGAGTGGTGTCAATCACTTTGCTGACGACTGGGTGTGACAACCTTATCGTGAAGAGAGCGTAATTCTATATGATTTTCTTAAGTGGGTCGGATCAAACTTCACTCAAGGTCAGTTGAATGACTCAGACTTCCTTTCACGCCTGTTTGGACCCGCACTTTGCTTGACCCTGTTCGTTTTGAATATTCAAAAGAAAAGGTAGATAAAAGTTGTGTAAATCATGCATGTGAATGAAAAAGTCCGACTCGAGTATGGGATTGCATTGTTTTCTTTTGAACGCGTTTCCTTTGCGTAACTTGAACCCAACTTCTGCAGGATTTTAAATATTCTGACTTAAATCCATGCTCAAAGTCCCGATTGTCTCAACTCATGGGTGTGGTTCACTTCTGCCGACCCGTTAGCCTCACTCGGCTCAGGGCACTAGCCTGCTCCAATAAGCATGATATGGACAGTCAAAATGAACTTTTCATTTTTTTGACAGTCCGTTGACAGACTAAGGGTCACTAGTTTAAATCCACTATGACCTGTCAGGTCTTATTTCTATCATTTAAGGTAAGTAAGCAGAAGGGTGGGCCTTCCCAAGTGTAGTTGATCACAATACCTCCCGAGGTTTGCCGCTAGAGATCATGATGCTCCACCCATTTATCATGTTAAGCGTAATTTTGTCTTTATGCAGTACTAAGTGTTGCTAAGAGTGAGCACATTCATTTCGAAAAAGGACTAAAATTGTATGTGTGCAACACCGAGTACCACTACGTGTCCCGCACGACATACAACGACATATATAACACTCCTATACTGCACAGAACACATGGTTCCGATTCACCAAACACTTACGGCGTCGTGATGTTCACAGAAGTTTTCATGTCAATACCCTTTTCTGCATAATGAACCCGAATAGTTAACTAGATGTGTAATGGTCAAATAACCCAATCACCCGAGCATCACTCTTGAAGCGTCAGCGAGCGGTGTATTTTCCGCTCTGAGTCTTGCACGATATATCAAGCATAGCGGAGACCACGCACTCTTTCAGACTAGCACAAACCTCGTTACCACTGAAGGGCAGAGACCCATCAAGATTGTTAACAAGACTAAGGTTAAAGGTGGTAGGGAAACTTAAACATCAAGCCTCTTCTTTGTTTACCATAGAGGAACCAAGAAAAAGACATTGTGTTTAAGCGTGGTCAGCTACCCTCGGTGATCCTTCCCAACAAGGTCCTCCTCTTACGGGGGTCTGGTAAAAGCAAGCGCAGGGATTAGTCCCCATCGAGTAAAAGTATGGCGAGAAGGTACGCCACTTTCCTTATGAAAGACTTCTTCCCGCCCATAACAAGGCACCCGTGGATTAAAAAACACAATCTGAGTACTTCTCTCTTACCACAGGGTCATCTCTTTCTCCAAGATGAGACGCCGATCTGATACAACTCTTTGATTAGTAGGCTAAAGCCTGATGAATATGCACAGGGAAAACCAACACATATCATTAACCTCGTCGACGTCAATCAGAATGTTGTGTTGACGACTCTTGTCGAAAGAGTGACAGAACAGAAGATAAGCGTGCAAAAACAACAATGTTGGATCAAGGAAAAACGGACTCTTATCTGGTTGATCCAATCACATATCACTAAGAACACTCGCTGAAGTCGCTTGATAAAGTTCATCGGTCGGACTTCGCTGAGCCTTGGGCCACATGATCTTACGTTACATTTCCTCTCAACTGACATGCCTATCAACAGATGCTATCAGGAGTAAGAGAGTCAAACCCGTTTATCTGTCAAACATAGCTTTAGCCATACTCACTGTCGAGCGCATCGGCCCTCGCGTGAAAACGAGGACCCTCCCGCCCATGTCACGCAGGAGTAAAAATAAAAACTTACTTCAAGAGACAACTCGGGGACGATGCATAACATTCCGCGAGCCGCCGAGACGAACGCGGTTGCATCGCTCCTTCGCCGCTCTAGCCAGGTACGCCAGCTATACATCTCGTGGTCTCCTATGACAGGATAGGTTCCCGCAGGACATAAGCTTGCCTTCCCTAAGGGGTTGTCACCACCCTTAGGGGTGTATCCCTACCGAGCTACCGACCCACGTGCGAAAGCTTTTAGATGCAATCGCAAAGGTAGATCAGTCGAGCGTGTTTGCTCATTCGCTATAGTATAGATACGCTTGGTTAACGTCGAGCGGACCCGAACGTCGTTCGTCCCTTAGGGCGCTGATCTCCTAGGTACGGAGCAAACGTCGGTCGGCTAGAACGGTCTCAACCAAGCGTGAAAATACAATTCATCCTAGTCCCTTAAACATAAAGTCAAACGAAAGTTACGACAACCATACATATAATTATATCAAAAGGAATCGACCGTAGCCGACACAAATAAATATTCCCAGTATGAAAAGATGACTAAAAAAAAAAAAATACAAATCATCATCTCATACATCCAATAACACAAGATCAAAAACTATCCAGCCGCCTCAGGTCGAATACAACAAAACAATCAAAACAACTGCCAACGAAAAGTTGGCAAATCGAAAATAACATTGATGTTGTCAGCATGGTAGTTGGACAACCTCGGTTTTGACTTGATGAGATGCGTTGCCGAAGTCATTCACTTCATCCTATTGTCGATCTAAGATTCGACGCGCATACCTGTCTTCGTCCATTCCAATCTTTTTGAATGACAAACCGTTTGCGCATGATTCTTGATCAGGGGCATTGCTTGACGTGAAGCATGCCTCTTCCTCTAGGAAATGGTCTGGGGTACTCCTCCTCCTCGTTCGAGCACCAGACTTGAATCTCATAAGTTGGGCCGTCTCCACCGAATCGGCAAGTACCCCCCCGTAGAACGGTCCACTCTGGGTCGATAACAGGGTCGGCTCCTGAATCAACGAACCCCCGCCCCAGATGCTTCCTAGAGATAGTGGATGCGTCCACCGCAAGTAGCTTTCATATATTTTTTTATTTCTCCTAAGTCCCGGGGTAACTTAGACGAAAAGAAATCAGAAGAGATAAAGAAAATGAGAATCATTTAGACAGGTACAGGTAGATAAGGTCGTTCAGGATAGAATGTGTCAATCCTTGGAAAAAGCTAAATCTGTTTGACCTTATCTGCTTTATTTCAATAGACTCCATTCTACGACACACTTTGAATAACATTTTTCCAAAACAACAAGTTTTTTTTGACAAGCAGGCAGGTGAAAGGTAGAAAGAAGACAATCCATTCCTTCATCTCAAATAGACATAATCAATCACCTTTGTAAGCATCCTTCTACCTACCTTTGACCTGGTTGTGTCAGGAAATGCTCGTGTGAATGGGATCCAAGGGGGCGGGACCTAGCGGTAAAACAGACAAGGATCTTGCTTTGAGCTACTACAAATACTTTACCCATTCAGGCTTAGCCAACCCAGCTCGACCATGACCTGAAGCATGAATCATTTCCTCGGTGTCTGTCTTAGCAGACAAAACTAAACGCAGACCTCAAAGCAACGCGATTGGAAGACAAACCTATCTTGATCCAATGAGTACCAAAGCTTATGACCTCTGTACTGGGCAAAAGCAGCCCGTCTTTGGACCATACTGCGTTGTTCCTCAACACGTGAGAGACAGATTCATTCAATGAAACTCAGGGTTGAATCTGCATGAGAACGGTCACTGGTGGCACTTCTATTTCTCATATGGACGGAAGTAACACTCTGCCTGAACTCCGTACCATATAGGATCGAAGACTGTCTACTTTGTGCCAAGCTTGAGAACAAGTTACCATTCTTGGTACCTTCAGAACTGAGATCAATAACAATTGGGTTTTAGTCATGATCCCCACGACGTATGAGTTGACTGTTATGTGGCTTGACTTGGTCTCGCTCACTAACACCTCAGTAACAGACTGTTGGTGAGTCTTATTATCGGAGGCAAAACATTGCAGCTTATACTATGAAGCAGCGAGTAAAAGGACCACCCAAGACTAAAGTTTTCATATCATGAGAGAAGAGTATAATAGGACTTTATAAAGTAATGAAGAGCAGGAACAGTCCAAGGTATGAAGTTTACCAAGTCGGGATATTGAAGTACGCTTTTTACCTCTACGACCGTGACGGCAGCTCAAACATTTGAAACATCTTCCATGACTCTCAGTGAAAGTGTTTAGTGATCCAATCAATTTCTTCGACTAAGCAAACCACCGAATTATCAGTCATCTTCAGGAAAAGCAGTTAATTGGTAACCACCTTGTGTTAACCTTTATCTGCCACCTGCGGAGCCAGCATTCTGCATATCAAAGATCATTAATATACGAGTCATTTCTAGCAAGCCCAGCAGTGCATGAATGCAGTGCATTCATCCCTAAAGTGATGGGCCTCTGTAGGGAGATCGGAAGCGAGGATACAGTGAGAGTTACCTGCTCATTGCACCGGGGTAGGACCGAGGGCTGGGAAGAAAGAGTGACACGGGGTCTTCGTCGTCAAACAAGGTTCATGATGGCACACACACTGACGCTGGTGAAAGATCAGACAATGATTGAATGCACCTACTACATTCATAGAGTTGACGGAAGACTACATAGCACCCTCTCATCAGTAGGATCTGTTGAGAAAGCAAGGAGGGTTGTAGCTGGTGATCAGTAAGAGAATCTAGTCATCATTTCCAAGAGAGACAAACATGCATCAAACAGAAACAGATTAGAGAGGACGAACCGGAATCAGAGACAGGTCGCAATTGGACACACGGTACTTCATTAAAACACGAACAACAAACAATACAACCACGAAACTGAGAAAGTCAGAAAGACAGCAGCTACTACACACATGAGTACGGTTCAGTCATTTTCGGTCAGTGAGACAGTATTGACCAATCTCAATCAGATTGCACTCAAGTAAGCAATTCAGTATCAGTATCTCGGTGCAACCTGTTTGAGGCAGGAAGATCTGTCAATCTTTATTGTTTTTACCAGTTTTGTAGAAGGTACCATTTATGATTTGAGGTCTTATCTAAAGAAAGGCAAAAAGACTCATGAACACTTCGATTCAGTCTGCGTCACAGCAGCCAGGTGTCTTGAAGAGAGAGGAAAAAAGTTCGACGAGAATGGTACCAGGCTGATCTGCAGCTTTGGACCGAAGCTCTACACTGACCATCCCAAGCCTCTAGTACCTTTCCCTCTCACATACGGTTTTTGTTGGGGAGACTTGGTAGAACTAACCAAGAGGTATATCTCTCATGCGGTGATTGATTACGATGCGGTAACCGAGCCCTTAGAGTTCCGGTATCTGAGACGAGGGATTTTCTCTCAGCCATATCTTCCTACTTTGTGGGAGGAGTTTTGTGCTATGGTTGACTTGCGTATCATGGGGCTCGCTTGGAAGTGTTCAGAGCTCATAGGATTCAGGTGGTTCTACGTTCAGAGGCCACAACCTCAGAGAGTACGGGGACTTGGCCGGAAGCACAAAAGACATGCAACAAAATAAGAGATTGAGTGTGAGATTCAGAGGGATGAGTGAGGACTCCTAACTAGTGTTGATCATGCTCTCCACATGTGTATCTTCTGAGATTGTTATGAGTTCTCATTCTTCCCTCATTTATCCTTGTTTTTGCTCGAGTCAGTCAGTTTTGCATGGACTACATTGTTTTGTTTGGTGATCATGTTCTCTAATGATTCTGTCACAATTCTCAAAGGTAGTAAATTGACAAATTGATGTATGCATGACGTACCAGCATTTTGTTATTATTATTTGCATGATTCTTTGTTATTCCGAATCAAAATAAAAGATTTATAAGACCGGGGACCGACAAAGACCGTAATTGAAGGGTCTCGCTCGAAGCCGGACGCACACAACAGGGAGGGATTTATTTTAATTAATTTATTTAATTTATTGCAAAAGCATCCAAAATCCTGCGTGATAGCCTGTTGGCTTTCTGGTCACCCGAAGAGGCCCGACTATAAAAAGTGCAACAAAAATAGCGCTGTTGTCGGGGACATGAAAAATTTTCGTGTCCGGAACGAGCCTGGGTTAGCAACAACTTTGAGTTTTGATTATGACTTGAGAACTATTGACAATAATCTGATTTTCAGAACGACTCTGACGTCTTGATTGAGCTATTAATTTTTTGGAAGTTCTAGTTGCTAATTGAGTTTTATCTCTTCTTGTGTGAGATATCACATTGAACTGGAGAAGGAGACTGACATTACGTGTTGGAGAGGATCAGGCTTGATCTCATGTATGCCTTATGAGCTTATGATGTCCTTGAAACACTGAGAAATAAAAGAATGAGTCAGGGGTCTAGGAGCTTCATCAAAAATGCTAACTACTGATGCATTGAAAGAACTCTCGAAAGTAACTATGAAAGGGATATTCCCTTATCTATATGAGCATTGTTTGTTCTACCATTCTGGCGATTCGACCATCTGCGTAGTGTGGACTCGCTTCTTGGAGGGAGATATCTATGATATTCGTCCCTACGTCAAGAAGGGGGGCTGCAACGACGGTGAATCCTTTAATTGGTTATGAGAAATTGTTGTTCAGTCTGTCTACGACGAGAAGGCAGATCTAATCAAACGAAAGAAGAAAGTGGAATGGGGATTAATGTCAGTGACTTATGAGACAATTCCGATCTATCCTATTCCTAACAACTTCTGTGACCGGAGTAACTGACTACCAATCATTAAAATGGTAACTTGTCAAGTATTAAATTGTCGAGAGTGGATGGGAACAAGAACGACTCTATATTTTGATATTTTACTTCATCGATCTGGACACGTATGATGTGAGGATCTATGTCCCTAAAGAGAGCGGTGTCGAGGTTGTGTATGAGAGATGTTGGGGTTTTGTTGAAGATGTTGTGTTGAGGGAGAAAGAAAGACTTATGAGGGGGAATAAAAACTTCATTGGATCTACTCGGTTTGCTGTCTTTGAAGGGTTTTCAACTCCTCCTTTACCTGGTACCAGTCTCTCAAGGGACAATTGGGCTGTCGTGATCAAACTTGCATTGAAGATGAGAGGGAGAGATTAAGGGCACAAATAAGTCAGCCATATGTACCTCTGAAAGTGAGACCCTAGTCTATGCCCGGAAGAAGGTATAGAAGACTGAGTAGGGAGGATTCTGATAAATTGATCGACTCTTTAACTCTATAACAAGGAGAGTTGTGATTCCCTATGAGAGTGTGAGGTATGAAGCACTGAAAAGTCTGGGATGAGAACTTGATGGTATGTACGTTCTTACTTGCTATTTTATCGACCTCGATGAGTTTGATGTTGGGATCTACGTGCCATGACATAGGTTTGAAGAGTGTAGAAGTGGTCGATGTTGGCGGCGGGCATCAGCTATTGTGCATGACAAAAATAGAAGGTTTGAACGAGAGGGGGAAAACTTCTCTTGGAGTACATATGTCAGACCCTTTAATAGGATACCATCTCTACCTGTTGAGAGGTTGATGTTTTCTAAGGATAATTGATCAGTCATGGTAGATTTTGTATGGAAGGTGAAGAGGGCTCAAGAGGAATACTCTCAGCAACAAGGATAATTGATGTGAGAGGCAGACTCTATGAAGTAATAAGGTCTAATAATCCCTTTGTAATTTTAAGATATGAGACTTGTGTAAGAGGACAAATAATATTTAACATTCCAGTAGTCAAATTTTCGAACACTGGTAGCCTGGACGTAAGGATATACGCTCCAGCATGCCTAGAGAGGGAAACTAATTATTCAGAATGTCGGATGGGAACCTATGTCAATCTCATAAGGACAAAAAAGTGACTTGAAAAACTACAGAGAAAAGTAACTTGGGAAAAAAGAATAGGGCAATTCGAAAAACTTCATAGTTTCTTAACTACTGATGACTTTGATGACAGGAGAGACTGGTCGTCCCTCCTGGAGGCTATTGCTATAGTAGGTAACGCAAGGGAAAGTGAATCCACATTGGTGATAAAGTCCTTACTCTTAAATACTTTTGAGCATCAGTTCGAGATCCCTGATTACACTCATCCAAAGATCTACCTCTCTTGACACTGTCCAAAGTGATTGATAATGCCTGGTCCTGTTGAACAACTGACGTTTGGAGTTGTGCTAGAAGGAAGAGTAGTTAAGACAGAAGAGACTCTTCGGATCCCAGACAGACACCTTTCTACCTTGGATGAGCTTGAGTTTTTGCAACCTTTCTTTGATCAGATGAGAGATTCTGGCCTGAGAGCCGTTATTGACCAGACCGAAATCAACTATTTACTAAAAGTAATGAAAGTGAGAACTGTTGATATCACTCTTCTAGAGAAAAAGTTTCTCTTGCAAGAAGGATTAACACTGGTTCATAAGCAATGCAATTCGAATATGAGATCATAGATTTGACACGGTACCTTATGATCCGGGATACTGTGAGGAGATATAACAGGAGACTGAACAGAGATGATGAGAGAGAACTGATTGCGGGTTATATTGGAAGACTGAGAAGGATTGCATTGCCGTTGATCACTACCCAATCAATTATCGTCTATACTCTCTACATACAGAATTCCTAGGGGATAAAGCAAACAAGAGAGAGGAGAGACGAGCATGTATCTCTTGCGAGAAGGGTAAGGGATTGAAGGTGGGAGAGAAGAGGTTAAGAGTAACAAGAAGAGAGGAGAATGTTAAGAAAAATTTATGGTCAAAATGACAGGACGAGAGAGACCAAGTTCTTCTGCAGGAACTAATGAAGAGCCACTAGTAGGTGTTATACGAGAACTGGTCGAGATAGTTGTCACAATAAAAGGAGGGTCGGATATTGCAAGAGCAAAGAGGCCAGATGAAAGGATTTCATGCTTAAGAGGGTATCAAGTAAATGATGTTTTGGATGAATATGAATTATTTAGGCTCTGTTATGGTTGGACACACAAACAGTGACTCAAACACCTTTTGTCTTATTGTGATACTGATTCGAGGTTGGCTGTTCAAGAGTTGATGGAAGGAGTCACTACTTGGGAAGAGGTCAAAGAAAGAATGAAAAGAGAATTTGAGAAAAATTCGGTTCCAACTACCAAGGATCTCCTTAACATTAGAAGAGCTAAGTATGACACTTTCAATATTTTTCTCCAGATATTTATCAGAACTTCCAGAAGAATTCCATATCTGGATGAAGCTCAAAGATGCCATATTTTTTTGACTAACTTCACTGACAATGAAAGACAAACTGTTCTTAATCAAGGTCAACACTACCCTCTCAGATGGGATGAAATGGTTGCAATAGTCAGAACTCTATCTACGGTTTCTCACAAGAAATGGTCACTGGATCAGATCAGTACCTTGGCTAAAGACTGGGAGACTGAGAATGATATGAATAGAGAGAACAATCTGAGTGTTGAAAATATTATTCAACGAGTTATGGCCAGTTATATGCCTACCAATCATGCTGCAGATGAGAAAGGAAAAAAAAAGACAGAAAATGAAGATGATGAGGATGATGATGATGATGAAGGCTATGGTAAGAGAGGAGATTCTTCCAGATCAATAAAGAATAGAGGAAATGGTCGGAAAGAGAACAGAGAGAGAAGGAAGTACGACGAGCGACCAATGGAAAATTTTGTCTGCTACTCATGTGGGGAAGGAGGTCACACTATCACCTATTGTAAGCCTCTGGAAAAGGATGTGAAAAATGGGGTGGCTAAGAAGGATGCAATGAGTCATGTCTGTGACAACTCATGGAACAAATTTGATCTTAGGCATCCTGGAGGTATGAGACTTCTTGCCCTTAAACATAAAGAGAAGATGAAGAACAAGAAGAAAAGAAAAGTTAATGTGAATGTCCACATCCTCATTGACTATTTATATGAGGAACTTGTGCATTAAACTAGTGAACCCTTTTTATTGATTGATTTACCATTGCAGTCCCTAACTTTAATGGAAGACATGTCCGATAAGGCATCCTCAAGCGAACTTTTGTTAGGAGAGAGTTTTGCTTCTCAGATTCCTTCTGATTTAATGACAATTTATCCTAGCAAGTCTGCCTATTTGGTCAACATGATGTCTTTTGAGGGTGATCTACCACCATGAATCATCATGAAACCCAGTGCTGTGATAGGAGAAGTAAAAAATCTTCAAGCACGCTTCACTCCACAAATGATAGAGGAAAAGAAGAGGAAGACCGAAGAGGCTCTAAATAACATTCTTGATGATAAAAAACCAGAACCTCTGTCTAAAAAGAATAAGCAAGGGAAAAAGAGAAAATTCATTCAAAGTGAGCTGGAGGATGAACTGTAATTACAGATGTAATTACAAAAATGTTGGAGGAGACGGAAGTGACTTTGTGTTTCAAAGAGGCAATGACACTAGCACCAAAGTTGAGAGAGGAACTGAAAAAACTAATTGATAAGAAAAAAATGAAAGTTAATTATCTGGGATCGATCTTCCCCTGCCAGGATGTAAAATGAGATTCGCAACCATGGACTGTGGGTATTTAACTATCTATATTAATCAGGTAAAAATCCGAACTCTAGTGGATTCTGGAGCCGAAATGATACTTATCTCTTAGAAAGCTATGGAAGTCTGTGACCTGACTATTGATAGGTCTTCGAAACAAATAGTAAGTAATATTCCTGGAGAACTCTTCGTCGCAGGGTTTATTGACAACTTGGCCATCATGGTTGGGATGATGTCAGTCGAGCTGTTGGGATTCGTTGTACCAGACGTAGACCATGATTGTATTTTAGGCACTCCATTCTTACACAAGATGAAAGCGGTTCAGTTCTTTAGTCATGAAGGGTCGTCCTGGATTGACTTACAAAACCCGGAGACTGCACAAGAACAGACCTTCATGGTTTGTACGTCCCATTTTCATAAGCACAAGATATCAACCAACTGAATCAGAAGATAAAAGTCTGTTGAGGGGATAAAAAAAATAAAATGAAAAGGCAAACAATAAGTCAAAGAGGAAGTCTCAGTCGATATCAATCAGATATCAAAGATGATGAAAACTCTTGCCAAGCTCAAAGATGAAGATGGGCAGATTGAAGCATTTAAAAAGGCTGTTGAGACTGCCAATGGTGAGAACATGGAGTTAAAGTTTACATCAACTTATTTGTTTTTAGGAAAATAGTCACTGGGTCAAAAAAAAAGTACAAGCCCAAGGGGGTGAAGAAGAACCCGTTGACAATCCTAATAGAAGAAGATTCTTACGAGACACTGGAAAAGGAAAAAAAAATTATCAAAGCATTAAGGGAATATGATGCATTCTCTATTAATGGTGAGGAAAGAGGGTGATTGGACGTGGATATGATCAAAATGGCAAAAATCTGGACAGTTTATCATATTCCATGGAATGACAGGCCAACCAAGTATGCCTTGAAAGAAGAGGCAAAACTTGTAAAGTATCTTGATAAGAAAATTGCATCTAATGTTGCTGAACCTGCTGATGGACCGTACTCTAACCACTGGTTTTGCTTTTGGAAACCAGGGGCTGGATTGAGGTGGATACAGAATCTTCAGAAGCTCAACTAAGTAACGGTACGTGATGTTGGTAACCTCCCTAATGCCGATCTCCTTTCTGAATTCTTTGCTGGTCGATGCATTTATTCCTTAATTGATTTGTATTCTGACTGTGATCAGTTTCCTATTGATCCCACTAGCCGGCCAATAACTGCCATGTACACGCCGAGAGGCCTCATTCAAATGTGTGTGGTACCTCAAGGTTGGACCAATGGTGTGACAGTGGTTCAAAGGGATAGGATCCAAGTCATGCAGGATATCTCACCTGAGATAACCAGCCCTTATATTGATGATAATCATGTGAAGGGACCTATAGTAAGAGATGAAACTTTGGTTGCTGATGGAGTCAGAAAGTTTGTTTGGGAACATGCTGAAGGGGTAAAGGTGGTCCTAGAGAGACTTCAAAAGTAGAACCTGACTGGACTTACACGGAAGTCGCACAGATCGACCTAGACTTAGGAGTTCGTGTACTCACCCGGGAGTACTTAATTTTCATCCCAAGGCTAGTCAGATTAGTTCAGTCAGCATCTACCATATAGAACTGTTCATGTCTACCTAGGACTGTGTATGTCTGCCTATGACTGTTGTATTTCTGTGTGTTTTTGTTTCTTCATTGTGTACGAGCTTGTTCGTCYGTCTGTAATAATGTGAGATTCCCAGGGTGATCATGTGTGTACTAACAGATAGTTGTCATGTGTGTACTAACAGATAGTTGTTGGTTGTTGGACATGCCATAACCATTTTCGTCGTGAATATTGTATTCAATCTGCGCTCTTGCTCGCCATATCTCTGAGCTTTGAATCCGTGTGTTTGTCGGCAGTTTGCTGTGCTGTTGTTTTGCACGCATGTAAAATGTGAATGAAAGTAAGTCTGATTTTACAAATACTACCACTATTGTTACTACTAATAAATAATAATAATAATAATAATAATACTGAGTAATAACGAATTTCAGCAAACAAACATCATGATTCACGCAAGACCAAAAAGTTGTGATCTTGAACCAACAACAAAATTGTACCCTGAGTTTCACGAACAGGAATGTGTCGAGAGCTCATAGTTGACAGTGCTGGTGAAATCCCATCATCCTCATTATCAATGAAGAATCAATGCTGACATCCTATCTGGCGCTCGGTGCCCAGAATACAGATGGCAGATCCCATCTAGTGCAAGGAAAGTGAGCAAGAGCGAACTCCAGCAATCAAAACAACATCATACATATGAGGCCGGATAGTCTTGACCTCGTATCAACAACAAAATTGCTTCATTGGTTTCACTAAATAGGAAGACACCAAGGGCTCAGGATTGACAATGCTGGTAAAGTCTCATCATCATCATCAATGAAGAACCGACATTGATATCCTATCTGGCGCTCGGCGCCCAGCCTACCCCTACATGACCACTACAGCCTACAGATTGACAATGCAACTGTTGACATCAGTGACAAATCGAAGTACCTGAAGACTTCGCTTATGCAGACTATTGCCAATACAAGGTAAGTGCCCTCTCATCATCATCATCATCATTAGAGCCAACGTTGGTGTCCTACCTTGCGTTTCGGCGCTGGACTACAGATGGCAGCTCCTTCTTACAAAGACTCTCCCGAGGTGTGGGCTTACAGTATCCAGTGTCGTATGGTTCTAGAGCCAGGTAAGTCTTTCGCCTCACTTACCATCTCGTTCCCCCTCTTTCACAGGTGCCACATATACCCAAGAGATCACCCTTCGTCCCATTTCTCTGTGTTCTTCTACCGCAGTCAGTCTGTTTGTACTAGTCTGTCTGACTGTTGGTGCCTGTCCCTTTTGTCTATCGGTCGACATCTGTTTGTGTCTGTCTGTTTTTGTCTGTCCTGTGTATCTGTTTCTGTCTGTCTGCCATTGTCTGTTTGGCTGCCTGTATTTGCCTGCTCTTGTGTCTAACTGTTTGCATGACTGTGTGTTTCTGCTTGACTGTTTTTGTTTGTCTTTATGCTTCTTTCTGTTTTTGTTCAGGTTGGTCCTCGTCTGTCTGTAGTTGTTTGTCTTCCTTCTGTTTGTTTGTTTGTCTCTCCCCTTTTCGTTTTCTTCATTCCTCCTTTTCTCTTTATCTCCCCTTTCCCATCTTCCAACTGATCAGGCTCAATGAACTTCGCACAACACCCTCAGTGACAAACCGCTGAGAATGCTGCGATCCAAACAGTTACTCATCACGGGACCTCTCAGTCAGCTGAAGTGATGGCAGCATGAAAAGGGGTAGGGACGTGATCAACATGAGCTGATGACTCATGTTTACTAGGCATTCCGCGTCTGAGATCGGTAATTATAGCAATCTATTTTCCGTTAATAAATAATAATAATAATAATAATAATAATAATAATAATAATAATAATAATAATAATAATAATAATAATAATAATAATAATAATAATAAAAATAACTTGAATAATAATAACGATAATACCAGTCAATCAATGATAATAATAATAAAAGACATAATAAATTKAAATAATACAAATGCAAGGAAAATGTGCAACATTAAACTTCAGAAATCAAACAGCATCATACWCATAAGRCCAAATAGTCGTGACATCGGACCAACAACAGAGTTGCGTCACGAATCCCATCACCTATGAGCACAACAAATACTCATATTCGACAGTGCTGGAATAGTCTYCTCATCATCAACGAGGAACCAATGTTGGTATCCTACCCCGACGCTCGACGCCCAGACTACATGTGGCAGATCCTACCTAGCCTATACTATGATGCCAAAAGATAACGTCAACAACATTCCCGAAGTACGAGCATATGGCGACCAATGTCGCACGCTTCCAGCACCAGGTATGTCTCTCGCTACTCACAACCTCGATCCCGAACTCACAGACGTCACACACACCAAAAGACCACCCTGTGCCCCATTCTGCATAGCGCAGGGCATATTGTTTCGAAAAAGTATATCTATATATATATATATATTATATATACCTACATATATATATATATATTATCACATTGGAATTCGGAGCGCAAAGACGGGAAAAGACAAAAAAAAAAAACAAAAAACGGAAAGTAAGGAAAACTCCGCCTGTTCATCACCTCTTACGTATAAGGCCAACCACGTGGATGACAGGTTAGGCCACCTGTGCCGCGGCAGCATGACAACACCCTTATCACAAGGAGCAAAGAGCCCTCTTATCTGCGCTTCTTCATACAGCGCATCGATTCACGTCGGACCCCGTTCATTGCTTCGCAGGTAAGTTTCCGACCACTTTCTCCTCCCTCTCCGCTTTTCCTTCCTCATGATGACTGTCTTCCTTCTCTCATTGCGCGCCCGCTCTCCGAACATCTGCGCGCACATTCCTGCATACTTTCTCTACTCCCCCTTCTATCTTCACTTTATCACCCCTTACACGTGTACACTTTCTCTCTTCTTTCCTCCTTCTCTCTACTCCCCCTCTCCTCCCTCTCCTTCCTCTACCTTCCACGACCTCCTCTCTCATACGATGTCATTCTCTCCTCTTTTGTGCACCTCCCCCGTTTGTCCAGCACGCAGATTCGTTTCTCAGACCCGCGCTACTTCTGCGAGATCATCTTTTCTCTCTGTGGTCTGCTCCTCCTCACGGGGAAAGTAGTAGTGAGACACTCGGCCGGTTTCCGCACACACACACACACACATTTCGAGTGTGGCAGTGTATCTCTCCATGTTCCTATAGTAGATTCATTCGATTAAGTTATCCTATCAGCGGTATATCGTGGATCAAACCGCGATTGCTATACCCACACACACTCATACACACTCACACACACACACACACACACATGGTGATAGTGTATGCTTCTATGATCTAGCGCTAGATACATTCGATTTTGTTAGTAGTAGATTCACTCGATTTCGCTCATTCTTCAAATAGAAGTAGCATGAGATAGCTGCGGAATCCGAGCGCACACACACATAACACACACACACACACACACGGACACATAAACACAACAAATGAACGATCAGGACGACTAACCTAAAAGTGATCTTGATCTCCTACGCATCAAACTGATATTAAGGTGACTCCTGGGAGGGTTATCTTAATACTTTGTTTTATCTGAGGATCAACTAACAAGGAAAGAATGAGTTGATTATGTTTGGCCAAATAAAGGGGATACTCCCGGGTGAGTAAGCCTTGCTACTTGTTTTAGTATAACTAAGAGGTTGGTTTGTTTAAATTACTAATGGTTTGTCTAATTAACATTGAATCAGATTATGGGAAGCTCCCGTGGGGTTCTCCTATTACTTGATTTGACTAAAATTAGGAAGGGAATTAAGTACTTCTGGGTGAGTACACGAACTCCCAAGTCTAAGTGAATCTGGTCGGCTTCCGTGAAAGTTGACTGATCTCCTACTCATCAAATTAGAAGTAGGGCAACTCCCGGGAAGGTTATCCTAATATTTGTTTGATTCAGAGGTCTACTAATGAAGAAATGGTGATTGTGTTTAGGCAGTAGAGGGATACTATCGGGTGAGTAATCCTACTATTTGTCTAGGTATGGCTGACAGGTGGCATAAATGAGTACTAACGTTCGATCTCGTAACTTTCAAACCGAATATAGGAGGCTCCCGTAGAGTCATCCTATAACCTGCTTGGCTACACCCTAACGTACCAAGTAAGGCGCTTCGGCTTGTCTAAGCCCACTGACTTAGTCCTGACTCGTTTGACTCTAAGTAAGTAGTAGGGTGACTCCCGTAGGGTCATCCTATTACACTTGAGATGATAAACTGAGCTTTGATCAAGGAGTAATAGGAGGTTTCCGGGAAGGCCGCCTATTACTAGCTTGAGCTCTAAATTGACACCTGAATCTGAAATGCGTTTTGGAAACACTTATTATAACTAATACTCACTTGTGGGTTATTCGGTCACTCGCGCACGATTGCTTGAATTGTTTGATGACATGAAGGCTTCGTGGACTATGAAGAGTGATTGAATGCTCCCGTTGGGGCGACTCGACTATTCTTCTGACTAGCAGATTGTTTGGAATTGATCAAGTAGTGGAAGATTCCCGGGTGAATCAGCCCACTACTTGCGTATGTCAGGGCAAGAAGAAGAGAAAGGGAAAAAGGATTAGACAAAAAAGGATTCCACGTAGTCTTAGTTCATTGATAGACTCCTAAGGGAGAAACCGCCAACTGGTTTGAGTTGATCTCAGCCAGATTACTGCATAAGCACCAAAGAGTGTGCTTTCCTGCATGAGAGAAAATGCGAGAATTGGAAGGAAGGAAAAATATGAATTTCCCTAAAAGACGACGTAGGACATAGGCAAGAAACACCTTAAAATAAAAGGAGGAGGAGTGACATACGACTCAGGGTAAGATAGAAGTTAGGGGTTAGACTTTAAGATGTTGATCCAAAAGCTCTCAAACCAGATCTACGGGTTTGACACTTTGATATCAATATGTGGGAAGTCGAGTGGGAATGTTGTATCCTTGTTGACCTGTGTGTGTGCAGGTCTTTGCTCTGGTCTACTGCAATTGAAGGAGAAGTCCTACATAAAGGACTCAAATTTTCTGTTATCACTCGATAACAGATCGGTCGTTGCCGATTCAACTTTTTCAGCTTGGCTTGATACCTACACCTAAAATCAAACCCTGTGGTCAGTAAAACTGTCACCTGTGGTCATTGCCTAAATGGTCTTGGTCACTCTCAAAGGTCCTTTGAATAAATGTGAGGGGGTTGGGCTTGCATCTCAAGAAAGATAGAGCTGTCAAGCATGGTTTGGGGAGTGAGGGACAATACCAATGGTTGATGGTTGACGTCGTTAGTGCATGGCATGTGAACTGTCTTTGCATTATGTTGTGCAGGTCTGTTTTGTGCATGATTTGGGCTGGATTGGAATTGACATCGTGAAGAGTTTGGATACTCAGTACTTGTGAAAGTGGGAAGGGTTCCCTACGGTAATAACTCGCTATTCATAATCAAGTCTTATACACTATCTGATGATCAGTCATACGTTGAGTAGAGTAGAACATCTTTGGTAGTAACAAGTTTCGTACATTGATCATAAGAGGTCAGAAGGAGAATGTGTCTTGGAAACATAAAGCGGGAATAGACGGTCAGCTCAAAGTTCGACCTGAATAGCTAACGAGTCAGTCATAGGCGTCTTACCGAGCGTACCCCACTTTATGCTACAGCGATCGAGCAAACGCCCTCGGCCGACCTACCTCTACTCAGGCATGTAACAGCCTTCGTACGTGGGCCGGTCGCTCAGCGGGGATATGCCTACCTGAGGGTGGTGACAGCCCCTCGAGTAGAGGTAATTTGTACCTCGCGACGTCCCGACCTGTCGCAGGGCGTCGTGAGAGGTATAGCACGTGCGCACGGTTGGAGTGGTGACTAGTTGATCTTCGAAAATAAATCCCAGCAGGGTGCAGGACCACCACGCGCGACAGCACCCTCCGACATAATACCAAACCCCCACCCAGCGTCCCCGTCGGGCCAAAAGAAGCAGCAGCACGTAGTATAAAACAGCGAGAACCGAGTCTGACTCATTCATTCTCACACTAATCTATAGTGAGGTTTCCGTAACAGTTTTGCATTGACGATTGGTTCCTCTTTTATTGCGTCGATCACCTTTTCCTTCTTTTTTTTCCCAGGAGGTCGTAACAGTGCCATATGCTCCCCGTAGTCACCTTTCTCTCTTAATAGTGTGCTTCTCCTGCTTGCAGTATTATCCTAGTCTCGATTTCCTTTGTGGTGCACCCTCTTCTTCTCACTTTCTTTTTCAGCGGCAACTTCGTCTTACAACATGCCTGAGGCGCGTACGGGACAGGGAAGAGAAAAAGGTGGAAGAGCGGGAAAGACGCACGAAGAGTCACCGGCTCGAGGACGACGCAAGTTTAGTTCTGAGGATGAGGAAGAGGAAACGCGAGGATATGGCTCTCATATGAGACCATATCAACGCTAACCATTTGTGGGCTGGTACGAGAGAACCCCATCCCCCACGAGGATGGAATATTTTCAGAAGAAGTTTGAAGCATGCTATGGCGCACCCAGCACCTCTTCCCCTCCTTATTCTCCCAGAGTTTCCACAACTCCAGCATCAACTAGGGCCCTTGTGATGGTCCCTCCATCTTATGTCCCATGTACAACCTCTTCTATCTCTCACATTAGTAGTTGTACCCTTCTCTACATCTTTGTTCTTCTTTCTGTACTTCAAGTCGAGTTCATGGC
This sequence comes from Chara braunii, assembly GCA_003427395.1. Classification (NCBI taxonomy): domain Eukaryota; kingdom Viridiplantae; phylum Streptophyta; class Charophyceae; order Charales; family Characeae; genus Chara; species Chara braunii. Next base: position 2,863,473 of record BFEA01000018.1, on the reverse strand, counting down.
CGTCTTTTACATCCTGTACAAGCGCGACTTTCTCTTAAACTTTTGAATTTTYCTCTTTTTTTACGAGATAATGTTACATCTCACAACGTTTCTGGCTTGAGAGTTTGAATACCTTAAGGCCAGGGATGTAGGTTCCTCGTGAACCAGGCCGCTTGTCGCCCACCAAATAATTCAAAGAAGGATTATATTTCTTTTTCTCATTTCCTGTTGGCTTTGAACTCTCGCCATTCCGAAATTCTGATTCCTGTTTGAAATTTTACAGCAGAAAGTTACCTCATCCTTCATCTTGGCCGCAAAATCGAGGGTATTGTCAATCTGRTATCAATGTTTGTGACACTCATTTTGTCCGTCATGCTGGGGACAGGGCATACCAAACCCTTTTTCTGTTCTCTGGCTTGAGTGAGATGTCTTCTCAACTTCTCAAGTGACCGTCGGGGATACCAAACCCTGTTTTCTTTCCCTGATCTGAGTGAGGCATTTTTTATGCTTCTCAGATAAATAGAAGGGGATACAAAACCCCTTTTTCTTTCTCTGGTCTGGGAACTTCATGTGAACCTGCTTAGACYTGCAAACCACAAGTTCTCAACATGCARACTCCCTGATATACAATCACCAAACAATAATAAAATAGAACAAATAAAATGCAAACCCATAAAAAAAATAGTAGAATAAAACGAAAAGTCCCTTTACCCAAGAGTTACTGATTGCCYTKGTTTCGGCCGACCACTGGCCAGGWATGACAGACCTCCCRTCAATCTGACATACCTTATTCGRCCYGCCTCAAACCAGGACTAATTAGACCATTYGTTTTGACARCCCCTTCAWCCTGCCTCYAGGTCAGGAMCACCATACCCACTACTCGAGTATSGCAACCCTTTGGCACTCTCGCCAGGACACCTAGACTATAGCGGGTCTGGTCACCCTATGACAGTAGACCTCCCGCCATTCAAACTGCCTCGTACCCGAATTTGACCACTAAGGTCGGGAACCGGCTCACCCGCCAGTTTTTKACCTAGGGCGTTGGCTGCCCCGCCCAGATTTTCAAACGTGGGACCCGGTCTAACCACAATTCCAGGCTCTGGCGAACCTCACTGGATTGCATCCTCTGACTGCGGTAGGGTTCCAGCCGACCCCTTTTGACCTCACTGACCAGCCCCCCGGAGTCTTAGCCTAAGTCAACTACGGAATTTGACACTCGCGTCGGGGACTTGCTGACCCCACCAGATTGCAACCTATTGCGGTCAGGTTTTGATTAGCCCCGTCAATCAATGCATCTTTAGGTTAGAGAAGCAATTCCAGGCACAGACAATCAACATACATCTCATGCCCACAGTCAAACCATCAATGCCCCAGATAACAGAACAAACATTTCTTAAGAGATATCCCTTCAGTCTCAAGAGGCACTGAACAGCAACAAGCAACAGTCGATAATGTATTCCCTTGAGACCTCCCTTCAGCCTTAGGGAATACAAAATGCAGATCCTAGAGGGGTCCCTTCCCTCACATGAGAGTACTTCCAAGAGACCTTCCATCAACCTCAAGAAAGCATAGAGATACTGGTTCCATAGAGGTTCATTCCCTCGTCTGAAATTGAAGGTAGGCAACTTAGCCAAGAAACACGAAGTCCCCCAGTTGACAACTCTCTGGTCAAACAGGGTTGAACCTCTGTATGTCCAGCTTCTTAATAGTTTTCTCGGACAGGCAACTTAGCCGGCAAGAAGTCTCTAGTGACAACTCTCTGATCAAATAGAGCTGAACTTTTTTGAGCTTGTCAGACTCTTTTAATTATAAGGAATCAATACTGATTACCTTTTGATGTGTCACAACCATGAATTCTCTGAACTAGATACTGCATTAATATTCTGAAGGATGGTCTTTCATCACCCTTTCCACTGTAAAGTTGTTCCCTGCTCAGAGGTAGGATACTCATGGATCGATTGTGACTCTGCATCAATAACTTTGATCTCTTTATCTCTTGAGGAAAATTAGTTCAGATGTACAGACGAACGCAAATCATCTGGAAGATTTTTCTCAAGTTTCTGATGTCAAACCTGACATGCTGAAAATTAACACATTGAACTGATCATGCAGGAATAATCAATGTCTGTCAAACCTTAGTAATTTTCAGTGTCTTACTGTCTCACTGTGCTTACTCTCAATTTTTTGGAACCGTCCTCTTACTGGATCACTGTCCTTTCTTTTCTTTCTTCCTGGTCATTGTGGGAACTAGGTCAGGGTCTCTGAAGATGAACTTACGAAGTCGGGGGAGATTGGGATCGGGGGGGAATCGTAGTCGGGGGGGGGATCGCGACGGCGGGAGAGGAGGAGAAGAAGAAGAAGAAGAAGAAGAAGAAGAAGAAGAAGAAGAAGAAGAAGATAAAAGAAAAGAAACGAGGAAGAAAAAAAATAAGAAGGAGAAAAAAATAAAAAGATAAAATTGTCGTTGATTACTTATC
>BFEA01000018.1:2841913-2860507 GCA_003427395.1 Chara braunii | reverse complement strand
AAGAAGAAGAAGAAGAAGAAGAAGAAGAAGAAGAAGAAGAAGAAGAAGATAAAATAAAAGAAACGAGGAAGAAAAAAAATAAGAAGGAGAAAAAAATAAAAAGATAAAATTGTCGTTGATTACTTATCTGCGCGACGGCGATGACAAGGACGGCGCGGCGCAGCGACGAGGACGACGGGCATGGTGGTGATGACATGGCGCGACGGCGGCGATCCCGTCCGTGATGATGATGACGGGGCACAATGACGACGATCACGATGATGACGATGATGACGTGGCACGGCGGCGACGATCTCGACGATGGTTGATGATGGCCAGGTGACGACGTCGAAGCAGSGTGGGTCGGGCGGGTTCGAACCGCTCCGATACCAGTGTAACGGGCGTGAGGCTGAGGGTGAGCCGATGGAGATGAGAGAGAGGGAGAGAGAGGGAGAGAGTGACAGCACACACACACACTCACTCACTCACTCGACACGACGGACTCGGACTGAAGGTCGGACGCAGACACAGTGGCAAGGCACAAAGTCGAAGTCTTGGATTCCGAATGCCGAAACGGCAAGTCACACTGAGTACGAGTACAGCAGCAGAGAACTGGTCGAGACTCGTGCCCGTACCGTACGGGGAACCGGCATAAGTACCGGTGACACGTACGGTACCAGGGGCATTTCTGCAAAGGCCCCGAGGGCAGAACTGAAAAATGCAGTATTTGAAAGTGACGCCCGAATTGCAGCATGGCGCCAGTTGTCCAAAATCCTACGGTACCAAAGGAGGGGTTTGGAAAAAGGGTGCCGGGCCGAAAACGGGATGCAGTCGAAACAGCAAAAGATAGACCAGGGATCGAGCCCTGGCGAAGTCCGTAACAGTCTTTTTCATGTCTTGTCCTATATGATTATTTTTTAAAAAGACCCTGGAAAAAGGGGTGTGAAAAAATCAAAATTTTGATGCATTTGAGAAACCCTGTGAATCAGGGAAATGCATGTTATGAATGAAATGGATGTTTTTTCTGCCTTCTGACAAGACAAGAGGTCAAACACATACTTTGATACTTTCTTTATGGATATTTTGGTTGACTTTTCTATTGGAAAAAGATCCCCAAGACGTGTATTTGTCCATCCTGTGATCGAGGTCTGGGAGGCACGGCCCCTAAGTGGCTCTAACGATGCCCCTCGATCAGAGACAAGTTTTACAATCATGTTGAATCATTCTTATTGATATTGTTTTTTTCATATATACATTCAATGAGTTTGTTCACCCATTCAAAGACAACTGACGAGGGGAGAAAAATTTTATTTGGTCAAATTGATTTTCATGTGTATATTTTTTGAAATGATCATCGCTCATCCACTTATGGAGGTCAGTCTGAGGGACTTAAATTACCAAGCCTATAGTGGAAAATTGACATCGTTGGGACGTAAGTCCCAGCGTGGGCTTCTGACCAAGTATAACAAGGCAGCGGGCCTTCCGATTACGGCCAGGGACTAAACTTGAGGGGAGAGACTCCCTAATGATACTATCGGTCCAGGTAGATATCTGGGGGATCGAGAGTCAGGTCAAGATATTTTGGTAGGAGGTATTTATCCTGTGTTGCATTACCAATGCAGGTACCACCATTAAATTAACAACATGGTGGGCCACAGATCAGGCCTGATCAACCGACTGTGGTGGGTTGAGACCGAGGTTGTCGATCCCCTCGCATTAGACCTCGGGTGGGACGGTAAAAACTGACTAAGGTTAAGACCCGCGTCCAAAGAGTAGGATTCAATTATGATTCTTAACTTCTAAGACAATCTACGAGATCCCGGTTAATAAAGTTTAAAGTTGTGGGGAGAGGCTATCATTATCTTCCTTGGTCACCTCTGTAACTGTAGTACAAATCCAGTATCCCCACTTTGAGTCATATGGAATAATATTTCTTTGGTATTACAATTTTTCAAGGTATGTGGGAGACCCAGGTTAAAAATTCTGGCAGTATGGATGCACCAAGGAGGGCAGTGAGAGTCTTCAAACCGCAACTTCATCCACAAAATCGGATTTTGACAACTTGTCGCGTCAGAAGGCCTTTGTTTGCATTTAGGTTCCCTAGCGACGGGGACGTCGCTGAATGGGGTCCGGAAAGACTGTCGGAGCTAACACCCTTACAAGGGTATTTGCTCATGATTTTGCATTCGATGCAATATCGACGCCGGTCGCCGTGCCGGAGACAGGCTGGAGTGAAAACTGAGAATTTCTTTTGGCATAGTGCTGTGAAGCAAACTTCTCGACCGTTGAGGCCGAGATTTCTAGACAATCATACGCAGTAATACGACGCATACGACAACAGGTAAGGGTTGGTAAAAATTAAAAGTCTTCGGCCAAGAGAGCCGGAGGGTTGGATAAAGACTAGAAAAGGTAGTGCGGGATGCATCGACCACTATCTAAATCAGTCAAAGGTACAGGCAGTAACGGGAAAACAAATTAGATTGAGTCCAGAGGCGTCAAACTGACCGGTACGGGAAAATCTGTTCGTTGCGCCGTCGTAAGCTCGAAGGCGAACTGAAATAATAATATAAGCCCCGACCGCGCGGCCAGGGCAACCAATAGAAATGTTTCACCACCACACCAAGCGGCGACGGCCAGTGTTGGGCCTCTTAAAATGTCAATTGCTGTCTTCCTTCGCGCGGCCTCGAGTGTCGCGCACATCGACCTGTACTAGTGTGATACCGACATACCCGCTACTTGAGTGTTTTCCCTATCGCAACCCTCAATGTCACGGCCGCGGGTAAGTACCGGTCCTTCAGGCCGTCCACTCAACCAAGTGCCTTTGCGGGTCACACACACTCTCAAGCAAACAAACACTCAAACATATATTCAGACCGGCGAGCGTGCACACTCACGAACTTAGAGAAAAACGGGCTCAGTCCACTGGTCGGACTGAGCCCCATTAYTGTTTAAGAACTAAGTTGCTCCTCTTCTACTTRAAGTGGGAGCTAGCTCAGTAGGCTAAGGYRTTGGACTGTCAAGTGCAGKGTGTASGGTTCGAGTCCACCCAGACGCTGAAGCTAGYTCCCTTTTGMAAGGAGCTCCTCTACACTTTCACCCGGGCTCGGTCAGCCGGGGCTYGATCCCCTGCCCTAGTTATTGGAAGTTTGTAGTTAGTTGGATCCGTTAGATTCTGTTGTGCTCGTGCACGACAAGTGGCATGAGCAGGTGAATTACTTAAGTTAGTATTTAGTTATTTTTTTATATTTATTTTTGTTTTTTTTTTAGATTTTTGTTATTTTTTTATTTTTTTATTATTGTTTTTTACCGAGCGCATTACTGTAGATTCATATGGATGAATCTGCACCAGAGTCACGGGCAGATTCACCCTCGGAAACAGGCTGCCTGTGTGCCACAACCGGAGGCATGGCCAAGCCCACAGAGTCGAAGACGACTCGATGGGAAGCTCACGCACAGGCAGCGGGGGCACGGCGTGATTTGGCCGATACAATCACGAAGTCGGGGGGGGGGAAAGGAACGCGACAAAGAAGTAGTAGTAGTAGAAGAAGAAGGAGGAGGAGGAAGAGGAGGAGAAGGAGGAGAAGGAGAGGAAGAGAGTCAACGGGAGATGGCGCCAGCAAACAAGGAAAATGGCTAACGAGCATGATCGCGCGGCGGCGAAAAGGTAGTTGCGCGAAAAAAAGAGGCGTGTGAGCGGGAAGAAGAGTGAGAGCGGGGCCAGCGAGAGTAAGCCGCGTGTGCGGGCGCGAGCAAAAGATCGCGAAATGAGGTGTAGAGAGCCGCTTGCGGAGGCAGGCGAGGTAGCGCGAAGGAGGTGCGCGGAGAGGCAGAAGTGGCCGTGTGCGGAGAAGTAGTGATAGGAGAAGAAGAAGAAGAAGCAGAAGAAGAAGAAGAAGAAGGAGAAGGAGAAGGGGGGAACGTAGAAGAAGTGAGGTGCGCGAAGAAGAAGAAGAAGAAGAAGAAGAAGAAGAAGAAGAAGAAGAAGAAGAAGAAGGAGGAGGAGGGGGAGGAGGAGGAGGAGGAGGAGGAGGAGGAGGAGAATGAAACGGGAGGGGATAACATCGTGCGAGAGAAGAAGTCGTGGAAAGAGAGAGTAAAAGAAGAAGAAAAAGAAGGAGGAAGAAGAAGAAGAAGAAGAAGGAGAAGAAGAAGAAGAAGAAGAAAAAGGGGGAGGAGGAGAAAAGAGAAGGTGCAGAGAATAATACTCACGTGGCCATGCCGCAGTCGATGGCCTCGTGAGGTGGGATCGTCGTCCGCCCGACTGTATTGGAGAGCGTGCTTGCGTTTGTCAAGCCCCGTATGCTGGAGCGTGATGCAACGGGGAGCATCGAATGTCGACCGCGACGGCAACGAGGGAGTGAGAGAGAGAACAGGTAAGTCCTCAATCTCGCGGCTCACTCTCCAACACTATCGACGACCAAAACGAGGTAGATAAATAAACAAATAAATAAATAAATAAATAAATAAGCAAATAAATAAAATAAAATAAAATAAATGAATAAACCTAACGTTAAAAACAGGGAAGATACATTACTATTACATATGTGTGTGTGTATGTGCGCGTGTGTATGTATGTGTTTATGTGTCCGTGTGTGTGTGTGTGTGTGTTATTTGTGTGTGCGCTCGGATTCCGCAACTATCTCATGCTACTTTATTGAAAGAATGAGCGAAATCGAGTGAATCTACTGCTAACAAAATCGAATGTATCTAGCGCTAGATCATAGAAGCATACACTACCACCATGTGTGTGTGTGTGTGTGTGTGTGTGAGTGTGTATGAGTGTGTGTGGGTATAGCAATCGCGGTCTGATCCACGATATACCGCCGATAGGATAACTAAATCGAATGAATCTACTATAGGAACATGGAAAGATACACTGCCACACTCGAAATGTGCGTGTGTGTGTGTGCGGGAACCGGCCGACTGTCTCACTACTACTTTCCCCGTGAGGAGGAGCAGACCACAGAGAGAAAAGATGATCTCGCAGAAGTAGCGCGGGTCTGAGAAACGAATCTGTGTGCTGGACAAACGGGGGAGGTGCACAAAAGAGGAGAGAATGACATCGTATGAGAGAGGAGGTCGTGGAAGGTAGAGGAAGGAGAAGGAGGAGAGGGGGAGTAGAGAGAAGGAGGAAAGAAGAGAGAAAGTGTACACGTGTAAGGGGTGATAAAGTGAAGATAGAAGGGGGAGTAGATAAAGTATGCAGGAGTGTGCGCGCAGATGTTCGGAGAGCGGGCGCGCATTGAGAGAAGGAAGACAGTCATCAGGAGGAAGGAAAAGCGGAGAGGGAGGAGAAAGTGGTCGGAAACTTACCTGCGAAGCAATGAACGGGGTCCGACGTGAATCGATGAGCTGTATGAAGAAGCGCAGATAACAGGGCACTTTGCTCCTTGTGATAAGAGTGTTGTCATGATGCGGTGGCACAGGTGGCCTAACCTGTCATCCACGTGGCTGGCCTTGTACGTAAGAGGTGATGAACAGGCGGAGCTTTCCTTACTTTCCGTTTTTTTTTTTTTTTTTTTTGTCTTTTCCCGTCTTTGCGCTCCGATTTCCAATATGATAATATATATATATATGTAGGTATATATAATATATATATATATATATACTTTTTCGAAACAATATGCCCTGCGCTATGCAGAATGGGGTACAGGGTGGTCTTTTGGTGTGTGTGACGTCTGTGAGTTCGGGATCGAGGTTGTGAGTAGCGAGAGACATACCTGGTGTTGGAAGCGTGCGACATTGGTCGCCATATGCACGTACTTCGGGAATGTTGTTGACGTTATCTTTTGGCATCATAGTATAGGCTAGGTAGGATCTGCCACATGTAGTCTGGGCGTCGAGCGTCGGGGTAGGATACCAACATTGGTTCCTCGTTGATGATGAGAAGACTATTCCAGCACTGTCGAATATGAGTATTTGTTGTGCTCATAGGTGATGGGATTCGTGACGCAACTCTGTTGTTGGTCCGATGTCACGACTATTTGGTCTTATGAGTATGATGCTGTTTGATTTCTGAAGTTTAATGTTGCACATTTTCCTTGCATTTGTATTATTTCAATTTATTATGTCTTTTATTATTATTATCATTGATTGACTGGTATTATCGTTATTATTATTCAAGTTATTTCTATTATTATTATTATTATTATTATTATTATTATTATTATTATTATTATTATTATTATTATTATTATTATTATTATTATTATTATTATATTTATTATTATTTATTAACGGAAAATAGATTGCTATAATTACCGATCTCACACGCGGAATGCCTAGTAAACATGAGTCATCAGCTCATGTTGATCACGTCCCTACCCCTTTTCATACTGCCATCACTTCAGCTGACTGAGAGGTCCCGTGATGAGTAACTGTTTGGATCGCAGCATTCTCAGCGGTTGGTCACTGAGGGTGTTGTGCGAAGTTCATTGAGCCTGATCAGTTGGAAGATGGGAAAGGGGAGATAAGGAGAAAAGGAGGAATGAAGAAAATGAAAAGGGGAGAGATAAACAAACAAACAGAAGGAAGACAAACAACTACAGACAGACGAGGACCAACCCGAACAAAAACAGAAAGAAGCATAAAGACAAACAAAAACAGTCAAGCAGAAACACACAGTCATGCAAACAGTTAGACACAAGAGCAGGCAAATACAGGCAGCCAAACAGACAATGGCAGACAGACAGAAACAGATACACAGGACAGACAAAAACAGACAGACACAAACAGATGTCGACCGATAGACAAAAGGGACAGGCACCAACAGTCAGACAGACTAGTACAAACAGACTGACTGCGGTAGAAGAACACAGAGAAATGGGACGAAGGGTGATCTCTTGGGTATATGTGGCACCTGTGAAAGAGGGGGAACGAGATGGTAAGTGAGGCGAAAGACTTACCTGGCTCTAGAACCATACGACACTGGATACTGTAAGCCCACACCTCGGGAGAGTCTTTGTAAGAAGGAGCTGCCATCTGTAGTCCAGCGCCGAAACGCAAGGTAGGACACCAACGTTGGCTCTAATGATGATGATGATGATGAGAGGGCACTTACCTTGTATTGGCAATAGTCTGCATAAGCGAAGTCTTCAGGTACTTCGATTTGTCACTGATGTCAACAGTTGCATTGTCAATCTGTAGGCTGTAGTGGTCATGTAGGGGTAGGCTGGGCGCCGAGCGCCAGATAGGATATCAATGTCGGTTCTTCATTGATGATGATGATGAGACTTTACCAGCATTGTCAATCCTGAGCCCTTGGTGTCTTCCTATTTAGTGAAACCAATGAAGCAATTTTGTTGTTGATACGAGGTCAAGACTATCCGGCCTCATATGTATGATGTTGTTTTGATTGCTGGAGTTCGCTCTTGCTCACTTTCCTTGCACTAGATGGGATCTGCCATCTGTATTCTGGGCACCGAGCGCCAGATAGGATGTCAGCATTGATTCTTCATTGATAATGAGGATGATGGGATTTCACCAGCACTGTCAACTATGAGCTCTCGACACATTCCTGTTCGTGAAACTCAGGGTACAATTTTGTTGTTGGTTCAAGATCACAACTTTTTGGTCTTGCGTGAATCATGATGTTTGTTTGCTGAAATTCGTTATTACTCAGTATTATTATTATTATTATTATTATTATTATTATTTATTACTAGTAACAATAGTGGTAGTATTTGTAAAATCAGACTTACTTTCATTCACACTTTACATGCGTGCAAAACAACAGCACAGCAAACTGGCGACAAACACACAGATTCAAAGCTCAGAGATATGGCGAGCAAGAGCACAGATTGAATACAATATTCACAACGAAAATGGTTGTGGCATGTCCAACAACCAACAACTATCTGTTAGTACACACATGACAACTATCTGTTAGTACACACATGATCACCCTGGGAATCTCACATTATTACAGACAGACGAACAAGCTCGTACACAATGAAGAAACAAAAACACACAGAAATACAACAGTCATAGGCAGACATACGCTGTCCTAGGTAGACATGCACAGTCCTATATGGTACATGCTGACTGAACTAATTGAGATTGAGACTGAGAAGTGTTGACTGAGCAAGGGTAGACGCCGTCACTGCCCACTTACCTCTAGTCTGCATATGAGCAACAGTTGAGGGGCGGCCTCCGGGCCATCCATAAATCTGTGGATTTGGCCCTTCGGCTCTGTAGCAGCTACGACATTTGACCTTTCTGGTATGTAGCAGCTACAACCTTGACCCGACGGGACAGACCTACGATACAAGACCCGACAACTACATTGGCCTGAGACAGAGAAACGGACAGACAAAAACGAGCAGACAAACAGACACCGACAAACGAACTGACGGGGACAGAAAACAAATAAGTATATGCAAAAACACAGACGCGATGGTATACACTGATACACAGCGACACGCACTGATACTCAGCAACGCAAAAAGAGAGAGACGTATACAAAAAAGGAAAAAGAGATAGAGGTGAGGGTGAGAGTGTCACGAAAGGCATACCTGATCCTAGCGGTGGCCTACCGGTAACGAGAATAGCTGCATACATGGCTCAATGGCTGGTAGTGGACTGTGTGTACGTGGTTTGAGCATGGAGCACCAATTAAGAGAGAGGTTTTGGGTACCTATGTTGGCAATAACTGGAAGCATTTCTGTGGTTTGATTCTCTGTAAGTGGAATACCAGTGTATTACTACCTTCTGAACTGTAATAGTCTTCCGAGCTCTCAATGTGCTGTTGCCATCTAAAATCTATTACTTCATTTTCATACATTATTATTATTATTATTATTATTATTATTATTATTATTATTATTATTATTATTATTATTATTATTATTATTATTACAAATGACTGTTGTTTTGCTATTAAAACAATAAGCAGGGGTCAGAGAGGAAAAGAGTACGGGATACTGGAGAGGAGAGAGATATTGTCACCGTGTGACGGCGCCTACCTCCTCCATCCTCCTCCATTCTTTCCTTTGGTCCTCTCAGGTGTCTATCTTTTCAATTATATTTGTTTGATGGTGTGTTCTCATTTAGGTCCAAACAACAAATTACATAAATCATATATGACCAAATACAGGGCGATTGCGGGAGCTCTGCCGGAGTTCATGAGGAACTCTGGACGCAGGGAACCATGAGGTACGCGCGCTTCATTATTTTCCCATATACCCTTAAAGGCTACGCCCTTCAGTTGTCTGCTTGTATGATTATACGATATACTGTTGATGGCTTTCTTCAGGACTAAAGCACCAAAAGCGAAAGGGCTATATATTTGAAATCAGAACGTGCCTGATATCAGAAAAGAAACCTAGGAAAAGAACTGAGAAGGAACCTAGGCTGCATGGTCTTGAGAAAAACAAAGGCAGTATGATGGAGGCCTCCGTTGGGGTTGTCAAACTGCCTGCATGGAATGACTAAAAGGGTACTCGTCGTGCAAACTACCCAGCCATCCACCTAACTAGTTGACTTTTGACATGCATACATTGATGACGAGAAGATACCGTGCGTCTTCTCTGTTGACTTACCAGCTAAATCCAAGACTAATCCGGTACTCCCGTGGAGTACATGTCTTCAAGTGATTAATCAAAGCATGACTAATCCGGTACTCAACGTGGGGTACACGTTTTTAAACAACTAACAAAAGCAGAGGTAATGGGAGGCTCCCGTGGGGTTCTCCTATCACTAATCTGACTAGCCTTGGAATGAAAATTAAGTACTCCCGGGTGAGTACACGAACTCCTAAGTCTAGGTCGATCTGTGCGACTTCCGTGTAAGTCAACAATACCTTTTGCTCAATTACTGCATAAAAGAACAAATGAACGATCAGGACGACTAACCTAAAAATGATCTTGATCTCCTACGCATCAAACTGATATTAAGGTGACTCCCGGGAGGGTTATCTTAATACTTTGTTTTATCTGAGGATCAACTAACAAGGAAAGAATGAGTTGATTATGTTTGGCCAAATAAAGGGGATACTCCTGGGTGAGTAAACCTTGCTACTTGTTTTAGTAAAACTAAGAGGTTGGTTTGTTTAAATTACTAATGGTTTGTCTAATTAACATTGAATCAGATTATGGGAAGCTCCCGTGGGGTTTTCCTATTACTTGATTTGACTAGACTTAGGAAGGGAATTAAGTACTTCTGGGTGAGAACACGAACTCCCAAGTCTAAGTCAATCTGGTCGGCTTCCGTGAAAGTTGACTGATCTCCTACTCATCAAATTAGTAGTAGGGTAACTCCCGGGAGGGTTATCCTAATATTTGTTTGATTCAGAGGTCTACTAATGAAGAAATGGTGATTGTGTTTAGGCAGTAGAGGGATACTATCGGGTGAGTAATCCTACTATTTGTCTAGGTATGGCTGACAGGCGGCATAAATGAGTACTAACGTTCGATCTCGTAACTTTCAAACCGAATATAGGAGGCTCCCATAGAGTCATCCTATAACCTGCTTGGCTACACCCTAACGTACCAAGTAAGGCGCTTCGGCTTGTCTAAGTCTACTGACTTAGTCCTGACTCGTCTGACTCTAAGTAAGTAGTAGGGTGACTCCCGTAGGGTCATCCTATTACACTTGAGATGATAGACTGAGCTTTGATCAAGGAGTAATAGGAGGTTTCCGGGAAGGCCGCCTATTACTAGCTTGAGCTCTAAATTGACACCTGAATCTGAAATGGGTTTTGGAAACACTTATCGTAACTAATACTCACTTGTGGGTTATTCGGTCACTCGCGCATGATTGCTTGAATTGTTTGATGGCATGAAGACTTCGTGGACTATGAAGAGTGACTGAATGCTCCCGTTGGGGCGACTCGACTATTCGTCTGACTAGCAGATTGTTTGAAATTGATCAAATAGTGGAAGATTCCCGGGTGAATCAGCCCACTACTTGCGTATGTCAGGGCAAGAAGAAGAGAAAGGGAAAAAGGATTAGACAAAAAAGGATTCCACGTAGTCTTAGTTCATTGACAGACTCCTAAGGGAGAAACCGCCAACTGGTTTGAGTTGATTTTAGCCAGATTACTGCATAAGCACCAAAGAGTGTGCTTTCCTGCATGAGAGAAAATGCGAGAATTGGAAGGAAGGAAAAATATGAACTTCCCTAAAAGACGACGTAGGACATAGGCAAGAAACACCTTAAAATAAAAGGAGGAGAAGTGACAGACGACTAAGGGTAAGATAAAAGTTAGGGGTTAGACTTTAAAATGTTGATCCAAAAGCTCTCAAACCAGATCTACGGGTTTGACACTTTGATATCAATATGTGGGAAGTCGAGTGGGAATGTTGAATCCTTGTTGACCTGTGTGTGTGCAGGTCTTTGCTCTGGTCTACTGCAATTGAAGGAGAAGTCCTACATAAAGGACTCAAAGTTTCTGTTATCACTCGATAACAGGTCGGTCGTTGTCGATTCAACTTTTTTACCTTGGCTTGATACCTACACCTAAAATCAAACCTTGTGGTCAGTAAAACTGTCACCTATGGTCTTGCCTAAATGGTCTTGGTCACTCTCAAAGGTCCTTTGAATAAATGTGAGGGGGTTGGGCTTGCATCTCAAGAAAGATAGAGCTGTCAAGCATGGTTTGGGGAGTGAGGGACAATACCAATGGTTGATGGTTGACGTCGTTAGTGCATGGCATGTGAACTGTCTTTGCATTATGTTGTGCAGGTCTGTTTTGTGCATGATTTGGGCTGGATTGGAATTGACATCGTAAAGAGTTTGGATACTCAGTACTTGTGAAAGTGGGAAGGGTTCCCAGCGGTAATAACTCGCTATTCATAATCAAGTCTTATACACTATCTGATGATCAGTCATACGTTGAGTAGAGTAGAATATATTTGGTAGTAACAAGTTCCGTACATTGATCATAAGAGGTCAGAAGGAGAATGTGTCTTGGAAACATAAAGCGGGAATAGACGGTCAGCTCAAAGTTCGACCTGAATAACTAACGAGTCAGTCATAGGCGTCTTACCGAGCGTACCCCACTTTATGCTACAGCGATCGAGCAAACATCCTCGGCCGACCTACCTCTACTCAGGCATGTAAAAGCCTTCGTACGTGGGCCGGTAGCTCAGCAGGGATATGCCTACCTGAGGGTGGTGACAGCCCCTCGAGTAGAGGTAATTTGTACCTCGCGACGTCCCCACCTGTCGCAGGGCGTCGTGAGAGGTATAGCACGTGCGCACGGTTGGAGTGGTGACTAGTTGATCTTCGAAAATAAATCCCAGCAGGGTGCAGGACCGCCACGCGCGACAGCACCGTCCGACATAATACCAAACCCCCGCCCAGCGTCCTCGTCGGGCCAAAAGAAGCAGCAGCACGTAGTATAAAACAGCGAGAACCGAGTCTGACTCATTCATTCGCACACTAATCTATAGTGAGGTTTCCGTAACAGTTTTGCATTGACGATTGGTTTCTCTTTTATTGCGTCGCTCACCTTTTCTTTCTCCTTTTTCCCAGGAGGTCGTAACATTGCCGTATGCTCCCCGTAGTCACCTTTCTCTCTTAATAGTGTGCTTCTCCTGCTTGCAGTATTATCCTAGTCTCGATTTCCTTTGTGGTGCACCCTCTTCTTCTCACTTTCTTTTTCAGCGGCAACTTCGTCTTACAACATGCCTGAGGCGCGTACGGCACAGGGAAGAGAAAAAGGTGGAAGAGCGGGAAAGRCGCACGAAGAGTCACCGGCTCGAGGACGACGCGAGTTTAGTTCTGAGGACGAGGAAGAGGAAACGCGAGGATATGGCTCTCATATGAGACCATATCAACGCTAACCCTTTGTGGGCTGGTACGAGAGAACCCCATCCCCCACGAGGATGGAATATTTTCAGAAGAAGTTTGAAGCACGCTATGGCGCACCCAGCACCTCTTCCCCTCCTTATTCTCCCAGAGTTYCCACAACTCCAGCATCAACTAGGGCTTTTGTGATGGTCCCTCCATCTTATGTCCCATGTACAACCTCTTCTATCTCTCACATTAGTAGTTGTACCCTTCTCTACATCTTTGTTCTTCTTTCTGTACTTCAAGTCGAGTTCATGGCCGTCTTTTACATCCTGTACAAGCGCGACTTTCTCTTAAACTTTTGAATTTTYCTCTTTTTTTACGAGATAATGTTACATCTCACAACGTTTCTGGCTTGAGAGTTTGAATACCTTAAGGCCAGGGATGTAGGTTCCTCGTGAACCAGGCCGCTTGTCGCCCACCAAATAATTCAAAGAAGGATTATATTTCTTTTTCTCATTTCCTGTTGGCTTTGAACTCTCGCCATTCCGAAATTCTGATTCCTGTTTGAAATTTTACAGCAGAAAGTTACCTCATCCTTCATCTTGGCCGCAAAATCGAGGGTATTGTCAATCTGRTATCAATGTTTGTGACACTCATTTTGTCCGTCATGCTGGGGACAGGGCATACCAAACCCTTTTTCTGTTCTCTGGCTTGAGTGAGATGTCTTCTCAACTTCTCAAGTGACCGTCGGGGATACCAAACCCTGTTTTCTTTCCCTGATCTGAGTGAGGCATTTTTTATGCTTCTCAGATAAATAGAAGGGGATACAAAACCCCTTTTTCTTTCTCTGGTCTGGGAACTTCATGTGAACCTGCTTAGACYTGCAAACCACAAGTTCTCAACATGCARACTCCCTGATATACAATCACCAAACAATAATAAAATAGAACAAATAAAATGCAAACCCATAAAAAAAATAGTAGAATAAAACGAAAAGTCCCTTTACCCAAGAGTTACTGATTGCCYTKGTTTCGGCCGACCACTGGCCAGGWATGACAGACCTCCCRTCAATCTGACATACCTTATTCGRCCYGCCTCAAACCAGGACTAATTAGACCATTYGTTTTGACARCCCCTTCAWCCTGCCTCYAGGTCAGGAMCACCATACCCACTACTCGAGTATSGCAACCCTTTGGCACTCTCGCCAGGACACCTAGACTATAGCGGGTCTGGTCACCCTATGACAGTAGACCTCCCGCCATTCAAACTGCCTCGTACCCGAATTTGACCACTAAGGTCGGGAACCGGCTCACCCGCCAGTTTTTKACCTAGGGCGTTGGCTGCCCCGCCCAGATTTTCAAACGTGGGACCCGGTCTAACCACAATTCCAGGCTCTGGCGAACCTCACTGGATTGCATCCTCTGACTGCGGTAGGGTTCCAGCCGACCCCTTTTGACCTCACTGACCAGCCCCCCGGAGTCTTAGCCTAAGTCAACTACGGAATTTGACACTCGCGTCGGGGACCTGCTGACCCCACCAGATTGCAACCTACTGCGGTCAGGTTTTGATTAGCCCCGTCAATCAATGCATCTTTAGGTTAGAGAAGCAATTCCAAGCACAGACAATCAACATACATCTCATGCCCACAGTCAAACCATCAATGCCCCAGATAACAGAACAAACATTTCTTAAGAGATATCCCTTCTGTCTCAAGAGGCACTGAACAGCAACAAGCAACAGTCGATAATGTATTCCCTTGAGACCTCCCTTCAGCCTTAGGGAATACAAAATGCGGATCCTAGAGGAGTCCCTTCCCTCACGTGAGAGTACTTCCAAGAGACCTTCCATCAACCTCAAGAAAGCATAGAGATACTAGTTCCATAGAGGTTCATTCCCTCGTCTGAAATTGAAGGTAGGCAACTTAGCCAAGAAACACGAAGTCCCCCAGTTGACAACTCTCTGGTCAAACAGGGTTGAACCTCTGTATGCCCAGCTTCTTGATAGTTTTCTCGAACAGGCAACTTAGCCGGCAAGAAGTCTCTAGTGACAACTCTCTGATCAAATAGAGCTGAACTTTTTTGAGCTTGTCAGACTCTTTTAATTATAAGGAATCAATACTGATTACCTTTTGATGTATCACAACCATGAATTCTCTGAACTAGATACTGCATTAATATTCTGAAGGATGGTCTTTCA
The DNA here is from genome assembly GCA_003427395.1 of Chara braunii. Lineage (NCBI taxonomy): Eukaryota > Viridiplantae > Streptophyta > Charophyceae > Charales > Characeae > Chara > Chara braunii. The sequence goes on along the minus strand of BFEA01000018.1, from coordinate 2,845,597 downwards.
TCACCCTTTTCACTGTAAAGTTGTTCCCTGCTCAGAGGTAGGATACTCATGGATCGATTGTGACTCTGCATCAATAACTTTGATCTCCTTATCTCTTGAGGAAAATTAGTTCAGATGTTCAGACGAACGCAAATCATCTGGAATATTTTTCTCAAGTTTCTGATGTCAAACCTGACATGGTGAAAATTAACACATTGAACTGATCATGCAGGAATAATCAATGTCTGCCAAACCTTAGTAATTTTCAGTGTCTTACTGTCTCACTGTGCTTACTCTCAATTTTTTGGAACCGTCCTCTTACTGGATCACTGTCCTTTCTTTCCTTTCTTCCTAGTCATTGTGGGAACTAGGTCAGGGTCTCTGAAGATGAACTTACGAAGTCTTGATCCTGACACCATGTCATGAACTCTTGAGTCATCCAACTCTGAAATCTCATAGACTTTGCTCTCTGCTTCTCGTGTAATCCTGTAAGGACCGAGCCATCTAGGCTCCAACCGTTTGGTCCATTGAGTCTCGGGAGAGTTATCAAACAAGAGGACAATGTCACCAATCTTTAATTTCTCTTTCCTTATGTACCTCTTCTTGTTTCATCTCTCTTGGTCTGACAATCTGCTCGTTGTCATTCTCTCTGCACCATCCATTACTGCTTGGTCAACCTCTGATATTTGTGTCAATCTGATATGAAGTAACTCTGAAATGGAATATACTCTGTCACTCTCCTGACTCGACCAAGTCCTGATTATGTTCTCAATAGGCAAAGTAGCATAACGAACGTACCACAGAGTAAATGAAGCATAGTCAGTTGTTCTCTTAACTGTGATATTGTCAGCATAAACTGCAGCCCTTAACACTTTTAGCCAGTTACTGAGATTTTCTTCACACCACTTAGCCAATGAATCTTTCAGGGTCGTGAGACCTCTCTCAACCGGCGCATTCGCTTGAGGATGATAAGTAGTTACATACCGGATTCTGATACCAAGTCTGCAAGTGGTTCTTCTTACAATCTCGTTTCTGAATTTTGACTCCCTGTTTGAGACAAACTCTCTGATAAAGGGATATCTAAGATAGATCTCCTCTATCCAATCAACCACTTGTTCGACTGTTTTCCTTTTCAGAGTCCTTGTCTCGATATAACCAGATAAATTATCCCTCATGTTCAATACGTATTTCATCCCTCTCTTACCCAAGGGCATGGTGATGAGATTCAAATGAACTCGACTGCCTGGCTACACTAGAATAGTAGGAAATAAAGGTTCAATCATCCTTGTTGTATATCTCTTTTGACATAGCACACATGACTTACAAAATTTGTAAATCATGTCTCTCATGTCAGGCCAGTAGTCAAGTCTGACTGTCTTAGAGTAGGTTGCTTCAGCAGCCCTGTGGCCACCAGCAACCCCCTCATGTAGAGCAACAATTATTTCTAACTGTCTTTCTTTTCCACAGACCACCCTTAGTGAAGGCAATCCTCCCTTGCCATCCACTAAGAGATGACCTCTCTTTAACCTGAATTTTTTTCTTGATTTTTAACAGTAGTATTCCTTTAGCTGTCCTCTTTCCATTTTTTTTTCAATCTTCCGGTAATCCGTATCATATTCTTCAAAGATGAATGATATTTTTCCTCTCTTCTTTTATCTTCCCCTTTCTTTTTACCTTCCTCATTTTTTGACCCAGAACTTTTTCCAGCCTCATGGGCAGCTACAGCTGCTGCACTGATCTTGACATACAAATCGTTTTGCTCTTCTTCCTCTTCTTTTTCAAGAATTAATTCATAAACATAAGCTTCGGGGTTTTCTCCCCAACTATCTCTCTCTTCAGGCCATAAGCTCCATTTATAAAAACGTGGAGCCATCTGCCTTGTCCTTTTCAGTAGAAATCTTTTTCAATTTAAAATCAAAAGTTCAAATGAAAGCAATCCACCTGCTTACTGTTGGATCTACTTGTTGATGTTTTTTAATGGCACCAATCACAGCAGATGCATTAGTCCTCAGGATGAATCTCCTTCCAAGCACATAGTGTCTGAAGCACCTGAGACAATGGATGATGACCAGTAACTCTTTCCTGAACTGGATGTAACCTCTCTCTGTCAAATTAAGAGCTCTACTCTCAAATCTCAGAGGTCGCTCTTTTCCAATTTGATCCTTTTGAATAAGTACACCCCCAAGAGCTACCGGTTCTCCATCTGCCTCGATAATGAAGGGTCTCCCCTGTTTATCATCATAGAAAGATACTCCTAACACTACTCCCCCATCCTTTAAATTTTTTTGTAGGGTTTCAGCAGCAGCTTGTCTTTTCGCTGTCCATGATAAGTCAGCCCCTTGTCTCACCATCTCTCGTAGAGGCTCTGCAAGGGTAGCAAAATGAGGGATGGAAATCTTCCAGAATCCGCAGACACCCAAGAAACTTTTGACATTCGTCACTCTTTTAAGGGGCAAAGGCCAGTTCATAATTTTATCTATTTTCTTGGAATCCTACCCTTGGAGACACGCGCACATACACACACACATATGTAATAGTAATGTATCTTCCCTGTTTTTAGCGTTAGGTTCATTCATTTATTTTATTTTATTTTATTTATTTGCTTATTTATTTATTTATTTATTTACTTGTTTATTTATCTACCTCGTTTTGGTCATCGATAGTGTTGGAGAGTGAGCCGCGAGATTGAGGACTTACCTGTTCTCTCTCTCACTCCCTCGTTGCCGTCGTGATCGACACTCGATGCTCCCCGTTGCATCACGCTGCAGCATACGGGGCTTGACAAACGCAAGCACGCTCTCCAATACAGTCGGGCGGACGACGATCCCACCTCACGAGGCCATCGACTGCGACATGGCCAGGTGAGTATTATTCTCTGCACCTTCTCCTTTCTCCTCCTCCCCCTTTTTCTTCTTCTTCTTTTTCTTCCTCCTTCTTTTTCTTCTTCTTTTACTCTCTCTTTCCACGACTTCTTCTCTCGCACGATGATATCCCCTCCCGTTTCATTTTCCTCCTCCTCCTCCTCCTCCTCCTTCTTCTTCTTCTTCTTCTTCTTCTTCTTCTTCTTCTTCGCGCATCTCACTTCTTCTACGTTCCCCCCTTCTCCTTCTCCTTCTTCTTCTTCTTCTTCTTCTTCTTCTTCTTCTTCTTCTTCTTCTATCACTACTTCTCCGCACACGGCCACTTCTGCCTCTCCGCGCACCTCCTTCGCGCTACCTCGCCTGCCTCCGCAAGCGCCTCTCTACACCTCATTCGCGATCTTTTGCTCGCGCCCGCACGCGCGGCTTACTCTCGCTGGCCCCGCTCTCACTCTTCTTCCCGCTCACGCGCCTCTTTTTTTCGCGCAACTACCTTTTCCCCGCCGCGCAGTCATGCTCGTTAGCCATTTTCCTTGTTTGTTGGCGCCATCTCCCGTTGACTCTCTTCCTCTCCTTCTCCTCCTTCTCCTCCTCTTCCTCCTCCTCCTCCTTCTTCTACTACTACTCCTTCTTTGTCGCGTTCCTTTCCCCCCCCCCGACTTCGTGATTGTATCGGCCAAATCGCGTCGTGCCCCCGCTGCCTGTGCGTGAGCTTCCCATCGAGTCGTCTTCGACTCTGCGGGCTTGGCCACGCCTCCGGTTGTGGCACACAGGCAGCCTGTTTCCGAAGGTGAATCTGCCCGTGACTCTGGTGCAGATTCATCCATATGAATCTACAGTAATGAGC